>SMMW01000135.1:0-550000 GCA_004794655.1 Marisa cornuarietis
TATTTCTGTATGGTTGACAGGCAAACATCTTGAGCAGAAATTCACAAAAGCAGAGACCACCAGACAAGACTCTGAGGGTCGATTTCAGGATCTGACACGGTCATTTCAGGGTAATTAGGCATGTTTGTTTTTCGATGCTTGTTTGCTATAAGCTATGACAAACCTTCCTCTTATCATCAGATGATTTTTGTAATTGCAAGTATTTTTGTTATTCATTTAACAGAACCTGTGGATGCTGCAAAGATTTTGCAATGGCGCCATGAAGAAAAAGCAGCGTGCAGGAAAAATGATGGTAATTTGTAGTACTTTTGTCAGTTGTGTTATTTTAGTAAGGAAAATTAGAAGACAGTGTGATCTAAAATAAGCTTTTTTTACTTTACTTTTCCACAGCCTAAATATGCACCAAGTTAAATGGAATTACAACAGAACACCTTGACTTGTCTAGATCAGTAATTGTTCAAGTCTGTAATGAATATGACTTCTTCTTTCTTGTCTATTTGTCAGTGTCTTCCAACGAGAAGGACAACTACATGATCACATTATTTCAACTGTATCAAAAACAGTAAGTTTCTCTCTCCAAAAAAATGTATTCCCTCTGTCCCATAGTCAGGCAAGGCTAATTTTGTACACATGCAGCCAAGTTATAGCCATAACAAGGCTTTTTCATGTCTGTGGTCATTTAAAACCATGTTTGTTTCTTTCTTATCAGGGAAATATGTTTCATTTTGTGCTTTTCATTTGACCTGTTCAGGTATGTATAGAGAAGAGAATAAGTGACAGTCACGCATGCAGTAATACAAATTGCTATCTTGTGCAGGTCAGCTTCTGGACCTTCAGAAGAGTCTGCTGAAAGCAGCACTGAACTAAGTGTGTACGTAGACTTTTTCCCCTTGTGATACTACATGAGACAATAACAATGTATGGTTGGTCATTTTGTATCTGTTAATAACATGAAATGATCATCTGAAATGCAGGATTAGATGTACAAGTTGTATCACTAATAATCAGACCTGTAACTGTGACATTGCATTACAATTTTTATCTACCTTCCACATAGACTGGCAGCCAAGGTTACAAGGCTCGAAAACCAGCATGGCTTCGTGCGGCCCTCAAAAGACAGCAGCCAATACAAAGAAATGCTCACATCAGCTGTTGTGTGCAAACGAAAGTTGGTCCTCGAGCAGATGAGGGCAGTGTCTTCCGAAAGAAGCTACAGTCTGATGCAGCTGGCAGAAGCTCGTGAGTAAACATCTTACCTTCTCACTGGTTTTCCAAAGGGGCAAACATGATTGCTCAGGCTTAAGTCAATCAAAGTACTCATGGTAATTTAAAGTAGCTATTACTCCTACTTTGCATGTGGGGAGAGAGAAGAGAAATCTGGAATTTTGTCTCATGTAGATATGTATCAAACACCACTGTATTTTCTGTGTCACTGCTCTTATCCAAAAGTAAATAAATACTTAGTAAACTAGCAAAACATAAACAGACTTCATACATGTGATGTCACATTTTCAGGTGGCCAGGAAATGGCCAAGAGAATGAGTGGTGCTGTGACCAGACACAATAAGAGATTAAAGAGTCTTCTCACCACCTATAACAACTTTGCTCCTGTGGAAGGACTTGAGACTCTTCCTGCAACTCTCCAGTTTGCAGATGTTGCTGACAGAGGAAGTTGGGTGTATGGTGTTGTTCCCGAAACATCAGCAGTAAAAAGAAAAGTCATTCAGCTGTCTGATCTCATGATCAGATGTGCTGAAGAGAAAGGGTTGCTCAAAAGAGATGCAGCAGCAGCCCATTCCTGGTACAAACTCAAGCAAAGACAGTGCCAGGAACATCTTGATAGATTGCCAAATCTTTCTCAATATGACCGTGGCTGCCGTGCCTTGATATTTCAACACATGTTTCACTTTGAAAACATGTTGGGTGAATTGGAACTATTAACATTTGCTGAGTTCACTGCACTTCCTAAGCCAGCTTTGCAGTTCCTGTCAGCACCTCATGAAGTTCCTTCTGTCGATACAGACGTGCAAGAGCTGTCAGAGCTGGAACTCGAAGAAGTGATGTTCCTGCTTCAGCAAGGTGAAGAAAATCTGGAGGAAGAATCGGACGATGAAGAAAATGTGGATGAGTGATGTATTTTTCCTTCTCCAAGATTTGTGTACAATGATGTATCTTCCAAGATTTTTACCTGCCTGTGACTTTCACCACATGTATAGGTTTAACCTCATCCCATTTCTGTACGAACGTTTTGGTATATGCTTACTAGAAATAAATTTTCCACAAATTAGTGTTCGCAAATGACAATTTATTTCTAGTAATAACACTTGCTCAGCTGCTTTACATACACCAAAATGTTCATACAGAAATGGGACGAGGCTAAATCTATACTTGTGGTGAAAGTCACAGGCAGGTAAAAATCTTGGAAGATACATCATTCATCCAGATCAGACTCATTGTCCGATTCTTCCTCCAGATTTTCTTCAGATTTACCCTCGGCTGTTTTCAAATGTCCAGTTTTCTTTCTTATGATATTTCTACATAGAGCAATCAAAAATGCTTAGAATAACTTGTGTACATGAAAATTGTTTTTGGGTTGATATGGAACACACTTTATCTTGAACATGTGCTCCTCATCATTTGGATTATCAAGGCACAGTGCAGTGAACTTTTAATTCTGGTGGTAAATGAAGTGCAAATCATACTACACACAAAAGTGATTCAAAATTATTTAACTACTGCCTTGTATTATGGGAACATTTTAAGTATTTAGTAACAGTCTTCCTACTTCTCACAACAGCAATTCTTGTTGCTCATTTCACACATTTCTTGTTGTCTGCTGATATTTCCAGATTCACATCATACACCCAGCTTCTTCTATGACGTAGATCTGCCTTAAAAATATTCTAATGTTGTGATTGCAAATTTTTGTGTATGTTTGGCTTGCTGAAATGCACTTACTACCTTGTAAGTAGAATTTGTTACATTGCTTGTTGGTTTTTCTCTATAACTTTCCACACTTTCAAGTTATATTTATTCATTGGGATTGTTGTCAGTATTGACAATTTTTGCATGGAGTGCAATCGAATGCACATGCACTTTTTTTTATTAACTGTCACCCTACTGAAATAAAATGATTTTATCAAGTTCTGTTTAAAAGCATAACAGTTAAACTTGACCTTTTCAGGTCAAAAAAGAATACCTGCCCTTATCCCCAATAATTCTCTTTTCATTTTAACCACTAGACCAAAATTTTCACAAATAACAAGCATTGTGGCAGATATGACCCAATTTTATTACTGTATGCACTGTTACTGAATGTTGCTACTAGGCAACACAAATGTCATACACACAAGCCACAAGATAACTTTCAGCAGCAAAAACAAGCCATTCATTACAGTATATACATATATACCTCCGGTTCAAGATGAGGCAAATACAAGAGAAGTACTGATCTCAGTCCTGGAGCAAAGTAGGATAGCAGTAAGAATATCTGACAAATATTTGATGCATAGGCCTAAGTTAAAAGATTTTGATATAAAAACCATTGTTGATTATGTTTCTTTTTTCTGTTAAGCTTGTAAAAAGCATCCTTTTCTATGAAAAATTTGTTTTGTTCCTAAAATTCCATTTTTCACTCTTTAGATTGCATCGAGCTATGTGTGTTGATGTCTTAATGAAAGTTAGCACATTTGCTTGTTGATGTGCCTTAAGCCTGTTACAGGAGAAAACCCATACAACTTCTTGCATAATTATTTTAATTTTGTAATATGAAAGTTGTGAATTTTTTATGTAACTGTGTGAATATAAGATGGTAACGGCTTGGGCTGTGTAGGATATGATGTTATGAACTCATTATTTGGTATACACTGCTGCTATTGTAATTATGTTGTAAGTGAATATATGAAATTGTAAAGACATTATAAATGTGGATGGTAATAAGTTTTTTAATTTGGTCTCTGTGATCATATTCTTTTTTGGGCATGTGTTTGTGCAAACGTGCTCTTCAGGGTTTTTCATAAATGTAATAAACAATTGTCATTGGCATTTTGGCTAGCTTTGTATGTTTTTGATATGATACACAATTATTGTGTGCCTATTGCTTTATATCTTGCCTATCCAAGTAAAGAATGAAGGATGACCATTTTCATGTCATGCCAAATAAATACTACTGTATCATATAATCTTGTATTTCTTGTCTTCATTCCATGGTTCATCTTGTCATGTCATGCCCAAAGACAGGTCCAGTCATAGAGTAAGCAGTTAGCTTGTCATCGGATGCCTGGTTGAGGAAATGACGTGTTTTAATGTCTGGTGTTCATAGCAGTACCTAGTGTTGTGCCTGTCTTCTGCACTTGCGCTTTAAGGCAGCAATGGTTGGTTCAGAGGTGGTGGTGGGGGAATTGGTGTTTTACGGCAAGTCAGCAACTAAGGCTAGACAACGGTAAGGCAGTCAGCCCTGTAAACAGATGCCACATACAGAGAAAAAACAGCGCGCTTGAGACGAGAGCTGAACCCAGGACAGCCAACCTTCACTGTATTGGTGACAGGCGCTAACTGCCCTCTGCTATAGGAGGAAGAAAATGACAATCTGCTACGCTAACCCTAACCATAACCTTCAGCTCGAAAAGAGCGTGCTCTTAGCCCTTAAGACAAGAACGAGACATATAGAACATATAAAGGACGGCAAAATAAACGGCAGTAGTGATGACTGATAAAAGATGACTAATGAAAGAGAAACGCAAGGGGGAATCGGAAAACAAGAAGTAAGAGATCATGATTCTGTAGAGGAAGACGAGCAATTAAGGGAATAGCATTGTGTAGACCATTGCTGGGAGTAATGCTCAAAGAAAACGTGTGTCTTTATTGCACTTTTTACGATTCAATGGCAGATACAGGTGGCGGATATGGAAGCGGATAAAGTTCCATCGGTTTGCTGCACAGTATCTAAAACTCACGTCATCATATGTGGTTCTATGTTCTGGAACCCTAAGTATAACCCTAAAGCCTGACCCTAAGCACTGGTGACACAGCATAGACCTAAACCTTAACTCCTGGGGACAGAATAACCCTAACCCTAGTGACACACCCTCTCTGATTCCTAACAATTGTGAAACAGCATAACCCTAACTCTAAATCCTCCCTCTAGTAACAACCAAACTCGAAACCCTAACCCTAGTCACACATCATAACCCTCACCCTCATCCTTACCCATAACCACTAACCCCAAACATTAACCCTCACCCTAACCCTAAAACCTAACCCTAACCCTAAATCCTAACCCTAGGGACACCGTAACTCTAAGCCCTCATCCTAGTCCCACGGCATAACCCCAACCCTGATGACACATCGCAACCCTAAATCCTAACAATGTTTTATGCTTTCGTATAGACCTGCCCTCCATAATCTGTTCGTGACACTGGAGCAAATGAAGTCTGGTACCCTTCTTAAGCGCTTCTCACCTCACGTAAATTATGCGTTACGTCATTTAGCGCGATGCCGACGCAAGCGGAAAGCACTAGGGTCTACTCACACTCGCTATACTCACCACAATCGCGAACCTACTCACTCTCTCATATTGCACACATCTGTGACAGTGCCCGAGGAGCCTGTTCGTACAGTGCTAATCTCCTACAGTGAGCGCAAAAGCGTTTACTCTGTTCAGAGCATGGTTAATTGCCACCTAGGATGATGCAGAAACCCTCTCTCTTAACAGTGAAGCGGCGCAAGCATGTCTGGCACAGTCATGTAATCTAGATCGAGAATATTGTCTAAAATCGTCCTTCATGGTATCTTGGATGGGAAACGTAGGTCGACACCGATGTCCAATGCAGAGGAAATGGTTGGTCAAAGCTTGGATGGGTTTTCCACCTCACCATTACCTAAGACAGGCTGCGATTTAGCAGCCGCTGCATCTACGAGCCATGCTGCGCCCTTCGTCCCCATTACGACACTGGCCATCTCTCATACAACTTAATGTCTAGAAGTTACCAACCCCCACCCACCTTCCCGCCGGAGTGCTGATCCGCCCCTGAAAACAAATTCCGGATTAATATGTGATTGTGCTGTGTGCTATGCGGTGCTGCTGCTGTGTAATATGTGATTGTGTGTATACACGCGCGCACCTCAAGGCTGTTTGATCCCCGCTTCTGTTTATTCTGTATACCAACAGTTGTCGCATTAACCATGAGGGTCAATACCTCGTCTAATTCTCTGATGACACAGGACTGCTGTCTCTCCGTAGCGGGCCAGCAGATACCCATGGTGTAGCTTTGATGAGAATTTCTGAGAACTTAATGTGAGTAAGACCAAAGAGATGGTCTTTGATTTCCGTCGAAATTCTTCACCAAATCCCGTAAGTGTTGTCCACGACCAGGAGGTGGAAATTGTTCCTGCTTTTAAATAAATACCTGGGCATGATCTTCCACAGGCGACTTAACTGGGATGTCAACATCCAACCTGTCGTGAAGAAGGCTCAGCAGCGCCTCTACCTTCTCCGGAAGCTGAAGTTTTTCTCTGTCTCCCACCAATTTCTTCAGCTTTTTTACAGATCGCACATAGAGAGCGTGCTGTCCTTCTCGTTTATCTGTTTCTACAACAGTTTATCGGTGAAGGACAAGAGCAGCCTACATCGTGTGATATCCACCTGCTCAAAAGTCATTGGGACAGCCCAAACTACTCTTCAGTCTCTATATAACAGGCAGACATTTCTGAGAGTGTCTGCACTTCTTCGTGATGACAGGCATGTCCTCAGATGTTCTGTTTATCTACGTACATATCATATGTGTACATATGCCTACTTCATGCTTCTCTGCATCTTGTGCTCACAATGTATTTAATGTTTATTATATTACATGTATGTTTGGTTACTGTGTCATGAACACGGACTAAAACCCACTCCATTCCTCAGTCCAGCATACCAGACTGTCACTTTCTTCCTCTAAACCGAACATTGCTGCCCGAAAGCGCCAGAGCAGAGGATACTCTGAAGACCAGACACCAAAACACCTCCTTTTCTCAACCATCATCAACTTTAGACATAGCAACAACCCACTGATATGTCCGCCGAACTCAAGGGAATCATTCAAGGACAAGCTACCAGTAAGAACTGCGTTCTCTATGACTTGACCTGGCTTTCAGCACGACACACAGCAAGATGAACCATGGAATGAAGATTATATGATACAGTATGCTTGCTCTTATTTGACAAGCCATGAAAATGATCATCTTTCATTCTTCAGTTGGATAGGCAAGATATAAAGCAATAATTGAGACAATTTTTTTATTCTATCAAATACATAAAAGGGCACTAAAATGACAATTCTTGCATTTATGATGAATCCGGGAGAGCACTTTTGCACAAACACATGCCACAAAAGAATTTAATCATACAGACCTATTAAAAATGAATAACCACCCACATTTATAACCTATTTACCATGTCATACATTTAATTAGAATATAATTGCAATACCAAATAATCAGTTCATAACATATCCTCATTAATACCCACACAACCCAAACCCACTACTATCTCATATTCACACAGGTACACAACAAGTGTCACAACCTTCATATTACAAAATTAAAATAATAATCATACAATACGATATATAGGTTTTCTCCTGTAATAGGCTCAAAGCATATCAACAAGAAAATGTGCTTTCGTGCAGACACCAACACCATGAAGAACACACAGAGCATCATGTAATCGACAGCTACTAAAGAGGGAAAAATAATCAACAATGGCTTTTATATGCATCAAATATTTGTGAGACATTCTTGCTGTTATCAATTTTTCTCCTGCATTTGCCTGATCTTCTCTGGGAAGTGTGCATAAATATACATACTGTAATGAACTGCTTGTTTTTGCTACTGAAAGTGACCATATGCCTTGTGTGTATTAGGTTTGTTTTGTCTGTCTTTTTTATTTATTTTCAGTCCCACAATGCCAAATATTGTATTTCTCCTGTGTATCATCAGTATACTGTCTACTGGTATATTATACGTATATTAATGTCCATGGTGTATGTGTATGTACATTATGAAATTAAATACAAAAGGAAAAGAGTTTAAGTACCCAGAAAGAAGCCCCATCAGTCAGCTTTGTTAAACAGATGGCACATGTCAATTAAAACTGTAAGTCTTTAAAGTACAAAATGCCCAGCAGCAGACAGTGTTGGAAAACACCTCAAGCATCATCAGTAACAAGCTGCTGTAGTCTGCTACTGATTGTTAGGTCTGCTTTTCTTCCTGAAACATTAAGTTAAAGGTGAAATTTTTACCAAGACTTTGTTCCAAGCTTTACCAAGAAACGAACATCATCTACCATTTTTAGACATTCTTAGTGCAGCTGGCACCAATGCCATAACATACTCTTTTTCATCTGCCTATAGAGGCTCATGCTGATACATGCCCTTGACTGATTAGCTGACATGGTTAAGTGTTGCAATTACCTGTTCCTTAACAAATAATTTCCCAGTGCAAAAGAAGTCCTTTTGACTGCTGTCTGTTGTGCCAAAAAGCTGTCAATATTGCTCCTTGTCACTGGCTTCAGCCCAGCCAACTCTTGACTGAAGTACTGCTGGACAGCTAGTACTTCTGCTGCTGTCCATAGAGTTCTGGATCCTGCACAATAACATGAAATAAGAGTTGTGATTCAGAATCAACTAAAATACTGCTGGCATCTGAATAATATATTTGTTGCTAGGAAAAATGAATGTGGCTGAATAAGGCTGTGGACTTATGCACAATGGACATTGTCCATTATCAACTGAGAAGATATGTACATCACTGCACTTGCCGTTACAGTCAGCCATAAAAGTGGAACAGTTGTAAAATATGTCCTTTTAAAATATATTGACAAAGAATTATTACCTTTTCCTCCCCTTTTTCCCCCCGATTGCTGGTTTTGGTGGTGCTTTGCAAGATTCGTGACTGCACCTACACACAAATGAATAACCAGAGGTGAAAAGCTTCCAGAAAGGAATGATTTTATCAATGTCTGCCCTGCACAATACTTACTATAAGACATCGGTTTAATTCATAAAAGACCTATCAAATTTCACCTTCATGAGGTAACAAACCAGTAGCCTGAACATTGTGACGACAAAGCCTGTGTTGGTTTACATTCTCATGATGCCGACATGACTACAACAGGGTGTTTCTTGTTTACATTTGATGCTGTCACAGCATTTGGAACTGCTGATGGGCAGCACAACAGTGATCTGTTTAGCTAATCTTAGACATTTTATCCTACAAGTATTTCTCTGCTTCGACATAATCAAGATAAATGTTTTTTTAAACAAGATGGAACTAACAACAGACAAATCTTTTCATAGATACATTTCATTTTTGATTTCTTTCTTAAAAAATCAGTTGCCTTACTAAGGTTCACAAGGTTGGTCGGTGCCAGCTGTGGTTGCCTGGTCAGAAAAGAAAACAATATGATCAATATAAATCACTAGACCTAATTTTCTGAGTAAATTTAGAATCTCAAAAGTTCTGCAAAAAATGCTAATCAATCATACATTCCTCCAGGGAGATTGTAAATGTGATAAATACAAAAATACAAGTTCTCGGTACACTGATAGCATTTACATAAAATTCATTAGAGCACCATAAATCTGGCATCAAAATGAAGCAATTATAAATTTATGATTGGGCTCTTGTTTCCCCAGCTACTTTTAGGGATAGGCAGGCCCATTGGGACCCTACATTGCTCATGTTGGTCCTGTTATATTTGTCTCTAAAATCCCACTGCTACAATGTACTGTATTCAAATATACTCACACAGGGTGTTCCACTGCCGAGGATGGCAGCTCTTCGGCAACACTGCACAATAATAACACTTGTGTCAGATGGGATACATCATTGTACCATAAATGGGGCTTGAAACTGAAGAAACCATAGAGTTATGCATGATGCCATCTCTTACTTTTTGATCATTTTTGTTAGTACCAATTACTGAAAAGAAAGCCACGGTTGCTATTTTTACATAAATTGTATTTTATAATTTGTTGTAGTGAAATTTACTTACATTTCTTTGGCAAGATCCTGAGGCTGGCCTCCATCAGCACTGCCCACCGACAGCATTTACATTAGACATAAAATTCATTAGAGCACCATAAATCTGGCATCAAAATGAAGCAATTATAAAGTTATGATTGGGCTCTTGTTTCCCCAGCTACTTTTAGGGATGGGTAGGCCCATTGGGACCCTACATTGCTCATGTTGGTCCTGTTATATTTGTCTCTAAAATCCCACTGCTACAATGTACTGTATTCAAATATACTCACACAGGGTGTTCCACTGCCGAGGATGGCAGCTCTTTGGCAACACTGCACAATAATAACACTTGTGTCAGATGGGATACATCATTGTACCATAAATGGGGCTTGAAACTGAAGGAACCGTAGAGTTATGCATGATGCCATCTCTTACTTTTTGATCCTTTTTGTTAGTACCAATTACTGAAAAGAAAGCCACGGTTGCTATTTTTACATAAATTGTATTTTATAATTTGTTGTAGTGAAATTTACTTACATTTCTTTGGCAAGATCCTGAGGCTGGCCTCCATCAGCACTGCCCACCGATAGCATTTACATTAGAGATAAAATTCATAAGAGCACCATAAATCTGGCATCAAGATAAAGCAATTATAAAGTTATGATTGGGCTCTTGTTTCCCCAGCTACTTTTAGGGATGGGCAGGCCCATTGGGACCCTACATTGCTCATGTTGGTCCTGTTATATTTGTCCCTAAAATCCCACTGCTACAATGTACTGTATTCAAATATACTCACACAGGGTGTTCCACTGCCGAGGATGGCAGCTCTTCGGCAACACTGCACAATAATCACACTTGTGTCAGATGGGATACATCATTGTACCATAAATGGGGCTTGAAACTGAAGGAACCGTAGAGTTATGCATGATGCCATCTCTTACTTTTTGATCCTTTTTGCTAGTACCAATTACTGAAAAGAAAGCCACGGTTGCTATTTTCACATCAATTGTATTTTATAATTTGTCGTAGTGAAATTTACTTACATTTCTTCGGCAAGATCCTGAGGCTGGCCTTCATCAGCACTGCCCACCGATAGCATTTACATTAGACATAAAAATTCATTAGAGCACCATAAATCTGGCATCAAAATGAAGCAATTATAAAGTTATGATTGGGCTTTTGTCTCCACAGCTACTTTTAGGGATGGGCAGGCCCATGAGGATATATTCATAAGGTAAACAATTCACGATTCTTTAGTTATTTGACAAAATTCTTAATTGCCATGGAACACAGTTGTCCAAGTAAATTATTACTGGTACAATAGCATATTATCTCAAAGTATACACTTCCAGCAAATGTACCCAAGCATTCCCATTTTGTTTAACACTCTTATTCTGCTGTACAATTTACCAAGAAAACCATGAAAAATTACCTTGGTGATAGCAGAGTCATTTTAATTTTAGCCTTATTGGCAAATATTTTTTCTAATTTTGGAACCCCAATTGTACAGGGGTTTTTGAATTCTACGCCCTCTGGCATACCTGTAATCTCAACTACAGGTGCCAGAGAGTGTTTTTTATAGGGAAAGGCAACTTCCCTCTCTTTCCCCAGTGCTCTGCCTGAAATCAAACATTCACAGGTCAGATAAAAAGATCTAAAAATCTTGCACAAGTCAATAAATACATATTGCGAACTTGTAACTCTTCTACTTCTTTTAAAAGCAACTCCTTTTCCTCAAACAATTGTGATACTCTAACACTGTCTATCTCGTACCCCAAAACAGTATAAGACCTAAGTTCTGTCCGCACAGTTTCTAGGGCATTTTCCTAACCCATGCCACATGTACTAGAAATGAAGAAAGTATTATTTTCCTCGTTTTTTTCTGTACTGACTCTGTGTGTCAGAAAAGCAAAAATATTGCCTGTCAGACTAACTGCAGTTCCCCTATAGTGTGAGACCTTTAAGAAAACAGAAAAGCATGCCTCTCATTGCATAGATTTTTTTTTACATTTTCCGAGGGATAAAATATGACACTTTCTCACCATATGCCCTGTTGAAAATTTGTTGCACAGATGAGCGGACATCTGTGCTTTTGGATCTTACTGTTGTTGCCTGTTCCTCCCTTCTGGCATTATGTGGCACAACATAGTGGCAATCTTCGAGATAAATCTCGAAGAAGCAGCGCCCGCCCATCTGTTTAACAAAAGCCTCCTGGAAAGAAATAATAATAGAATTCATATAGTGTGGTTCCCCACATGGAGGCGACATTGATGCACTTCACAACAGACTAAGGGCAGTGAAAGAGGCCACTGGGTGATGTCTTCTTCTTATTATTCCTGTACGCTCCCAGTGGAGCATAGGGCCGCAACTGGGTGATGTAGCTGTCAAAATTGAGTACAAACAAGAAAAACATACATGAACATATTAAAACTGATATTAAAACTGAGAGAAAACCATCGTCGGCTGAGCGAACTGATCTGCAAGGTTGACGCATGGCGACATTGATGCAATTCACAACAGACCAAGGGCAGTGAAAGAGGCCACTGGGTGATGTAGCTGTCAAAATTGAGTACAAACAAGAAAAACATACATGAACATACAGCTCTGATATTAAAACTGAGAGAAAACCAGCGTGGGCTGAGCGAACTGATCTGCAAGGTTGGCATGGCAACATAAGATCTGACAGGTGAATTGGGGCAAGACCATGAACACAACAGATTCATCTATATATCCTCACTATTGGATTGCAAGTAAACTCACAGTACACCTCTGTAACCTAACACTTATCAATACATAGTGAACCAAAGGAGAGAGGCAATTATGTAGATTTCATGCCAGTGCGAAAGCGATGAGGTGAACAATTACCACTTTGTTCAGTTGTCGGCACAAGTGAACCATAAAACTTTGCTTCTCTGAAGAAGTCTTTGGTATGGCAGGGGCTGCAGCTTCTGCCGCCAATTTCCCTTTCTCGAGAGGGGAGAGAGCAGCAAACTCTGTCCTCCCTCTTGCAAGAAACTCTATATTGCCTGTAAATAAGTGAAAAAAGTTAATTCAAAAATCAGAAATTTGCATATCATCCAAACTATTAAACCATTAATTTTGGGATGGATGGTGGCTTAGAAAAAGTACCTGATTTTCGACAGACATTGTAGGTTAAAGTGGTACTAAAATGGGATGCTTACTTTCACCCTCCTGCCGCTTCAGACGTTTGACGAACACTGTCAGCGCAGTGCTTCGTCTAAATCCCCAGACTGATTTCTGAAACCAAATTTTAATGAAAATATTTCATTTACATTTCCACTCGATTTTCACATTATCACACAAGTCAGAAGTAATATGTTTGTATTGAAAATGTTTGTAAGAGTAATTTTTTATGCGTACATAAAAGTGTATGATCATGAGCACATGCCCACTCCATGGTTTACCCATGCATTAGAAGAAATTGTCATTATAGCCAGTCTTCTACAATACATATATACATTAACGCCTCATTTATTAGTCCTTACATTACATTACAGCTTAATTTATTAGTTCCAATAGATCACATTGGTATGCTATATTTTCTTACATTTCCTCGCTTCGGCCTCATTTTGCAAAATGGCGCGAATAGCATCTCCTGAGAGTTACAGTCCTTGGCGTTAGCCAGATCAAACGTTTAAACGGTGATTCCGACATATCCCAATCGTGTGTTAGTAATATGCTATTGTAAACACGTTCCGAAATTGCTTTTGACAGGGCGAAAGCGCTTTCGTTTGCAGTCTCTGCAGACGACGCAAAGGTTTTTGCCTAGTACCCCTACCCACCCCAACATGCGAATAATGGAACTTTTTAGGTACCCCCAAAAAAACACCCCAAATTAGTGATTCTTACTATTGTTCTAATGAACTTTTTTGCAATTTTGGAAACTGATTTTATAAACTGTTTCATGATTTATTTTAAAGTATATTTTAAGACCAAATCGCCTTTCATTTAAGAAAGGTCCTTATTACGTTGCATCCATATGGTAATACGAAACATTGGGCTAATGAAATATCAAAGTATATTATACTGTGCTTAGTTATGGCGGTGTTCATTCCAACAACCCATCTTGTTTATTTATTTTATTTATTTAGCTGACGTAGCTTTTGATTGGTAAACTACTGTCACGTGACATATTCTTAGGATACGAGAATGCTGGGCGAAACGAAATAATGGGACTTTTTAAGTACCATCCCCCCCCCGAATAGTGATTCCTTACTGTTGTTCTAATGATATTTTTTGCAATTTTGGAAACTGATTTTATGATCTATTTTATGATTTATTTTGAAGTATTTTATTTAAAATATATTTTAAGACCAAATCCTTTCATTTTAGAAAAATTCCTTATTATGTTGCATCCATGGTAATATGGAACATCGTGTGGCAGTTTGAAATATCAAAGTATATTATATTGTGCTTAGTTGTGGCGGTGGTCATTCCAACGCCCGTCTTGTTTATTTATTTATTTTATTTATTTAGCTGACGTAGCTTTTGATTGGTAAACTACTGTCACGTGACATATACTTAGGATAGGAGAATACGGTGTACTGAGTGCCGTATGCTGGCGGTATTTTACCCACTCTGAGTGCGGATTTAGTCAGGACAATAAGGTGATCATCATCATCATCATCATTAGAGCGCTTTAACCGACCATCGACGTCAGTTCCAGGCATTCACAAAATCAAACAAACAAAATGAAGATGATATTTAAAGCACATCATTCCAAAGATAAATGCGCTATTTGTACACAACAAATCTCATCCTTCTCTCTTCCAGGGGCGCATATAGAAGCAAATTACAAATTACAGCACTGACAGGAATACTCTGAATTCTTTAATTAAGAGAAAAATCGGAATTTTTGTTAATGCAATCCAAGATGTTTAAAACACTATACTTTAGACCTACAGTTTAAACAATCCATTATTTTATCCGTGTCAGTAAGGAACGCACTAGTAATGTAATTTCTGCACACCCTGGAAACCAAGTCAGAACTAATCAACTAAGATTTTCAATGCGGTATGTAAAATGGGTCTCACTCACTAACTGTATTTTTGTTTACGTCCTCTGTGAGCCTGACAGCTTTTTTGTGCACACACCACGAAGGTGATGTGTCTACAGACAGCTCTGATCCCATTTAACACTCATGTCCGCTCCTAAATCTTGTTACATGTGCATCTGCACTAGAAGTGTAGAGGACAAAGAATTTCTAGCTGAGTTCAATTTAAGTGTATAATCAAACGCTTCCATATTCTTTCATTTGCAGCAATGTTGTCGTTTTCTTGTTATACTCAATTTTAAAGTTCTATAATATAATGTGTATGTCATTTGAGCTGTTGTAAAGTTTCAAAAATACATACTTTCAAATACTTTTGAATATTTTATTCTTTTAAATCACTATGTGAACACAAAACCAAATTCTGTGATGGCAAAGTCGCACAAAGCAGATAGTTTTCGTGACAGACGAAGGCTTTGCACAGGACTGCAGGCTAGTCTCTCGAGACGGATGGGAGAAGGGGAGAGCAGGGGTCGACAGTTTCTTTAACCTTATCAGCTTGCTTTTGTGCTATCAAAGGCAAAACTGTGCTAACAGATTGACCCCTCACTAATTTCAGCAGTCGCCTCATTTCACGCCCGGACTACCAGGAGGTGTAAAGCTAGAGCCAGGGAAAAAGAACCCTTTGTCTTCGGGACACGAAGCTCCTTCGTCACTTGATGAGGAGTCAGAGGCTTTGTCTCTTTATCGTCGCCTTCTTGCTGCATCATCATCATCATCATCATCATCATCATCATCATCATCATCATCATCATCATCATCATCATCATCATCATCATCATCATCATCATCATCATCATCATCATCATCAGAGTTTTACTGAGCGAAAGAAGGTGGTGGCGTCCATCTACCATTCTAAGACCAAACTGTGTGGTCTCAATAAGTGTCTCCTTCTGTCTCTCACACGTGTAACACGGGTAAACGAACACAGGAGCACACAAGCAGGCACACGACTAATTGTAGAGACAAGAAAACTCTAGAATGGAGACAATGAAACGACATTGGTATTAGTGATCGACTTTTCCCGGAACCAGCTTAACCAATCACATTTGCTGAGACAAAGACCGTTTTGTCAATACAGGCAAAGTATCAATTTGCACATAGCCAAATAATGATGAGTCATTGGTCCATCGCAGCAGACGAAACCAAAACGTGGAAACACTCTGGCTCAATTAAAGATCCATATCCAACAACACTGAGTTGATTAAGACTACATTATCGGTTGTCTCCTGGCCACAGAGTAAAGTGCCCCCATCCCACTATTGCTCAGTATTATTAATAAACAAGCAGAGAGTAGCTTCTTTCTATTGTCAACCACCTCTCAGTTTTCTTACGATTAATGCACATTCTTTTATGGGCATTACTGGTAATACTCTCAAAAGTCTCAAAAGGGCCTTTTAAAATCACAATATAGAATGGTCACACCCCAGATACTATTTTATACTTTGAAATAAGTTTTCCTCGCCTTCGTGCTCACGTTTGCTCTGTGAGCAAGCAAGCTCTCTCCTTGTCTTTGAATGCAACTTTCCTCTTGACTTGACTAAGTGATGCACGAGTAAAAATTTATTCTTCTTGAGCCACGTGCTTTGGCGCTTAGCGCAGAGGGAGTGAGTGGAGGGAAGGAGGTGCTTGCAGGTGAAAAACTACAGATTCAGCGGGAGGCGCATAGCGAGAGACTCCGCAGTGTAAACTGTAAAGCACTCAAGCTTGTGATGGATTCTCCGGGTGTTTCCGCGAAGCTGAGGCGCGTTCAGGGTGGAAACAGTGGGCACGTGCAGGAGTCTCGAACTTGGCGTTCAATGAAGAATGTTATCTTGGGGGTAGGATCCTGGGAGGTTTTACGAACTGTAATGGGAGCTTTAGACGTAGACGCTATAGGATCTTTGACACACGGAGTTGCCAAGCGACGCACACTATTGGAAACCCCGCTACAAAATAATCAAACCTTTAGTGCCTGATAAAACAAAGTTTGGTGTACAGACAAAGTCATTGTTGAGAACTGGTGGTAGAGAAATCCGATTATCAATATAACATCAATTGTATTGGCCTTGCGGTTTATTTTTACGTTTTGGTATCACCTAAATCCACTAGTTTCCGGACTTGAAAACTTGGAATACTGTTCTCGGGGTTTGTTTGTTTGTTTTAATTACGCAGAGATACATCCTCTTTAGTGATCTTCTAGTCTTACTAATGTAAAATACTCGTCTTTATCGAGTTTAAGGCTGAGCCAAATTATTCAAATGAGTAAATACTTTTACCGTTGGCACAAATAATTGTGATGCACGCATTGTGTATGTATGATTTGGAACGGTATGCGAAACACGGTGTTGTTTATATGGCAACCGTTTCAGAAATGACAGTATATCCTTGAATCCTGTCCTCGAAGACTGATGAACGATTTAGGTTAATCAAGGATAAATGCTTTTTTAACCATCGTAATGCGAATGCGCTGGAATGAGCCCCCAATATCCGGAAAACCGTTTCTACAGCGATTCGAAGCGCTCGCCTCCGGTCCCGTTCATCAGATCGCTCCACACTACAGAGCTACTCGGTTCACCACAAGAAGCAATGGCGATGGTTTTACTGCTTCTGTCATAAAACGTTGCCCTATCTTGACATATAATAATAATGAGCTTATTTTGTTTACATGTCGACATAAATTTTACAAACGTCTGTTGGCAACATCTGTTCTTTAGAGGACTGTTTTCGTCGCAACAAGATCCTAGGCGACGCTGGGGGGAAAAATCTGTTTGAACGTTTCCCTGTGAAGGTTTTCTTTTTCTTGGTAAACTGTACTGAACGCAGCCCCGAATTCCACACCAAAGGTGTAGGGAAGAGGGCGAGATCTGATGCGACACGCATCATTTTCAATCGCCTGTCGATATTGTGCATTCTGGCAGGCGCTTCCACGGGAAATGTGGAGCGATCAGGCTCATTTGGACACAGCTATATTTCACATGATGCCATTTCCATATGCTCTCCATTCGCAGACCTTTTGATGATAAAAGACGAGAGATAAGATTATGTTACCATTGAGAATCATTTCGCTGCTTGGCCCAGACTCCTTGTTGGGCTAGTAAGCGGGGATCTTCCACATTTTGCTTTGTATTCCAGGAATTTCTTTATTTTTATGTTTTTATTCTCTCGCTTTCCCCCTCTCTCACATTTTGAGCCATAACTCTAATGATCGGCAGCATTTTGATGTGAGTTTTGCGGGTGTTTTGTGGATACCGTATATTTTCCATAGAAATAGATATTTTACTTCAGTTTAAAAGTCACCTAATGCATAGGACTGGTCATAAATCAACTATAAAAAAAACAACTCACCCACTGACTTGTGTCTTGAAATTGTATCTTTTATTTACGAGTATAAAATAGATTATTCATGTAAGTTATAATGATGAAAAAAATTGTCGTTTTCATGGATATTGATAAAAGCATCTTCCAAACTGTTGTCTGCCTTTTTGGGGGTGGTTCGTCCTGTTTTTCAGCATGTGTCTTTGCAGTCAAATAAGTAAGTGTGTGTGTGTGTGTGTGTGTGTGTGTGTGTGTGTGTGTGTGTGTGTGTGTGTGTGTGTGTGTGTGGTGGGAAGGGAGTGCGCGCACCTCTGTGTGTGCGTGCGTGTCTTTCTCATAACACTTTTTTAAAAGGTGTGATCTTCTCTAGAGTATACGTAATGAGGGGAGGGTGAAGCACGTGAAAGAAAGGGACAGACAGAGAGAAAGAGAGACTGAGTGCGTTCAGTCCTCTCTTATCTCTTCATTGTCTTCATCACTCATCTGACGAAGAAAAATAAAAAGATTTCTCGATCGGGCTCCCCGTCCCAACTCTTTTATCATTTTCTGTCAGTAGAAGACAAATTTGGCGACGTTTATCCTGATCGCGAAAACTTTGAAATTACTTCATTCTCTCGACACTGGAGCACAGAAATCGCCGGGAGATGCGCGGCCATAGTAGTCCCTACAGTAGACGCGGTGTCACGCAGGTCACTTCACGCAGCCCGCACCTCGCGTTGACGCGAGGTCATCTTATGACGCGTGAACGTTCCAAATGGCCGTCTCCCCCATTTCTTTCGCACAATGAGGAGGCAAACTGTTCAGCGGGTCATTTCTCGGATCTGGTCCGGCGAGATCGTGGAAGCAATGGTGGGAAAGGGTAGGGGGAGGTCTGAGTGGTAGGAGGGTGTGTGTAAGGAGGGGGTGGGATTTCGGAGTGGGGGGGGAAAGGCGACTATGACGAACATTAGAAAGTCTCTAGGGAGCGCAATTTCGGCCCTCATGCACCTCGCAGGAATTATCTGCCCTCTAAACACGACGGCTTTTTGAAAGACAATTGAAAGTTGCGGTTCACTGCTGGAGGAGGCCCGATCGCCGGCCGAGTATTATTCTCTCCGGACGAGGTCATTTTGGGCCGGGGCTTCGTTCTCGTCCATCAGCCCCTATCTGGCAGCATCGCGTGCGCAAGGTGCGTGCGACGGGCAGCACGAGCGAGATTAGCACGCGCTATCTCTAATGGTATCACCCTCTATCTCTAATGGTATCGTCCACTATCGGCGTAAGTATCGCCCAAGGACAGCGGCGATGGGACAAATTGGAGGTGGGTTGCGAGCGAGCGACCGCCAAGAATTGAAGACGTTATCACGGCTGTACGTTAACGCCAGGCAAGAGCGAGTATGAGTGTAGGGAAGGGGAGGCGAGAGAGAGAAGGAGAGAGATATATAAGGAAAGAGAGAGTGTGTGTGGAAGAAGGTGATGGTGTCCTCGGGAGGAAAAAAAAAACGCGTGATCTGGACCTCTCGGACGGGCCCGGCACTGTGGATAGCATCTTTGTAATTAACTTTAAACGACCCTCTCAACAAGGGACAAGCCCTGCTGGTTGTCCGCCCCTCGCCTTCCGGAAGCCCTTGAGTTAGCAATAATTGAGTATTTTGGCCGATGGGACGCTTCGATAATATGTCTTTGCCCACACCATCTGCAAGAGGCAATTTTCTAGGCAGGGAGATCAACTGAAGATCTCTTCAAGATGTTCACGTTTCCATTTCCCACCCTTGCATAACGAGCGGCATTTCATTACGCTGCACTGCCCGCGTGCAGGCGGCTGGAAGAAGGGGGCCTCTCCAGGCCTTGTAAAGACGCTGAACACGACGAGTGTTGTGCACTTCAAATGTTTAGATTCTGCGCCCGCGCACGGAGGCTCCGTCATTTGGAGGCATCTTCACGCCTGGGATCCCGGCCTCGCCAATTGATTTATCAGGCAGGTTAGATCAATCGGTCCCGGGGAGGGTCACAAAGCGGATGTGACGTCATCCTGTCCGGAAGCACACCGTTTTGTATGCCAATGGCCAACCTCATTCTCCTTTTTTTACCCCCTCCCTCTCTTCCTGCCTTCCCCACTAACCCCTCCACCCCCCCCACCCCCGAGCCAGCCACCTCCGATCTGATAGGAGATCTGTTTGCAAGGAATTATTTCGGCTTCCCGTGCCTCCTCAAGACATTCACACGCCGTCGCCGAGATGCAGCAGCGCCTACCCCTAAATCCCCAACACAACCCAACCCCCCCCCCTCCAACCTTTCTTCCGGCACCAAATGATAACTCTTACGGCTGATATCCACTTAATGGATCTCATTATATCACAATTTCACCCCGAATCGATTTCATGCGCGGTGGACGAGCGTTCTGCGACTTGGCGTGAAAATTGGCACCGGTCGACAAGGCTAATAGTCACTTACGAGAACCGCTGGACGTAAAATTTCCCCTCCTCGAGAGAAAGCTTATAATGAGCTGGCCCGAGCCCCGCCGCCTGATCGAAGGGGGCGAGCCTCATAATCGATATTCTCGCTGCGTCAGTGCAGCAGCAAAAGGGGGGTGGCGCAAAGAACGGGGGGGGGGGGTAGGGAGCGTTTTAGAGGGTTGGACAAATTGAGGAAATAAAGAATCGGAAAAGGCCCGGGGACCTTGCAATGAGTCCCAGCCGTCGCAAGGATCGTCTTTGAATCGGTCTTTTATCGTGGATGTATCAGTGTTATGTTGGTCATATATAGGTTTGTATCGTTCATGTATAGGTCATGTAGAGCCATGTATCGGATCTATATAGGTATAGTAGGTTAGCCATGTATCGGTCATGTACAGTCGTGTGTAGGCTATGTGTAGGTGTGTGTGGGTCATATGCTTGTGTTTGTAATTGTAACAAATTCGTGGGCAAAAATAGTGAGAGGTCATAATTTTATAGTGTGGTACTTTCTAGTCACTTTCTGCTTAAAAGGCTAAAAGATGGCTGGAGTGGGTGGTTTAGGTAATTTGATGGTAAAGCGTTTCTATCAGTAGGGAAAGGAAGGGGAAATAAACACCGGTACCTTTACCCCACCACACACGCCAAGTTTGTCATCTATACAGAAGAGAGACAGAGACAGACAGTGGAAGAAAGAGAGAGAGAAAGAGAAAGGAGAAAGAAAGAGAGACTGGGGCATGTAAGAAAGGAAGAACGGGTCTTTTTGTCTTATGTTAGTTATTAAGACTGCAAGCAGGGTCGGCTATGGCAGGACTGTACGTGGCCAGGCGCAGTAACACGATTTCACGATCCACGCTTCGTCATCCAAACGTGCATCTCAACGACTTTGTTCACTCCCTTCCTACATCTTCCAACTCCAGAAATAATCACATCTCACTTCATCCCACCCAGAGAGCCCTTGTCCGTCCCCCACCCACGGCCCTTAACCTTTACATCCCCCCCCCCTCCGTACGGGGCGTCGCGGGTCACAGCTTGCACGATGCCTGCGAGTCGGAAAAAAAGGACGAGGAAAACATCGCTTCGTGTAATTGAGTGTCGCCTTGGCCAAGCGCTTGTCCCTGGAGTACCGGCCGGCAAATATGCCCGCATCGGTTTCCTTTGCCCTCATCTCACCAGGCGAAATCGCTTGGAAAGCAGAAAATTGTGTCTATCGTTTAGTCGAAGGTTTGGTGGAGGGGTGGAAGTTCCAGATTTTTCGGGGGCTGTGAGAGGAGGCTTGCGGCGGAGGACCTACACATTGTCCAAGGGGACATAATCGCTGGAGAGGGTTCCGCGCATACAGATAACAGTGTCCTTGTCCCACGCTTTGGTCTGCATGTAGGGTATGAGGCCCTCTCGGCTCTCCACTTGTGTTAATGAAGACGAAAGATCAAGTTTAAAGAAACTGACCCTGCCATAACTAAACTAAGACGAAACCTAACCAAGTTTACCAAATACACACGAAGACTAAACTGACATCATTTGGCACACTTTCCCCGCCAAGCAAAGATTATTTTGTTGTAGAAAAGTTAAGTTGCTTCAAGTCTGTGAAACGGTTTTGAAGAAGACAAGTTTCACAAGAAAATATCTAGTGCTGCATTATGTAGTTTCTATTAACACCCAGAAATGCTTTCACTTTCGCGTTATTTATTTACTATTTGCTGTACTAAAAATCTTTGCTTGAGCTGATATTTTCTTAGGCCTTTCCTTCAATGAGTATGCCAGTTCGTTGGCGAAAGCAAGAACACTCGCTGCTTAGTCAACCAGCCGACAGACACGTCACAGAGGAACCTTCGCGTCTCGACAGATGCGAGGGCTGAAAAGGATTGAGCCCGGGCGAGCACGGGGGGGAAAACTTGGCAACAGAAGCGCCCGTAACCCCAGAACAATGACCATTAAAATCTGGCAATGAAGCATTCTCTTTTTTCTCTTGTCTTTAAAGACTGTCCAAGGGTGCGCTTGCAAGCCCCAGTGCGCTTGAGTGGCCAGACTCCGGTCCAAGTTGTTTGGAAACAACCGCTAGGGGCCCAGCCGTGCCAGCGAACACATGGAGCAAAACGCCGGGCCCGTAGGAAACAGCTAGTCCTCCACGCCCCGATGTGGGGACCACACAGTGATCCCGATCACTTACTTCTGCCTTCAAAGGAAGCTTTCTCGTTCATTTAACACGTACTTGAAAGCGACTCCTCGTCGTACGGAGGGCAGACGCTTCAAACTCTGGGTCGAATTTTCAGCCGGGCGACTCGTGATACTCGACTGGTGTTAATATATATTCCACTCAGCAGAAGGGCCATTAAGCGTTTAAGATATCAGTCGACTAAAGATACTAGAACACTTCGGTATGAAGCTTTGATCTCCTGTGTAAGCTTTCAGAGTACAAGCAGATTCAGCAGTTGAGAGTTCCTTAAGGTTTCCCAAACTTTCTTCGTCTTTGTCGATTTTTTTGTATTTTTATTTGTCTGTGTTCGTTTTTTTTTCATTTTTGTTTGTTTCTTTCGATCTTTTAGTCACATGAAGGTAGACATTCTCCTTCGTGATGATTAACTACAGGCAAAGGAGCAACAGATGTTGTGCTTCTCAGGCGCACATTGCTGTTGGGCGTTTTATTCGTATAGTGTATCAAGTCAGGTGCAATACGATCATTCTAGAAAGGCGTCTCTACCCCTATCCCATCAGAAGACGTCTTCTCTGGATGTGCGTGACTGACAGAACAGCTTTTTGTTAGATATACACTGTTAAATGTCTTGACAGCAGAATGACTTTATTATATGCTGTTATGGATTGCAGTTGACAGCCTCTTGCAAAACACATTTATCAAGTGCCTTCATTTTCGGCTCCACACCTGCTTAAAACTCGAAGGTTTGATAAGCAGTTATTTTGGATGTAGTGTCGAATGGTCCTCTAGTTATTTGTTGTTAAAAACCAACCTGACATTAAAAGTTTGGCGAGCCACAGTCGAAGTTAACGGTAGATGAGACACCAGGCCGCCTTAAAAATGTTTAGGGAACAAACAAACAAAAAATTATTAACCTGTTTTAAGACAATCATTGACAGATCTGGAATATGCAGGTATATGAAAAAGGGTATCGACTACGCTTGTCAGAGACTAAGACATTTGAAGTCTTGCAGATAGTGGCAGTGACACCCACAAAGGTTTTTAAATAAAAGGGATTGTACTCGAGGATGCTTATGTCAGCACTGTCTCCCATTTCAGAACCGTATAATACTCTTTGTTATACTCAAGTACCAGATAATTATGAACTAATACATGTGGATAGCCAAAGTGCCATAAGGTTTTCATGACGCTAGCTGCTTCTTTTTGTGTCATGTCTGCAAGATCTGGTAGGGCATGAGTTAAAACACCAGTTGAAAAAGAAATGTAACCATCCACTACAGCTAACTTGTTTTCCAGAACTCACTCTTAATTCCTTGAAATAAATTGACCATTTCTTTAAAAAAAAACTTATTGGTTGATCAATAAAAGCATCTTCCAAATATTTAGACAGATTTCCAAAATGTAAGCCCACTGTTGTGTCCAAAAAATCAAGGCAGCATCATCAGTCAAGGGTAAAATAAACAGATATATAAAGTCTAGAGAAAGCTTTACAATGCAGCGTCTTTTATTTCTGATTTCATAAGTTAGTTCACAAAAAGAGAAAAAAGTGATGGACTGTAAGTTCGCCCTGTTTGAGACCTCGGGAGCTATCAAAACTTTAAATCAGTTCCTACACAAACTGTGCCTTGACGAAAATAAGCATACTTTTAACAGCGCCGAGAAGTTTCACATATATTTCCATTATAATTGCATCAGAAAGTTTTTTCTCCCAAACGTTCTGGGAAAATCATAAAGGATACGTGTAATTTCTTATATTGAATCAGTTATTTCTGTTTTATAGATATACAGATATATCGTCTTGTCGGGGAAAAGTGATAATGTACGATTGATTTAAGTTAGGGAGAGTTGTGTGTATGTGCGCCTTGCCTGGGTAGTGAGTGTTCTGATTTTTTACAAAATAAAAATATAATATTCATAGAGCATATACATGTGGGTCCGCAGCATTTGCTGCTTTTTATTAAGTCACGAGACCGCCCAGTTGGGTTACGTACAAGAACATTGAAAATTTTCCTTTCCCCGAAAAGTGTTGTAAATATAATATTAACTTTTTCTATGAGTTCGTTGGACATTTTGAGACCTGAAGTGTTGTAGTTTTCTTTTAAATCTTCCTTTAAACGAACATTATCCAAAATTATACATTGGTTCGCTTTTAAGATAATGTTTATGATAATATGTACCATCATTGTAGGTGTGAACGGGTGAGGTGAGGGAGTTACCTAAAAAGACTAGAAAATGATCGCTCCAAGAGTTGGTGCGTGTGCACTGCGCTTCAACTCTCTAGAGCAGGGGTGGGGAACTATCCGGTAACCGCAGATTTTAGTAAATCTAGCAGCTCTTTTCCATAGCAAGATCAATGTATTTGAAGAAAATAATGATATTTAAGCAGATAATTTTGTGTGGCCTGCGAATGATGTTTACATCTCAAAATGGCCCTTGAAGAAAAAGGTTCCCCACTGTTACTCTAGAGGCTACACCATTATTGTATAGTTGTATGTGGAAGGATTATAATTATTGTGTGTATTCCCAGGATGTAGAATCCCCAGACACGACAACGTGGGGAAAATTCCTCGATTTATAGGAAATGGGGCAAATGAGTTCTGGGAGGCTTTTGAAAGGTTGTGTATATGATGTTTTGCTATTTGTTCGTTAGATGAGAGTTCATTATTTTTTAAAATAGTTATTTGTTTTGCACCAGACAATACATGCCCAGGGAAAAAAAGAAAGAGAGAAACAAACAAACAAACAAAAAAACAAACGAAACAAGACATCTGAGGGTCCGGCAGATTGTGTTGCTCACGAGTACTGTGATAGGTCTGTTATGCAAAAGTCTTTCGTGAAACCACCTTGCTCTTTCCCAACACTATTATTCAGTTATGTCGAACTATTAATCCTTCTGTTTAAATTAGAGCTGAAGAATTTACTACAAATATTAAGTCGAGAAATTCCTCTTATGCGGCTGAATGTTTTTTCATTTTTCTATTAAGTAGGTCTATTTCTATTTCTATTAAATAACTAAATTTTCTGTGCTTTTTATCCACTCGGAAAAACAACTGTGATTAAGGTAACTAGAAACACGCTTACTATGTTTTTTGAATAAGGTTTACTGTGTTTTCTGACTACTTTAAGAAAGATCACCATTTAGTGAAATAAATTATAGCTATAAATATAGCTCCAAACAGTGTTGTGAACATCCGTTCTAAAATAATTGGTATCAGAGGGATTTAGCTTCCTTCTGGGACCAACAAATAGTAAGGAAAGCTTCAAGCATTTTATCATTACCTCAACATGTACTGATAAAAGAATTTGTATTATTAAGCTCAGCTTCAGTAAAGATTATGCCATGCCTATATGTAAAAGTAACAGGCACCTGAAATCAGTTGTGCCATCAACAGTCCAGCTGGTTAATCTTAGATGAACTGTCAATGGTGTGTGTGTGTGTGTGTGTGTGTGTGTGTGTGTGTGTGTGTGTGTTATGGGTGCAAACATGATTATCCTTGATGTAAGTTTATATATATATATATATAGTTGTCTCTTGCCCACTTTTTTTTTCATTTTTCATTTTTACCACTGTTGACATCCTTAATGTTGCACCTTGCAACGAACTTTATTTTTTATTTTAATTTCTAACTTTTACTTTTGTGACTAGAGCACATTCCCATATTCAAATTGCCCACTAGGACAAACAAAGTTGGTCATTGCCATTGTCAATAATAATAATAATAATAATAATAATAATAATAATAATAATAATAATAATAATGCATATATAGCGCATTCCTCTACTGCACTGTAGATCACCCAAAGCGCTTAAAATAAAATTAACCAACTATATATCAATAACTGCTGCCTTATTATTTAATCGTGAAAGTATAAGCGACACATTTTATTTCTTGATCATTAAGCCAATGTCCTGTCACTATGGCGACTTTACCTACCTTACTGATCCCGCAGGAAATATACTTAGACTCCTGTGAAAATAACTGAAGCAGAGTTTAACATTTCATCGTTCTTCTTAATAGTTTTATAGCACGTGAGACAATCTCGATTAGACTGTCCTCTAGAATGTTTAGAAGTTGTGTTTTATCAGCTACTTTGATGCCACGCAATAAAATCGTATCTGTTTATTGTGTACGGTTTATTCTGTCCTCCATTGCATGCCAGTAAGTGAGGTGGTGAAAAGCACTACTCAGTTTTCGTCCATCAGGCATAGAGTGCGCGAGAGAGCCCTGAATATACAACTGCACGTGCAGAAGTGATGGCTGTTTGACATGACGCACGCGCGCCTGTGTTTATCGCGCGTTGTTGTTGCCACACAGCCAGCAACATGGCGGACGCTCGCGTGGGTGGGGGGGATGGGGAACGTGCGTGAGCAGCAGGATGGTACCGCCTCCCACGAGCACCGCACGCGCCTCTGTCTGGTTTGGGCTCGACGACTGGCTGTCTCCCGTTAATGGAGTTACTAACTACGTCTTCATCCGCTAATTGGATCCACGGCCTTTCTCTATTCCTGTCTTACTTTCCTCGCCACAATCCTCTCTGACAAACTGATGGAAGAGCGCTCCGAGCTTGAACCGAGGTGTGATAACCTTCGCTCTGTTCTTATCGTCTCGGCCCATCTATAACAATAGCGAAACGAATAAACTGTCTCTGTTTAAAGTTTAAGAGTATCAGTAAAACGACTGGACGTGCACGACTTCTTGCGTAAATCTAAGTGGTTACTGTTACCCATAGAGAAGATCCTATTATAAATATTTAACACAGGGTTTTATTTGTGAAAGAAAATGTAATAAATATTTAACACGAGGTTTCCCCATTTCTTTATGATAAAAATAAAAATACTTATCATTTGCTTCGCTTTGATATGACATAAAATATTTGTTATTTAATACTTTCACACTCCTGGTATAGTCTGTATAGAAATGTTCAACAAATGCTAGTCGCATTAAAGTGTTTGTCTATCCATCAGTCTATCCATCAAAACAAACACACAAACTTTCAAACATACACTCGCACATGCTTGGCTACGCCTACACAGTACCTCTACGTCCTGCGCTGCTCCCATTATCACCGAGACATTCGCTTTCCCCTTCCTCCCCATCAACCCCACCCGTTAGACCTCCCCATTGTCTACCCGAGTTTTTACCAGAGAAGTTGTTGGTGTTGGTGGGGGGGGGGAACAGGAAGACGGTGCCGGATGGCGGTACCCGGCGGTAAGCGGGTACTCATCCGGGTGCTCGCTAAACGTCGCCGATTGTTTACCACTCTCGCCGCGATTTATTTTTCATTAGCGCGCGCCAATGGCAGCGTTGTCCGCTGCCGCGCCGCGTCGCGCTGCGTCAACAAGCCTGGAGACTGGGTGAGGACAGAGCGCCCGTCCTCGCTGAATAGCGAGCTGAAAACATCTTTACCTCGCGTTCCCCTCCACCTCCCCTCAAAGACAACAATAAAAGTCGGCTTCTGGCTTAGTCCGACTCGCCTCACAACGTCCGAGCCTCGCTTTCGTTTTGTACGATCAAGCGGCCGTCGAGTAGCAAACGGATCCCGTCGTTGCTGGTGCATGGCAAGGAGTCTGAGAAGTTGCTGCACGTAATCGTAATCGTAAGAGTAATCGCTAAGAACAAGTGTTTATCCCGCCTAGCGGTTGATTCGGGGATCTTTTTCAACTTCTGCTAAGCGTAAGTACAGCAACAGCAGTTTCCTCGCCCAATGCGAGGTCCGGCAATATCTGGCTATCCATGAAGACCTGGAAAGCAAACAACTTTTGATAATCATCCGCAGAGAGCATGTCATACCCCAAACAATAAATACACAAGTATTTAATCGAAAGAACACGGTGAGCTTCGACACTACGCATATTTAACCGACAAAATACAATGAGTTTTGACACCATACATACGCAACCGTGAGAATACGATGAGCTTCGACAATGAGGCGGACATTGAAACGTTTTCTGGGCAGTAGAGGTTTAGCAGATCCTCGCACACAAACCTTCGCGCATTCTCCTTTTTGAAAGGTAAGCTGCTCGTGCTTCTAGACTTCAACCTGTAACTGAAAGTCGAACTGTCACGTCAGCAAATCTGCTAACATCACGTGACATTTGTTGTGAAATGGTCTGACACTGTTTCAGCATCGTTCAACACTTTTCTTGCCCATTGGGTCCACCTACATTACGAATAAAAGTCACTTTGTTTTCTTTTGCGAAAGTAAGATATGATGGCCATCATGAAGTGGCCAAAAGCTGTGATTTTGACATTATTTGTAGTAACCGATAATTTACAACTTGACATTTTGCTCGGAAATGCTTTGGAACGATACCATCGATCATTTAAACCCAGCTTTTTATTTTATTTTTTTCCTTTATCTGTCAAAACTGTTTTATTTCGCCTCCAAGTCGTACAGGACAGCTGCCATGACTTCCAGATTGTGCTTCGAGAACCCTTAGGACTGACTAAGGAACAGAGATTGCTCAATTAAGTAGCCTATGTTCGGAAGGTGAGGGAAGTCATATAACTAGTCACCTTAAAAAATTAGTTAATTCCAAAGTTCTCATCGTTCTACTTACATAATAAAATTAGTTTGGTCTCATTTCTTTAGGTTTCACGTATTTAACACTTAATTAAATTCACTCTAAAAGGCAATTAGCTACAGAAATGGGGTAAAGCCTAAAAGTAGTACACGGCTTGTTTTAATTAAGTTTCATATTTTCTACCTAAACATTTACCAGGCGGTCGTGGTGACTCATCTGCTACTGACTGTGGCTGTGACTCACTAACAATTTATCTTTAATCTTTTTATCCTCTGTTATCATTTTATCTAGTATTTATCCTCAAAGAACTATTCATCTACAGACAACACGTTTGTGTTAGTGTGCTTTGTGATGACTTATAAGTTAAAAGTACGATAAAGCTGTTATTGGGAATTTTAGTATGATAATGGTGTTAGTGGGTATTTGTAGTCGTTAGTATGATTAGACTGTTATTTGACATTTTATTTGTTAATATGATTATGTTGTTTGTTATCTGGCAATTTTTCTTCATTCTCTCTCTCTCTCTCTCACACACACACACACACACACACACACACACACACACACACACACACACACACACACACACACACACAGATACCCTTTACATCAACAACCCCTTCCTCGAACTAACCTTTCCTTCCCACTTCTTCCCGTCTTTTTTAACCTTCCTTGTTTAAAAAAATAGTTCAAGGAAGTGAAACTGTGAGTTTATCATGACCGTTAAACTAATTAAAGGATTAAGCAAACTTGAAAGTCGACAGCCGTTTGCCTTGCGGACGGTTAAGGCGCCAGCGTCCAGGCTACCAAGCAGACGACAGTTACCGAAGTCATGCGCTAACCCGACGAAGAGGTGCCTGAAGCCCTTCCACACGCTGACACATGCGCAAACCATTTTGTTGTCAACTGCAGACCCATTCTGAATAAGTCGAATGAGAGCACTGATATTTTTTTCTGCCACACGCCTCGTATGTTTTCGATAGTTTTTTATAATTGTACTCCCCAATCTCTTTCTCTCTCTTTCTCACTCACACACACACACACACACACACACACACACACACACACACACACACACACTTAGACGTGCAAGATAAACGGGTTGAACTTTGAGTCTTTCAGGATTGAGCGGTATTTCCGTTTGGGTCCATCTCACCAGACCATTAGGAGAATCTATCTACTTGATGGTATCTGTCAGCAAGACATCGTAGTGGATAAGACAAAGAACACTTTACCTATAAAAACATACTATTTGAACAGACCGGTGACGGTTAATTTGAAGGCGCAGGCTGAAATTACTGCGCCATGAAAGGAATAATGTTTTGCAATTATTGAAGGTGATGGGGGTATAATATCTGATCGATGGCGAGAAATAAGATATTAGAATCCACAGCATGAGCTAGGAAGCTTTACTGAATGCTGCTGGCGAAGCATAAGTCACGTTAACACAATCCAATGGCACACGAGGACCCACAGCTTTTATTCAATAGGACACGAGGACCCACAGATTTCAGCCAATGGGACACGAGGACCCACAGATTTCAGCCAATGGGACACGAGGACCCACATATTTCAGCCAATGGGACACGAGGACCCACAGATTCATACAATGGAAGTGAAGGAGTAACGACTGATGGGGTTTACATGCACCGTCGTGAGAAGGAAACTAAATCTACGAAATGTCTAAGAGAACGGATATCAGAGGGGGAAAAACAGCTTATTGTGAGCGAGGAAAAGATTAATGGTTTTGTAGATAGCAGCAATAATGTACTTTTCTCATATACTTTTAAAATGTTACTTTCTCGGAGAGATAGATGCGAATACAAATACGTATTCAAAAAAACGTGGGACCACGGGACAGGGAAGCGAGACAAATACGAATCACAAGAAAGTGAGACCACGGGACAGCGCTGGTTGCGCGCGGTGGTTGAATTTCTACGTCACTTCCGGGGACAAGAAGTAAGCATTGTCTGCCACCTTTTTATGTACGTTGTTCTTGTCAACGAAGAGAATAAGTGTATTGTAAAAAAAATATACATTTCCTTGTGTTCTTATCCTGCGTTTGTAGCTGGAATCGTTATAAAAATTTATCTAAGCTGCAGTAACTTGTGTATCTTTTTCAAGTGTCCTCGTAAGCATCATACGATACGGACTATTTTTTTAGGCTGCTTTGCACACGTAACACTAAGAATGGTATAATAAGAGTATTTAGAAGGTTTTCTTAAAAGCTGAAAAATATTTATTTTATTCATCTGAACCACTGATCTTCAGCTTACATGTATATAGTGCAATTGCCCGGTACAATGGCGCTTTACAGAAAAAAGACACACATACACGGACACACACAACACACATAGAATGTCATATGAGATGAAAAATATGTAGCCAGAAGCTGCTCCCAGTATGCACAATTAATGAATGCAGGAAAAAATACAGCTTGGCTGGCTCTGCATGACGCATACTTAGCGCCATATTGGAACTCGTAAGGCGAGACTGTCTCAGTACTTCACATGTCATGGCTGTCATTATAGGTTTGTGTTTATCCTACACTCTCAGCGTTGCATGCTTTTACTATTTCATGCTTTGTTTCCTTTTAGGAGTATGCCTTGCTCGTTTGCTTTAGTTCTTGCCTTGCTTTGATTACTTTGATATATATATATATATATAACATTCTAATCCTTCTTTTGCTCATGAAGCAAGTTCATGGGGGCTGCACTTCGGAATATCCTATGCTAAACGAGAGGTTTCGTGATTTATCCTTCTCAAAACAACTCCATCTCTTCACAATGAGCAGTCTCAAGGGAGGTAATCGTAATTGTTAGTTTTTTGCTTTATGAGACAGGTTTTATAAACCTAGTTTGATTCCCATGCTCTTCATCGATTTAAAAAAAATATTTCACATGGTTTTTTTTCGAAAAATTTAGCCACTGACTAAAACAGAATCCCCTTTGTCAATACGGAATGTTCCTTACTACATTTTGACGGCATGGATAATATCAGTTTAAAAAGCTATTCTCACAATCAACACTGCATAGATGTGTAGCAACAGAGGCTACAACATACAACTTCAAACTTTAAATGTAATACCGTCCTCTCCTTAGTATTATTACGTGGTTTCGCCTCCAACACTTTATTTCTTTTTTTATTTTTTTTACTTTTTTTGTTTTGTTTTGCCTCTCTATCCTCCCCACCCACACGTTTCTACCAATTTTTCTCATTGTTTCCCCCTCCTTGCTGTCTCTCCTTCAGTCCCTCTCATTCTTACTATTCTCTTCCTCTCTTTCTCACTTCTTTTTCATTCAGTCTCTCTCTCTCTTTCTCTCTTTCACTGGTTATTTTCTTCTGTCTCTCACACACTCCCTCTCACTCTCTCCCCGTATTCAAAAACATCACTCCCTTTGCGTCGGCGCGCGCCGCGCGTGGCGGCCATGTTTGCTGGTCTGTGCCCTCCGCCGGTTCGGCCCGCCCCCTGCCTCAATGGGGCAAATTGATGACCAATTACAAACGCCGATCGAGCCGGCGGTTAGCTCATTTCAATAATTTTCTGCTGCCGCCGTGAATGGCGGAGGAGAGGAGTCTTGGGGGGGGGGGAAACTAACACAGGCGATGGAGGAGGAAGCAAGGGTGAGCTTGGGGAAAGCAAACATCAGGAAGCCTCGGCTCTCGGGTGGAGTTTACTAGAGGTGTTGGATTTTCACTTCGAGAAACTGGAGACGGACAGTCGGGTGGTCTCGGTTATCCTTCACCCCTTTCCCTATGACCCCCCCCCCATCCTACACCCCACGTAGCTTTTAAGTGTGGGCATGCGTGCTCTCTCTTTTCTGTTTTTTAAATCCACCCCAGACCGTGTTGCTGCGTCTTTCCTCTCTCGCACTTTGAGAAGAGACAGTGTACCTCCAAGGACCGAAGGCTCAAAAACTTTGACGGAATGGAAAAGCGGAACCGAGAAGAAGCAATTATAAAAAAGACCGTGTCGTGACCTTAAACTAACTGAAAGCGAGGTTGCAGACAGTAAACATGTAACTGATACAGCAGTCGTCTGCTTTCCGTCAGCGCAGAGAAGTGAACAAAATGAGTGGATTTACGGTTACTGGCAGATTAAATTAAAAGAGAGCAAAAGAGACTCTGTTACCACACCGAGACTCGAAGTTATAAAGGTTGACATGAAAAACAACCCGCGGTCTTCAGGTTCACTTAAGAATAAGTTAAAGATGCTGAATTCAACAGCGCTGGTCAACTCTTTTATTTTCCTTTAAATTTGAAGGCTTTTTGAACTGTTTATGACATGATTCTTGCAGACGATGCAGCTACTTCTGTCACGAGAGAGTTTTTTTGAGAAATATCTGACATCTAGGTCTCGAGACCAGGTTTTCTTCTCGTCCTGAGAGAGAAAAGAAAGAAAATTGCGAGTCGTATAGCGGAGAAGTTGAAGACTTCAAAATGATTGAGGGTGAAAACGACAAACACGCGTCTGGGGCAGAGGTCATTAGGTCAGAAGTGGCAGTAGGTGGTGAAAACAGTCACGTGACAAACACGCGGCCAGAAAAAGACGCTGCAGAGGACTGCGAGGACGACGACCTCCGCAGAGACAACGATTCACTGTCGTCGTCCGACTGTGGCGACACCGGCTTGATGTACCACCACGACGAGGAAGGGCCATTAGATCTGCGGGGAGGGGAAGCTGCCTGCCGGCCGAGGCACCCCGCCGATCTGACTCCTCCAGCCGCCAGCGAGGACCTCAGTGTCGCCTCGATTCTCTCAGGTCCTCACTGCATGCCACTCCGGCGACCTCATCGTCGCTATGACGACGGCGACGAAGAGGACGACTTCCGGTGCGAGGCTGGCGAGGATCTGCAGAGCAAGCAGGTGACGTCCTTCATGGTGGACGACATTCTGGACCCCAACAAGTTTCGTGGCGGGGGAATCCTGTGCAGCCGTCGCCGCGGAGCTGACGTGGGTTTTTTCCAGGGCAGGACGGAGGCGAGGGCACACTCCAGTGAAATGTCAGGTAAGCTTTGTCCGGTATGCCCCAGGTTTATTTGGGAAGCCAGGCAAATGATTTTTGAAATGGATCACTCACTCACTCACTCACTCACTCACTCACTCACTCACTCACTCACTCACTCACTCACTCACTCACTCACTCACTCACTCGCTCACTCACTCACTCACAGTTTCAAATTATTCCATCATGTAAGACGACAGGTAGGATTGCTTGATTGAGAAAAAATAAAACAAACAAAAGACTGCTGAATAATATTGAATAATAATAATGATATCAGTAATAATATCATCGTCGTCGTTATCGTCATCACTATCAAAAACGTCATCATGACTTTCAGACCAGCACCGCTTCGTTTAGTTTGTGATAATAATTGTATGCATCTGTCTGTATATGAATATGCATGCATGTGTTTGTTTGTGTGTTTGTTTGTGTGTGTGTGTGTGTGTGTGCCCGCACGCGCGCGCGTGCTGTTGTATGCTCTAAAACGTGTAACAAAAAAGGCTGTACTGCTATGTGCTCTGAATAAATGTGTATGAACGCGTTTACGTGTGCATCCGGTGTACTCAAGGCTTTTTGGCCCCCGAACAGGATTCCCAGTCTATTGTTAAAATACTTGCTCATGGGGCAAAAGATAAAGAAAAGGAGACAAAAGAATGAAGTCGTTAATTGCCGATAGTTTTAAAATGCGCTTAGATTGAAAGTAGAAGATTTTTCTGAAAATATGAAGCGATAATAATCGAACCACTTAACAGCAGTTAAAATCTGCGTTCTTCTCATGAAAAGTTAAGTTTACAAAAATTGGAGGGGAACCAGTGCGAATTATTTTGTTGATTTATCCCTTGACCAAATTCAAACTTGTATTATGTGATTTTATTCGTATATATTTTTCACGAAGGTAAAAGTATGAACTTTTTGAGTATAAACATCTTTTTCTCCCATCTCCAGGTACTTTTCTAGTTACCTGATATTCAATGCGCCCACTGCCCCCCCCCCCCAAAAAAAAAACCTCTCTCTGGCATGTACATAGGCCCTTGACTGAAACTACAACCAGAAAAACAAAAAAAACAAAGCAAAATTCAACTTTGGCAAATACATCAGTGGAGGCACAGCTTCTCCTCTTATTGATCAGGAATGTTTTGCAATAGAAATGAACAATAATGAACTAATCGTCCGCATTTATCCACATGCACGCATGCTTGTGCGTGCAAACACAGACATATATATATATATAAATATTACAAATTTTACTGTAACATGCACACATTAAGTAATAAACAAACGCAGTCCAGATAACCTTTATGATACAAGTTAAAGATCTAGTGGGGTGGGGTGGGGTGGGCTTTTTCCTAATGACTGGGTAACGTCTAAGATACTATTTCGTGAATCTGGATGACTACTCTCTGATATTCCCAAGAAACACGCCTACCAAGCATAGAAAGAAGTCAACATAGTACACGGTGGATACATTTGCATTATCAAGACTTCAGCCAACGGGAGAAGTGGAACCATATGTTAAACACATTAAGCCATAAGTATGATCTCTTTCTGTGCCTGTTTAAAGGTGTGTATGTCGACAACGGAAGAGGAGTATTCATTCAAATAATATATTGCCCAATGACTAGAACAAATGCTAGAAATTCTTCAAAGAATTAAAGTCCACTATTTATAAAGTCTGCGACACACGCTCGTAAGTCTATAAAGAATACTGATATACTGATGAATAGCTAGAGGCGCCCAGAGCTGAGTGCAAGGCACGGTGTTTGAACGCCTGTAAGGAGGCTGCACTTCAGGAGCGACATAAAAAAAAGAAAAGTCTGATTCATAAATTAGCCTGAAGCTCTAGCTACACTGGGTCGTCTTTCACGAGGGAGGTAACCGCTGATTTCAAAAGGGGAAACTGGATCCAGAAGGTGATAAGGCAGAGTGCTGAATACACCACTTGAGCCATTTCTTCTTTAATCACCGACGGTCAGATAATGCCACCCCCATTACAGCCTGGGTCTACATGTTAAGCGATATGACTTTGACAGGCCGCAGGTTTTAATGTAGGTATGTTTAAACTGTCGACGACAAATTTGCCGAGCGGATTTGCCGCATGTGGACCGAGCAGCTGACTCATGAGCAAGTCTGGCTGTGATCACCCCCTCCTCCATCCCCTGGAGACATTCACAGAGGACATGAGAGAGACATCCGCGGGACAAATGTTTTCGATAATGAACGTGTGATGACAGAAAGCGTGGGTGGGGGGGGGGAGGAAGGGAAGTAATAAAGGAATGTTGTTGGAATTCTATTATGACAAGTTCTGGCTGATCTACAAGATGGTGATTATTTCTGGACGACACAAAGAAACCTGTCAATTCACACTGACATTGATATTCATTTTTATTTTAGGAAAGGGGAAGATGAAGCTGCATGGATCAAACGTTTATCACAATGTTCGTCTGAAATCTCTTCAAACCAAGATACAGAAGTGAAAGAGAAACGGCTAAAATATAGGAAACGGAATAATAATAATAATGATAATAATAAATGCAAAAATTGTATAGCGCATACTCACACCCGTAAGGAGCATGTTCTTAGTCCTTAAGAACAAGAACCAGACATGAGCAACATAGGAGGAACAGAAGAACAAACAAACAACACATGAACTACGGAAGAATAAACAACCGTACGGATGATGAATAAAAAGCAAATACAGAAGGTGCAAAGAGGAAACAAGTAACAAGGGCTGAGAGTATCGTGATTTTGCAAATTTGGCTGCAAACATAAAAAATGAAATAAAACCAATTTCTACATGAAGCTCGAGAAGATCAAAAGCTTTAAACACCTGGGAGGGCCACACTGTCCAAAGATGGCAGCTGCATGGCAGAAATCCGTATCAGGACTGCAACAGCGTCAGCAGCAATAGCATCAGGTTTTCTATCAAGTACCGACTGTTCAGATCCTTCATAGTTGTCACCTTGCTGTACGGATGCGAGACTTGTTGATGCATAAAAAAAATTTAGTCATTGGAGACCAAGCACTTAAGAAAACTTCTCCGAGTTTCCTACCCGGAACATAAGATCAACAAGTATGTCCGCTCTGGGTAGGGTATGATACATTTTATGTGTCACTGGTCTCCATTATCTCTGAGATACATGGTCATGTGTATGTATAATAATACTTCATTATCCGTTAAAATGCACAGGTGCTCCCATGGAATTTTTCCTCTCGCAGTAAAGTAGATATTTTATGAAAAAAAGATAATTATAGATGGGAAAGAGATATATATATATATATAGGAAGATAATTTAACAGAGAAAAATAATTATAAATTGAAAGATGAGTACATGTATGCATGGGTAATGCACAGAAATAGAAAAATCAATTTCAAAAATAGAAGTCAGGTGGGGGGGGGGCACTTCAAACTAGTGTATACAAGTATCTCAAAAAATCATGCTTAACCGTCTAAACGAAACAAAAGCAAAAACAGGAAAAAATATCATGCCGGGGAAGAACACAAACTTGCTTTTGCTAATTGCCTACATTGACTATCCTTGAAGCTTTGCTTTTGTTTACAGTCTGATTGCCATACCATGGTATTTAGTGTAATAATGGACACCAAATGTTAGAGAAAAGGCATGAACGTGTCTGCAGTCTCCCTGTAATTGTCTTCTGGGTTACACTCTTCTTATAGGTTTGTATAATGTTTCCTCTATATCTGACTCTAGGGGAGATTCTTGTTCGAAGCTGAGGTTTTCGTCTCGTCAGCTTCAAATGTTTGAACGATTCAGTATCATTTCAAGTTTTAGTTATTGGTATATTAGCGATAACGATAATATTAAAAATCATTTGACAATGGAACATATAAAACAAAAATAAATTTATTTCTGTCAAGAGTCATTCAAAAGAGACAAATTACAGGAACTCATCCATCCGGTCAAATGACCCTTTAACTATCACACAAAGACCTCATCCACCTGTTCAGCAATGCATACTTACTTAATTTTCATCCCACCCACATACTCGTTGTTTGGGTAACTGTGGAAACAAAGTAATCTATATAGAATTAATCCTTGAAAGAACAAAATAGACCAAACTGTGTCAATACCGTGGGCATAAAAATTACTGGTAGTTGACTTAAGTGGCTAGCAACAATATAAATATATAACAACAATAATTAGGAACATGAAAATAATGACATCATTTCAATGAGTGCAGTGACCACCGTTAAAAGATTATGTAGCCACGTTTTTGTGAGATGTAAACTTTAACAAATGATTAGTAGAACATGAAATTATCTAAATTCCCTGTTAATAATGCCTTGGCTGACAAAAAAATTAAATAAAAAAAAATTAAAAAAAATTAAAAAACTGCGTCTTGGATCCATGTCCCCCTTCGTTTTCCAAAGAAATGTATAGCATGCACAGAAAGAGTCAAAGCTCGTAAAGCCACGTTTGTCCACAAATGGCATTAAAGCTCCAATTGGCTGAAGTCTTTGTTTTTGCCCTGTTTCTCTAATGATGTTCGTAGGCATGCATCTCGAGAACGGAAATTGGGGGTAAATTTCACCCAGACTTTTATAATAGTATTTTGCAATGAGCTTGACTGAGTCATTACTAATAAGAAAAGGATCCCCGCTAGAGGTTTAAGCCCTGATCCTCCCTAATCGTCCATCTTTTTAGACTAGTGTTGAATTCGTCATTTTTTAGACACATTCTGATGTACACTTTCCCCCTAAAGATCTAAATATTAAATTACCAGTTCCCAAGTATTAAGTTCTTCCTTAGGGGAAGTGGGTGGCAAACTAACGTTCCCCCATTTTTCATGAGATCATGCAAAAGTCACTCATTACACTTCCGTGAATGGTACCTGAAGCACAAAGTCCGTGATTGGTACCCGCAGGACAAAGAAAGGGTAGGTTTAAGTTCAACCAGTGCACTTCTGCACTAAGAAGACGTAGTGAAAATATTTGTCAGCTGACAGTAATGCAGGACGTTTACTTTGCACTTATCTTTCGATTTGAAGAGGGGTGTCTGGTTACTGACTTCAAGGAGCAGGAAGTGGTTATGAATACAATCGCCATACAAGCACTGAGGACATCAAAGGGACCGAACATGCTTTTGGAGCCGTAATGGCTAGGGCATGAGTCAGAGAAAACTTTTAATATCATTTTTGAGGCTGTATATTTGTAATTAGACGTGAGGGCTAGGGTTAAGGCAATGTTTGCTTGGATGTGTATGATTTAAAAATGATGTATTAGGGGAAGGGAGTTGGTAATAGGCTTTCCACACTTCGAGGAGACTAGTCAACTGAAAGAAGTCTGTAGGCAATGCACAGCGCCTCAAACGAACAAGGAGGGAAAGCGCCAGAAGGGCTGTTCGTGCCTCTGCTTTAGGAGGTCACTGGCTCAATAAAAAAAAACCTGTTCCTGCTATTAAGCAGCTGAACAAAAGAAACTAATAATTTAATAATAAACAGGTACACGAGTTCTTATGAAAGTTAAACCTGGCGGGCGCATGGGTCGGAGTCCTCTTACCCCATGCCGTGCACTAGATTCAGTGAACCATTTACCACTACTATTAAAGCTATCAGACCCTTTAGATTCTTTTTACAGTTACCAAAGAAAGCATTTTCAAAGCAAGTACTCATATAAATTATAATCTCGATGAATGTCTGTGTGAGGCATTGATTGCGTCAAGGAAAGGCGATTGGCTAGGGAACATTTAGTCGACTGGCTGGGGGTTTGGACTAGTAAATATTTGGCTGGCTGACCTTGCTCCTTTTTTCGTCTTGTAATAATTTAACATTAAATGTCAAAGAGGGCAAAGAATAAAAAGACTCAAAAAGACGCTTTTTGTGTGAGGCTCAAAAATGTTTGCAAGCTGTTTAAAGTGTTCTCCAATTCCTTTCAAAATTTGTTTTCCTTTCTAATATTGGTTCCAGACGAGGAGGAGGATCTCGGTAACATTTCTGACGAGTACAACAGTCCGGATGATGACGTCGACGTGCTGTCTCCCTTAGACATGCAGGCTACCGAGACAAAGAGGCGGAGGATGGATCCAGGCGCCAACAAAGCGATACTTGACAATGGCGACACCCGCAACAGCGAGACAGAGGGCCCAGGGGGCGGAGGGGAAGGCAGGAGCAGTTCAAGGGGAGCAGGCAAGCCGAGGCGGGCAAGGACAGCTTTCACCTACGAGCAGCTGGTGGCCCTGGAGAACAAGTTCAAGACGACCAGGTACCTGTCCGTGTGCGAGAGACTCAACCTGGCGCTGTCTTTGAGTCTGACCGAGACGCAGGTGAAGATCTGGTTCCAGAACCGACGGACCAAGTGGAAGAAGCAGAACCCCGGGCTGGACGTCAACAGCCCCACCGTGCCCGCCTCCCCACCCTTATCCCTTTCTCAGGGATTTCCGGGTGGGTTCTCCCCTCAGGGTATCTACGCACCCGGAGTTGCTGCAGCTGGGATGCCACCTTTCCCCCCAGCATCTCTGACTAACAGTTTTTACCTGCCACACCCTTCTTACGGGGCACACCCTTCTCTTGCAAACTGGTGACTTGGCGCCGTGCCGGTCAGTCATTTTGGCATTAATGAAAACCTGGGCGTGACACTGTCTGAATGTAATAACAGATAAAGAAGTTTGTGATGATCTTGACATCAGCCAAGAGGTATGCTTAGAGACGGAATAACGGTAAAGGACATGCTATGACCATCATACAATGAAGGTTGGGATAGGTTTTGACTGTCAAGAAAATAAGGAATGACATTCTGCTACAATTACAAAACAAAATCGAGGTTCGTGCTATGACTGTCACAAAATACAGATGAAAGGAAATGTTTCTGAATAGCATTAAATAAAGGTGAAGGACGTGATGTGTCACGAAATAAATGTGAAGTACAACCTTCTATTCTCTGCTGTATATCCCTGAATATTAGGTCTAGAATGGAGGTGGGAGGGACTATCATGTGCTTCCAGAATATTTACGCACCATTTACTACTCTAGGAGGCTAGAATATCATGGCATTAGTGGCGGGTCAGCGTACTGGGATCACAGTTGTCTTTCCCACAACACCAGGTTCCAAAGTACTGCACGGGGATAATCGGGAGGTTGAGGTTGGTGTCTGTGGCAGGTGCTGTGGGGAGGCAATGTCCTTCTATGGTAGCGTGGAAAGACGTTTGAGATTGCTATACCTGCACCTCCGTGTTCTGTAAGTTCGTTCTCAAGCAGAGTATGCTACAGTTCTGTGCTCATCTACGAAGAAGATTTGGGTAAACCTGACAAGCATTGACATTTGTTTATTTTATACTGTGTACTGAACATTAAAAATAACAAACTGAAACTGAAAAAACTATTGAAATATTTATGCGTATAACCTTTGCTTATTTCTTGATCCGATCAGCGTTTTCTTGGCCATCCCCTCTTCCCACTTATCCGTGGATGCTGTCAAGAAGGCATGTCTATATAAAGGATTACCTAAAATAATGAATTATATGTTTTCATATGAGATGTCGGAAAAGAATTGTTAGAAAGGTACATACAAAAAGAACAAGAGAAGAGGGCTGACGTGGCCGGTTAGGTAATCCTACAAGGTACAGACTTACCTATTCGAGACGCTAACACCAACTATTTTTTTCATAATCTAGGAACACGAAGTCATAAAGATACTCAGATTCCTTTTATTTTAACATGCATTTCCTGTCTTGTGATTTTTGTCTTGCTGCTGGTTAAATAGGTAAAAGGAATGTGTGATCAATTTGGTTTCTGTTCTGTTCTTGTTTGTCTGTCTGCTTGCTTGTCTGTCTGTCTGTCTGTCTGTCTGTCTGTCTGTCTGTCTGTCTGTCTGTCTGTCTGTCTGTCTGTCTGTCTGTCTTTTCTTTCTTTTTTTAACCTCCCGCTATTCATTTCTCGTGAACACATCACATTATTCACTGGTTGTCCTCTCTCATTCCTTTCCTTCGTTTCTTGTCTACGTAGCTTTACGTCGTGTCTATTAGCTCCACGTCGTGTTAATGTAACTTCACGTCTATGTAGCTTGTCTCTGCAATATTCCTACGGACCGTAGGTACGTTTGGCAGCTTCCACGGCAAACGATTTCGTGCGATTACATTTATATGAAGAACACTTGACGTTCATTGGTAAATCCCGCCGTCTCTCTCCCCCCCCCCCAGATGAAAAGGGTTTGGGCAAAGGTCTTTTGCTCGTAAGAATAATTATAACTTGACTAACAATGATGTAAAATCTTAAATGTGCGACTTTTTTTAAAAAGTAGGGCACCCTTTTTGTATGATCTGTGAGTCGATCTTCTCAGCTTCTTTTATGGCACTTTACTGTATTGTCAAAGAAAGCCAGACTATCCATCCGATATTCTTTCATTGCCCTTCATCGCAGTCTCTTTGCTGCTAGCCATAACATCGCCTTCTTTAAGTCTGTGTAGCTAGACTTCTTTTTCTTTTCCTATTTTTTGTAAAGAGTAAGTTATTAAACGCAGTTTCTTTCCCCTTTTTCTCCCCCTTTGATGTCATCTTCATCGTTCACCCGCAGCTTTGAAAATGGCGGGAAGAGATAGAAAGCTTCATTTCCTCATCCCTTTTACACCAAAAGTCCTCGGACTCTGAATGCCCACCGGGCAGTTGACTTCTTTTGTGAACTTGATTCCATCCTCTGCGGCATTTCCAGACAGGAAGTCCGCTTGTTTCATCTTTGTTTCTTCCTGTCTCACATTTCCTCCGCCATCTTTATACTTTTGTGTCCAGAAATCTTCTCGCCATTTTATTCTTTCTTTGTAAATCGGCCTATGATCATCCTGTACCTGACAACCTTTCAATACGACCTTCCTCTAATTTAATCATAGAAGGCACTTGACAGCAAACTATTTCTTAATAAACAGTCTTAATAAAAATAATGAATATATAATTTAATTTTTCCAGTCTTTATTCAAAATCTTCTAACTACAAACTTAAAATATTGACAGACGCGAGAAATGTCTTCCTACTCGGGAACAGAAATGTCGAGACTTCTGTCTACCAAACGGAAAAAAATCAGAAATGTGAAACAACCAAATTCTGTTAGTTTTGAATTTCAGCAACACACCACATTGAATAAGGCTGGCGCGCCAAATATGCCGTGAAGGCCTAGCACCCTAGCCTCATAAAAGGTAAACTAAAGTACTTTTCACTTCTTCTAGTTTATCGTTCACCACATATTACGATTAGGACCATTGTATTTCATGACATACACCAAACTGCAGGCTGGAAAATATCGACCTAACAGAATTTTGTTTCTGAAGTTTTTCGACCCAAGTAGTTATTTATGTCTCAGTTGTTCGCGTGTTTGTCTGCTTAATGCTGTCTGGGCAGTAGCTGTTTCAGCATGACTTATTCGCCTTCTGCTTTAACCAATTGTATTGTCGCCCAGTGTGCATACAGTTCATGCCTCCCCTCCCCATTGATTAGAGAGAAACAGTTGAAATTTATCTTATTTACAATTAATTCATGGCGATTCTATTTAGACTTGTGCTATTCTGATAAAAATATTAATTAATTATCCCCAAACTATTAACTACTTTCAAACGGCCGACATGAGCACCTGAAGTCGGTGGCACTGTTCTCGGGAAGGAGAATCATTGCAAGCTATAAATGTTAGGCGGAAGCACTTCAGAATTATAGACCACAGCTAGAGTGTATTTCTAAGATAACTCGTGCCAACAATCATGTGTAACGAAGAAGCGAGCAAGCAAGTGCACAAGGAATCAAACAAACCACCAAACCCCCAGGCAATCGACCGGTCACCCGACCAACCGACAAATAATGGAATATCTCTACCTACAGAAAGAGCAATCAACTACAGTCAGTACTGTCGTTTTCTTTCGTCCCCTTTGTTCTGTGTCTACTTAGTCCACGTCTCTTCCTCGTTTTAAGCGCTAAGAGCATGCTCTCTATGAGTGTGAATATGCGCTATAAAAATCTTCACTATTATTATTATTATTACCCATCACAAGCTATAACGCAAAACGTATGCTTTTATATCCAAAGAATCAAAGATGAAAAAGTGAAACGAAAACAAAAATGTGTTGAATCCACTCTTTCTCGTCTATGATAGACAATTAGTCTGGTGGGCCATCTGACCTTTTCGCCTTTGTAGGTAAGTGTGAGGCAATAATGATGGTTAATGCAAGTCGAAGCAGAATGTTGACCGTTCAGAGTTCAAGACACGTTGATCCACCTACAGATTCATAGGCAATGGAGCCCTTCACCTTTATGGTTTAAGCTTTAAAAATTAAGTTTTAAACTGTTTATTTCAGTTAAATCATTGACATAGTTACTTTTATTTTACGGCTTGTCGATCAAAGTAAATCTGATATTTTGTTGCCGCCAAGAAGTTTGTTATTGTTGATGGTGTGAGCATATTGATGTTGTGCATTTTGCAGCCTTTCTGTTAAGTCACACAGTTCTTTCCCCTTCTTACTGTCTGTAGTGGTCTGCGCCTGCGTTGTCGACACATTCCTTTAAAGCTAATGCACTAAACACAAAAATAAAAGAGTAGGCAAACATAGTTTGGCGAATTGAAGGGAGGAAAAATCAGCCTTTATTTGTTTGTTTTGTGTGTGTGTGTGTGTGTTATTGCCTTCTGACACGGTAGGACACGTGTAGATGAGTGAATGTGATGCCTTCCTGCTACTCACGCAAAAGAAAAAATATTGCGGCTTCAAAGGGGAAGTAACCTCACCCTTGTAGTCCTGAGCAGCTGCGATGGCCCTGCGTTCGGCACAGTAAACAATCCCTGGGCTAAGGAAGTCTTGGGCGATGGACCGCCGCATGGGAATTCGACAGCCGTCAGGCCAAAGCGCAAATCTGGCCTATTGTTGCCTCCCTTTCTTGAGCCCACCGCTTTTGCAGCGGGTTGTCTGTCCTTCATGCGCATCGCCCGATATTTGGCGCTGCTGGGCACGGACCGGAAGGGGAGAGAGAAGAGCGCAGTCTCCCATGCTTTCTGAAGCCAGATAGCGCTTTACTGCCGCTCGACGACCGCGCCGGGCTCGCAAGGTTGACCCGTCTGTCCCCGGCAAGAGCTGGTCCCTTCCGCTTGGCCGCCCGGCGATTGTATGGTTATAATCCGTTAATTACGCTCGTCATGAGCTAAACCTCATTAGCATACAGTAATGACCCGTGCCAAGACGACGCCAGTGACACCCTTCATTATAAATCACGACAAGTGGAAGTGGGAGCGTGTTCTGAGACAGGGCGACCAGACGCACACGCGAAATGCCGGCTTTGATGTCAGGCTTCCCCTAGGGGCGAGAGTTGTGCCCCGCGAGCGAAAAGTAATTGTCCGCGTTTTCCTCCTCAAGTAGTGGGCGGCAATCTTGTGACAGCTTACTTAACCTGATGATGAGGCAGCATCTGATGGGAAGGTCGCGCTTCCAGAAGCTAAGCTTGTGGCCATCAGGGCCTGTTGAAAGGCGGGCGGTGCCGGTAGTAGTGGACATAACGGTCCCCGTGACAACAAAAGTCAGTTCTACCTAGGGTGAAGAGCGAGAGGGCGAAAGAGGGGGGATAATGAAGCAAGAGCGTGAAGGAACGGAGGGAAGAGAAAAGACATCAAAAATCAATATTTATAGACCGAGATGAATAAGAGTAAAAAAAAAAGATAAGTTTACGACATACCCTGAGTTTTGTCAATTATGAATACAACCGCTTTCCGGGTTTAATTCTACAATATGTTTATCAGCATTTGCATGTCTAACCTTTTACTTCAACTTCCAGTTTCAATGAGCTACTACTTACTATCAAACTACTAATTACTACCATTAAATCATACTACTGGTGGTCAACCCCTTCTTCTCTCCCGCACACACACAAACACTTTAGAATTGACTCACAGATCGTCGTGAACTTTTCAAGTAAAGTTCTTTTGGAAATTATTCGGATGCTTACTCAGTTTTATGAAATAGAAATTCAAAATTTCAACAATGTAGCTGAATATTGCATGTCATTTGTTAAAAAAAAATAATAAAAAGGGACATTACGAAGTTTACGCAACAAACAATGACACTTTATTTATATGACAGCTATTGTTGTCTGTTAAATTCTGCTCACTTTGTGAGCAATGAGACACGTAGAAACATTTAAGGACAATGGTGATGAGCACCAGTTGTGTAGCTTCTTTTTGTTTCGTTTTATTTGCTTGTTGGTTGGGGTTTTCTTGCGGTTGCCTGGTCCTCACCGTCCCAGGCTAACTTTGCTTGCACAAAGTTGCCTAGAGTGCGCATGCGTACTTTTTGCCTGTTGTATTATTGCCAGTCATCGGCGACACATTGTGTGTCATGCATCGCAGAAAATGTCACTTTAAGGACAGCTTGCTTTCGTTTTGAAGGATGCACACAGTATTGCTGGAGTTATCACCGCTGATACAAATGAGGGCTTGTTAAATGAAAATTGAGGATCAAAGTCAGTTTTGATCGGGTCTATGTGCCAGCTTTCACGGTGGGAGAGGGTGCGGTTGTCCTGGCAATAAACTGAGTCTGAAGATTTATCAAGGCGATAATAATAGACTCATGCATCTTACGTCACCCTTTGATCATAAAACGAGGGGATGGGGATGTCAACAAACGCATCATCGCCTAAATGGCATAAACTTGTCGCACTTTGACTCGTTCAAAACACACATCCGTTAAATAGTATATTTCAAAGGAAGCCCATGTAGCCGCTTTGTTCCAAATGGTGGAGGACATAATTGGAAATTGATGTTTTGTTTGGAGAATTTAGGGAAATAAAAGCCAGACACAGAGAACCGGAAGTGCCAGTCCATTAAGCGCAAAACTGGTGGAAGTAAAAGTCAGGTCTACGAGAGCGCTGTGTCATGGGCAGGTGGTAATGACTAAGCATAAAGCTGGCTCATTCTTAAAGATGAACATTTCGTCACCGAATAGGTAAGTGGGCAAAATGTCTACCTTAAGTTTTTGAGGGAGGGGGTCAGAACTTTTGAGCAGATTTGGCGGAAGGTTTCGCGAGACGGTTACGGGAAACCAATAGTTTTAAGAGGGGGAACGTTCGGAACATTGAAACTTTGCTCAGCATGCTAAAAACGCGTTTATCAATACACTGCCATTAATTAATTGGTGTTTTACGCCGAGCCAGCAACTAAGGCTATATCACGGAAAGGCAGCCAGGATTGTTAACAGCCACATGCAGAGAAAGAACAGCGTGCCCGAGTCGAGAACTGAACCCAGGACAGCCAACCTTCACTGTATTGGTGACAGGCGCTAACCGTTGCGCCACCGGACCGCCTGCAATACACTGCCAACACCTTTGCTAATACAATGAGACGTTGAGCCACTTCGATGGTTTGACGCTTCGGGAATTTGCCTGGTTAAGAACCGTCTTTATAAAATTTTGTGTGCTTAGTTCCTTGACTATTCACTATTGTTTCCACGTGTGAACATGTGCGTGTGAAAGATTGTGTGTGCGTGCGTGCGTGTGCGTGTGCGCGCGCGCGCGCGCGTGTGTGTGTGTGTGTGTGGGAGATGTTTTTAGCGTTTCATTCATTCAACAGTGACGCACAAACATTTCAAAGTGTGTTTTACGACACTTTTTACTCTCGACACATTAGCTTCAAGTTATTTTCAAGCTTATATATTGGGTGTTGATTCCGTTTTAAGCTGTACATTTCTTATGGGATCGGACAGTTAAGTGAAAAAAATCAACATGGTCAACAAAGAAAAGAGAATATTTTATTTTTCTTTCCTTGGTTTTTTTTTAAGTGATGGCGGCTCCATAAAACGTTAAACAGATGAAAGACCCCCTTGATCAGATCATGGTGTTTTTTTCAGAACAAAGCTTTCACCTGGACCACTTTGAACAGAAAATGGAAATTAAATGGTGCGTTGTCACTAGCCTAAACTCGGCAGTGAACCCATCGTGTGTTTGTCACGTGATCTGATAAGATGTAAATTGCGCGTGACCGAAACCCATCAAAGAGCACCAATGTTTGATGTCCGTTAGCTAAAAAAAAATTCAGACTTATTTAAAAATTAATCGTCCCTGGGAAAGGACTATTTGTTCTTTATATTACTGAACCTCAATTGCACCTCGATTGCCTTTATTGACATAGAAAGGGAGGGTCCTTGGAAAAAAACATCTGGAGGAGAGCACGCGAGCATGTAAGAGAAAGAGAGAGGGATGGGTGAGAGAAATAAAGACGTTGAAAACAACACTTAAAAAAAGATGCAATCGCTAAAATGAAATGAGCCATGTTTCCCTCCCCACGAACATTTCACACTTGATCGCTCTTCACTTTCCTGTCAAAGGTCAGACGCCTAACGTGGTGGTCAAAATGTACCCGACACCAAACTTGACGAGGAGTACGAACCTCGTCGACAGCCATGACAAAGAGTACGAACCTTATCTTTATCAATATTCTGGCAGAAGTGAATTCAGGAGCAGAAGTGAAGGAAATACAACTAATTTGGATGTTCTCCAGTATACGTCATGACGACGACCTCGAGCTTTTTTGCAGACACAAACATCGGTTTGGAACCCAGTGTAAACATATGCTAAGCTACAAAGACACGTGGCTTGTTGAATGGCTGCGAGCTCGCAATATTTATTTATTTATTTTTCTTTTTTAAACATCTTGAAACATTTATTTCAAATGTTTTCGAACTGTAAATAATTTTAAATGTCATGGTTAAAAATAGAAATATATAAATGTCGTCAACTCGGAAAAGCAAAGCTTTTTTCTCTCGTTTTACAATATTGTTCATCTATCGTATCATTTTAATGCACGGAGACAATACGCTGTTTCTACTTCTGCTCTCATCTAAGCCATTGATACTTTGCAAAAGTAATCCTCAAAGTCTGGCTGGTTGTGTAAGCCATGTCTTCAAAGTTTGACAAGTTGTGTAAAGCGGTCTTCAAAGTCTGACTAGTTATTCTTCCTAGCCCTCAGTCGTGTGCATGGTAATTCTAGCAATTTGTGTTTCACCATGCAGAAATGGATATTGATGCCCTCTCAAGGAGCCATCTGGGCCATTAAAAGCTTTCACCGACAAACACAGCGAATGAAGCGGGCAAACGACACACTAGCAATCGCTCATCAATTGTCCCGCAACATTCGGCCAGTCTGCCCGATCGTTGCAATTAATTCGAATCGGAAATTTGCTGTTGCTGCCTTCTCGCCGGAAACACTGACAGCAATGGCACCTTGTTAAAACGTGATTGGCCGCACAGGGTTGCATGAAGGGGTCGTAAGGTTGCTTATACATGGCGTTTCCCAATTGCCACGAAGTCATCAATAAAACGTTGCTTTAATAAACTTTAAATCTTAGTTATTATCTCTGTCTCCTGAAAGGTGCTGTAGCTTATCGTTTCCAAAAAAAAAATTTTGAGTTTGATTCGGGTCTCGGTGTGTTTCTCTCAAAAGAACATTGTGGAAAAGGAGCTAAGCGAAGTGATTCTGAATATGACTTGGGTTTAAAATATTTCTAAAAATAGTATCTATGTTGAAGCATGGAAGCATGAAGGAATCAAGGCTAAAGTTAAATTTAATGCTTGTCTTTACCGAACAAAGAGGCATCGAGACATACATACAGGTAGGCAGGAGGAAGACAGACATCCACCCTATCAGTTCACCATTCATCAAGCCAGCCATGCAGGCAGGTAGTTCTAATTTTCTTACGACGTCTTCGTGCATCCAGCCCCAGCTGATCGCCGTGCCTCCAGCCAATGTTCGGATGGTCAAGAAGACAAGGTCACGTGATGGTGCCGGAGGACGCGTGAATGGCGGCGGAAAAAGACGAGAACGTGATGCTGATTTCTCTTTAATTGATACTGTCGGTGCTTTCCCGTGGGACTGCCGATTATCTCCCTTTATTATATGGATTGGGGGCCTCTCCTCGCTGTTCGCGACCAGCTGATGATATCTTTGCATCGGTTTCTCTGCTTTCTGATTTTGACTTGGGCTGTTGTCTCCTCGTCGACTGCAGATGATTTAACATCGTCATTTTCATTGTCGGCCTTCCCGACACAGAGCAAACTCAAGCCGGACGACCCTGGTTAGCTCTCTTGCTGTTAATTTGTGTGTTCATGTGCACGCGTGTGTGCGTGTGAGGTATTTTTTTAATTGTTGTATTTTGATTTTTTTTTCTTGCGTCTTTATCTCCCTTTCACTTTTCATTCATCGGCTTCCTGGCCATGATACTTTTGGAGAGCATCCCCTTTCTGCTAGTTTAGCAGTTTTTGTTGTTGTTGTTGTTGTTGTTGTATGTTCCATCAAATTCAAGTTTTTTTAATAAGGCCTTTTAAAGGTCAAAACATGAACCTTTGATTTAAAAGTAAGCAACGACACCACATCATCACATCTTTGTCAGCATTATCATTATCACAATCGTAGTAGTAGTCTTCTTCTTTTCCAGCGTTATCGTCATTGTTGACCTCTTAATTTTTTACTGTCTACACGCAGTCTTATGATTAATTCTCTGTTTTAAAAAAGTTACCTAAAGGGAGGCATAAAATTTTGACTGATGTCTTGCAATTCAAACCAACCCTCCTGTCTAATATTCTGCGCGACAGAACTTCTCAAATTTGATAAACAAGGCCTCAGAAGCAATGGCGGGATTTTTGATTAAATCCTATAGGGATCATCTGCGCTGAAAGATAGATTCTGGTGATACAAGGCTTCCTCTATTTAGTAGTAAAGCGTCTTGTAGAATAACTCAGTTCGTTGAGATGGCTATGGAAGTGACCTCCCCTCGCAAATGGCGCGTCCTGCGTGACAAATTCGTCTCCATTGGCGCACGAAAGGTAATTTCCCTACATCATGAGAATCGTTTAGGATTTTACACATGAATGGCACGACGCCGATGTAATGGCCTGATACAACTCGCAATTCTTCAGCCATTGCCTCCACGGAATAGCCCGATCGATTGGATCCAATTTTCGAGTTCGACCTCCAATTTTTGAAAATCATAACAGATAAACCCTCGGCGACCTTCTGAGAACAGTTCACGCTAGGGAAAGGCTATCCGCGGAGTTCAGAATTGGAAGCTCGCCTTTGCCATGACTATAAATATGGATATCTCAATCTCAGTTATTGTCAATATTGTGGGCAATGTTTTCCGAGCAGAGTGGTCCAGCAGGAGGGCATGGGACGCTTAGTTTGCTATCAAGACATTTAATCCACTACACAAGCAAAGAAGTTTAGAAATTGGGTTGTGTACCAAAATATTTTTAGATGGAGACATTGTTCATGGTGAAAGGTGCATCATTTTCCTCGTTCTAGAGTTCTTTAAAGACCAAAAAAGAAAGCACATATTGATGAAGATTTTTGCAATTAGTTGTCAAGTGTCTGGTTTTCAAGCCAATTTTGTGGGAAAGTGATTCTTTTGCGAAGAAGTAAACTACCGATTATGTTCCAGAATTGGGTAAACGCAGGTCACTGGAAGGCAGCATTTTGCATAAACGATTTTTCCCCCTCCTGTACAAATTTCTCCCTCATGTACACATTGTAGGCTTCCAGACTGAAAATGCGGTAAATGCTATGTAGGAAAATTTGCAACAAAAAAATTATATAACACTAAAAATAAAAAAAGATTTGAAGGAAACGAAAAAAAGCTCCCTCGTCCGCAACAAGAGAAACTGAGAAACAAATCTGAAAGGGCAAAGTTGTGTGTTAAGGCGCAGAAAGGGAAACGTTGAAATGTTGTATAATGAATATGCACAAGCAAGTTTGGGGGAGGGTGACAAGGGGTTTTTCCGCGTGTATAGACAGGAGTAAAATGAGTCAGGCGCATTAGAGACACGCATGAGAGAGGGAGAGAGAGAAGGAAAAGAAGAAAGTCGACGATAATGATGACTCTTAAAATGTAAGCCCCGTCACATGCTGTCCTAAGGAAATTAATGCAGGCTCGCTAAATTACTACTGAAGATCGCCTTTTGACTGCCATGATTGCTAGAGATTTGTCTTTGAGAGGCCCCCAGCCACGGGACGCTCAGATTTAACAGTCTATATTACCCCCTCAACTGTCAGCCATACATCACGGGTAATGTGTGCGTTCAAATCACTGCCCGCCCATTGGCTCGCGACAGAGTCTGAGGGGAGGTCACTACGGTGAATAGGACAAATTAGAGTAAACCTCTCTTGCTTAGAAAAGCAGGGAAGCTGGCATCTCGTGGGGGACCAGCGGCGAGTAAAGCAGAGGCCAGCGGTAAAACAGTTTTGCCTTTTCAGACGCGGAAATTACTGCCGATCGCACTGATAACGTGGTCGGTGTTGCAGAGCGGCCGAGGGCGGCAAGTAACAGCGCTGCATCGATGGCATATTGAAGATAAATTGGTCTCCTTTGAGTTATAAAGGGCTCTTTGAAATAATGTCGTTATTGGTAGTGGGGGAGGGGGAGAGAATTGAAGGCAGGGTAATTTGTTCTCACCCGAGAGAAGAAAAATGGGAATGTAAACAGTGAAAGTATACTGCAAGGAAGAAAGAGGTAATCACAGCGAAAGAGTTGCCTGCCCCAGATTATTCTCTTCTCTTTTTTTTAATATCATGCACAAATTTTAGGAATTGAAACAATGGACATTTACGTGTGTGTATAAGTGGTGTGTGCCTGTGCCTGTGTGTGTGAGAGAGAGAGAGAGAGAGCGTGTAATATATTTATATCTATCTGTGTCGAGGGTGTGTTTACACATATCCTTCCCCTCCCTGACAAAATCCATTGGCACATGCACGCGCAATTCATCTTGTATATTTGCCAAAACAGGTATTCTGTTTTCTCAGACAATAACAGATAATTTATTTTTGCTGTTCACATAACTAAACCATTATTAAAAAGGATGAAAACTTATTAATAAGAATTGTTAAGCCCTTCTTACCACTGCAAACAAGAGAATTTCTGATAAACGCCAGGGTAATCCAGTTTGGATTTTGTGTGTGTGTGTGTGTGTGTGTGTGTGTGTGTGTGTGTGTGTGTGAAGACATAAATATACCTACCAATATAAATATATATAATTATACAGAATATAATAATATGACAATAATACGATATTAAAAACTACCCCTCTCGTCACTAGCGCTGTTTCACCTGTCGTTGAATTTCTTCTTTACGTAAACTGCTTATTGTTCTAATGCTGTTTGCTGGAGTCCCACCCCCAACCCTCACTCCACCCGTAGCACTCAAGTCTCCCCCCCCCCACCCCTCATCCCTCCCGTGTGAACTGCCAGCTTGCGCCGATCAGAGAGCCACGGGAGAAAACCGTCTCGTCCGCACGTTTTATGTTTTTTCCTGCGTGCTCGACGAAAACAACTTTCACCGGCCCGAATCAATGCTTTATTTGACTCCCGATGCAGTCCCGGTGTGTTTTGCGACGATTTCTACAAGTGTCCGCTTCGGCAAGCTCTTGAACAAACACAACAATATGCCAAAATGGAGGTGGAATTGGCCGGACAGCGAGCAAATTTCGATGATTTGAAATTTAATCGGCCGGCGGCGCGCGGCGTTCGCACACCTTGCGCTGATCTCGCGTCGGTCATGAAGGTTTAATTGCTCGCGCTTTGTGCGCGAAACGTGCGCGGTCGGCAAGACTGGAGCGATTTGTTTGTGCCATTTATTAATTCTTTTCGCGAGCGTGTGTGGAGTGTTGGAGTGCCTACTCTGTCCCTATCGACCGCTTATCCGTGTGTGGCGAGGACGTGAGGATAGGCACGCCCAGGAGAAAACAAAGACCAGAAATATTTGTTCACGATGAAAACGGACCATCCCTCCTCCCGCTCCGAGTAGACAATAAGACTACTTTTGACCGCCAGACAGTCTTAAAATCTAAACGCCGTGATGGGGAAAAGGAGAGAATTGCCTTTAAAAAAAAAAAAAAAGGCACACAGCCGTCTTGTGAATAACAGAAAAAGTACAAAGAACAAAGATGGCCGTGAGTCATTCAGTGTGAAGGGAAAATGATAGAAACACTGTTTAAGAGGAATACTTATATTACCTATAAAAAGTGAAGGGGACAGCGAACTCGAGAACTGTGGCGAGGAAAGAAAGGAGAACTAAGATGCAAGCAAGAAATTAAGTCGAAGTATCAAATATAGTTAAGGAACTAAATTCTTTTTTTTGTCATCATTGTTTGGATTATTATTGTTTAATTGAGCGTTTTATTTACTTCGAAAGGCGTATAATTCTTGACGATTTGAAGTTTATTATTGTCGAGCTACTTCCTATGTGTCCATTGAGTCGTTATCGATTGCCTATTTTATCTTTAAAATTAAATTAAATTAGCTTTAAATTACTAGCCTTTCAAACGTAGTTTTTCCTCTCAAAAGCCACTCCGTATACGAAAATTGAATCTTCTTTAAGGTAAACTGTTACATCGGTTTATAACGGAAGCCTTGTAATAACAAGGAAACGTGCCTCAGTCGGGAGAGCAAATAAAGATTAAGTATCAATATCTCAATTATTCGCCAGCGCTGTTGGCAGGCATTGTGCGTGGAAGTCATCTCGAAAAGTCATCAGTTGTCTCTCTGCCATTTCGTAATCCTGTGCTTGAGAAGAGGGATCGTCTTGTGCCAAACGCAGCAGGCAGCCCCTAGGACTCGGATGGTGCGATCGATGCCTCTGTTTCCCATTTTCCGCTCGTGTTTTATGGCCGGTCCCATGCCACAAAGCGGCCAATCACATTCTGCTATGGTTGTTTGCCAGCAAATGCGGGCAGGGCAGGTTCCGAACATCCAGAAGTGGTTCGGCAACAAAGGTGGAAGTACCCGTGTTCAGGCGAATCGTCGACATATTAAATAGAAAAGCGATGTAGCGTCCCGAGCAGATCGGTGGCAGAGGAGCAGAATTTAGTAAAAAAAAAAAAAAAAAAAAAAAATTAAGGAAATCTAATCATGCTTGGAAAGTTTCTTTTTCCCTTCCCCTTGATTTTAATACTCGTTTTCTAAAACAAATGCGTTAAAAAAAATATAGGGCCTTTTCACTTTCTTTCCAAAGTAAAGTGCGGGAGGGAGAGAGAGAGAGATAGATTGAGTCAGCGTTGATAAATATGCCACAAAATAAGCTCACAGACAAGATCAGACAAGATGAAACGTGCGCAGACTGGAAGACAGAAAGTGGGTGAATGTACGAGCTGACACAACATGCAGGGCACTCATATTTCATTTACATGCCCCGAGCTTCTTTCTCGTGAGCAGCTTAGTGCCCTACTTTCTACACATACACATGCACAGTAGCACAAAGAAAATATCAAAGAGACATAAAATATCACAGATTTGTTCTCCTTTGTGCACAAGTGTGGCGCGGCAAGAAACAACTCCCAGGGTACCGAACATACCCCTTGCAGGTAACATTCTTTAGATGTTGTTGTAGACATAAAACATGCGGTGAACAACCCACACTTTTATTATCCTTAATGTTATTGTTATCACCAGAAAATATTGCTCAAGAGAATTAAACACCTTTGTTTGTTACGGGGTAAAAAAAAAAAAAAACTTAAAAGCAGAGAGTCATACACTGTTCCACTCTCCCCTCATTGATGTTTTCGTCTTGAGTACTCACAGCGTGTGCCTGCATGGGGAGTTTGAGAGAGTTGTTTATCAGTATAAGTGGTATTAGCATAATCATCTTTGTCTAATTTTTTATTTTAAAAAGTCTTATTTACTTGCCTGTTGGTATGTTCTTGCATCTGTTTGTATTCTTATTATTTTTTAAGAGCACAGGACAAAAGAGGTGTGTGTGTGTGTGTGTGTGTGTGTGAGTGTGTGTGTGTGTGTGTGTGTGTGTGTGTGTGTGTGTGTGTGTGTGTGGGCGTGAATGATAGTAATGTATATTTGAAGACTGCTTAAGGTGTGCGCATGTGTACTTTCATACTAATGTAAAACGCGTTGACCCCACATGTGGAAAGGCGCCATTAAAATAAACATTTATTTATTTATTTATTTATTTAATTAGATTGTAAATATTTTACAAATAGGACAAGAATATCTTGAAGAACCTCTCATTCTTAATAAAACATTCTTAATTCTTTTATTCTTTTTTCTGTAGTTCCGCTATCAAAAGAGATTTAGTTTGCGATAAATTTTACGACATTAATAAATAATGATTTTGTCTATTTATATACTGTAATAAAAAGCTGCAAATACATCCGTCCGTGCTCACGTGATCATCAACTATTTTATTTTAAAACATGACATTTTTCAAGACGGGTATCGCATGACCACCAGAAACAACAATTTTGTTTTTGTAACATCTTTGTGCACTACTGGAGCACACAGTACCCTTGACTGATATTTCATACGCTCCCGCGGAAAAGCTTGTGGTGAAGGCGCTCGGGTGTAGCCAGTCATTCCCCTCCCCCCACACGACTCCACTCGAACCCGTATCCTCGCGAGCGAAAGCAGGTACATGAGAATTTTAGCAGGACTGCAAAAGCGGGAGGCATAACTGAGCACAGGAAGGTATGTTGTGTTTTGCTTAGCTCCCCCTGACACCCCTTAATACACACTTAGCTCTGCCTCCCTCCTATCTGGCCCATTACCTCCGTGCACTCGACGCTTGCCTAAATATTAGCACATTGTCCGATCCAGCCTTCGGTTCTGCTCGCCCCACGTCGGGTCCCGCCGTCCTCGGGTATCCAGCGACCCTACTTTCTGCTTGTTCCCTGGCCAGGCAATCCTTGCGATCCCCTTCTCAAAGTTGTCTTGCCCCCCGCGCAAACCCTTGAGTAGGGTTCCCGCTTCTGTCGCCTCGCGTGGATAAACACTGAACCTCGAGATGAAAATGCTGCTGACCAATCAGCGTGCCCCTTACATAGAGAAGGTCAAGTGATATATCAAATATGGCGGACGTGCTGGCGACAGCGAGACGCCGGGAGCGGGTTGTGTGACGGTCGTCTGTGTGGGGAGAAGGGGCTCATTACAGGTGTGAAGTTCTCCCATGAAGCTCCTTGCTTCGGCATGTGATCCTACACCGTGTTGTTGGTCAACACTGGCTGGCGCCGTGCTCGTCAAGACTGAAGAGTTATCCGATTAGACCACGAGAGCTCAATGTAATCTAGTCATCCAACCATTTCAGGACCGTTCCTCGCTCAGCCTTTACACCTGTCTGCTTATCATTGTGACTCTGGGTTTCTGTGCAAGCGTTGGCGCATGCGTGCGTGTATATGTTTGTTTTCCGTCTGCGTACGCTTTTGCCATTGCACGGTCCAGTTTGAAGACTGTTGCTGTCCGTGACGTGGACAAACGCGAAAGAAAATCATCATGAATACAGAAAACATCTGTGTCTGGATGGTCGTGTATGGATGAAATAACACAAGCTGATTACTTTGTATATATTACGCATACTGATTGGATGAAAAGGACAGGAAACCTTCAAGCGGTCCTTTTTAAAAAAAAAAATCTTATTTAATATTGTGATTACTTCCCTTCCTCCTTTAGATTGGATGAAAAGGACACGACGCCTTCCACCAGTCTTTAAAAAACAAAATCTCATTTAATGTTTTAAATTACTTCTATTCCTCCTTTACTAACCTTCCCCAGTCCTTTTCTGTCTGCTTGCCTGTCTATTTACCAGCCTCCCAGCATTATGATTTGTCTCGTAAAAGATAAAGTGCTGTCTACCCGAAGTGCGAGTCAGTGCGAATACCCCACATTGGTACTCTTCTGGCAAGTAAGGGTACACCAGGTAAAATCTTGGTCCACTCGAACAGCCGGATATTCTGACTCATCTCAATATTTCCTAGCGTGTCTGGTTCCCAGACCACACAGCTCACAGGTAACCCCAGTCTTGTCTTGAAGGAGCCATAAGGTCACACAGTGCTTTACTCCCGACTCCCGACTAATCCCTAATATCCGAACAACTTGTATGAGAATCTGTAAGGCTAACAGTAGGGTCTCAGCTCTCCTGAGCGAAAACACAAATGACGGGAGGCTTAAAACCGGACTCAGAATAAAGAAGAAATAAACTAAGATTGAAATAACTGAATATGAAGTGAGAGTAACAAAAACAAAAACGGGGATGGATGGTTATAGCTTTTTTTTTTTTGGAACTTGTCTTTGAGGAGGTTGGAAATAAAAATTTAGAAAATTGAGTCACCTTATAGAATCACACTTGTAGTTATTTTTAAAAAAAGTATTCAACGTTTAGAGCACATTCTGGTCGTGATGGGAGTTGGCAAATGTTTTACTCGAGGTTTACAATCAACGCCAAAGGCAATTCACCCGCACCAACCATTTCCAGTGAATAACAATCACCAAATATGCCGAGCACGTTCATTTTCATGGGAAACAATTTTCAACAACTGGGATAAACAGCGTCTAAGTACTAATTGGGGAAAAAGGTGCTAGCTCGGTGATGATGACAAAAATCCTTGAGTAATAATCCGTCGACGACCTGGATCATAAAAATAATTTCTTGTAGGCCACTGGAGTGATAATAAAATACATCCAACAACAATTTATCAAACAAAGAAGTTCAGAAATAATGCTAGCAGAATTTGAAACGATCTCGAACATTTCCAATGACGACTGTTCAGTAATACTGGCAAAGGAATTTCAGTAATGACGGTAAACAGAGGCAAAGATGGTGGCTAACAAAAGAATAAAAATATTAATATTCAAAAACATTATTAATAGTAATAATGGCAAATAGCATTCAGTAATAGTGACGCACATCGTTCAGCAGTAATAGAGAACAGTGTTCAGTTATAATGACTAATATTAGTGGACTTCAAAGCGATCAGTGCTACGCCATGAAGCATGAATGATGATGTTCCTCACACAGAATGTGATCACATTCAGATTTGGCCAATTAGTATCTTGTAACTAAAATATCTCTTTTGAAAAAAAAAATCACTCTCGGGAATCTAATTAGCAGGCCTCAAAACATCTCCACTTTAAATGGGAGGACAAGTATGCTGACCTCGATTAGTTTGGCGATCACTGCAGCCTTTGATGGTGAATGCTATTTTTAGTCTCGGCAGTTGAAAAGCAGGTTTTGCTTCAAAAAGTCAAACAATAATGAGAGAAAAATTTCAGTTTGTTTTACCGCACTTATATTGCAGAAAGTATCAAATGTACACGAACCCCGACAGGCCGAGCGCGCAAATAGACCACGCATGACAAACTGTGTTATTACTGGATGTCAAGCGTGTCCTTCACCGCAGCGTCAGCGTTTTGATAAAGCGTCCCCATACCCAGTTTCTATCGGGTACATTGAGAGCGATTGAATGAATGCAAACACGCGGACTGGCGGGAAGACCATCCGCTCCACCCACACACATTGAACCGACCCTTAACCTTTCACCTCAGACGACCCTCTATGCGCACTCCCTCCCTCGACAAACCCTCGGCGAGTCCCGCGTGCGCTGCTCGCTCTAACGCACGTTCACACTTATCGGGTGGCGTGCACGTGACAGGGGGAAGGGCGGCGGCGATTATGAGCAGCGTTCACGGCCTCACGCTCTCACCCTCCCGTCCTCTCGAGCAACAGAAAACTGCCACACCGCAAGCACCCGCAGTGGTGGCATCTCGCTAAACGCTGGCGGGTGGATTTGCGGCGGATAATTGGTGGGGGTGGATCGTGTGCTGGATCATGCACGGGTGACAGTGGGAAGGGGCTGACAGGCGGGCAGCTCGCGTTACCTAATGGAATCAAAACAGATCAGGGCGGCCCGTCTCCGGGTACACATAGACCGTCGATCTTTGTCTCTTCGAAGATGCTCTTGGGGGGAGGCTATCGCACTTCAGCGTTTGTTACTTCGTCACGCTGATGTGACATGTCAGTCACAAGTTTTGTGTGGCATCTTATTCTCGCGATTAAGTCACGATTTACTCGAGTAAATCGATCTTGTGTTCATTACGACTTTCTACCTTTCGCGTTCGTACGTCGTGTGACGCGTTACACACTCGTTATGTCACGTGTTACTCTCATGTTTGTAACACGTCAACTCTACGTTACTCGTGTTTGTGTGTCCTGTTACTCCCTGCTTGCACCATTTTACGGGGAGGTGGTGGTGGTGGTAGTGAATTGGTGTTTTACGCCGAGCCAGCAACTAAGGCTATATTACAGTAAGGCGGGTGTGGGTGTGTGTGTGTGTGTGGGTCGGTGGGTGGGTGGGTGAGGGGTGGGGGTTGGGTAAATCCGTAACCTGCTGGCCATATAACCAGTGGACACACCAAGTGGAAGGAGAATTCTTAGCCTCTCCTCCCGTCGTTTTTTTCATGAAGCTACCCTGATAAATAAAGTATTTGTCACTGCTGGGTGGGCAGAGAAAGATTTCCAGTAACTGTTACCCGTATGAACAACAACCTTCTGTTATAAAGTCGAGCGCGATGTAAACCACTTGCCATTCCCAATAAATGTAAAAATAATTCCAATTATAATATTTTTATGAGGCGAGTTTCTGATTTCAAGGGCATGTAGTCTATACAGTAACTGAGGTAAGAGTCGTATGTTGTATGAATCTTTTTGAAGTAGTTTAAGTATTTTGCTTTTTTGTGTTGCTATTAAAACTTCGATGTAGTTACATGACCGTCTAAAAGTCGAGGTAAATGGGGAAAAACTGACATAGGTAACAGTGCCTGCAGGTGTTCCTCAGGGCTTTGTTTTAGGTCATGTTTTATTTCTAATTTACTTTAATGATATCGTCACTGACATAAAGTCAAACATCAGATTATTCGCTTATGACATTAGCTTCTTCGGAGGCATGTGTAATCCAAATCCAAATCCAAAATTCTGCAATCTGACTTTAGAAAGATACACAAATGGTCTGAACTTAAGAAAGTAAATTTTTGTGAAAGAGAAAAACTGAATTAGTTAATTTTATTAGATGGGACAAACACATCAGTTTCGTTGCTATAAGAGTCTCTATTTACTGACTGTCTCAAGCAACATAAATAGCAGTTAATAGGAAAGCATTCGAAACGATGTAAATCTTTTGTTTTACCAATGTTTGATTATGCTGATGTCTTCTGTAATGGCTGAACTGACAAATCATCAATCATAGAAAAACTTGAAGCTATTAGAATTATTATTGATGGTATGAAGCGAACTAGTCATTCAACATTATTGTAACAGAATAAAAACTGAAAAACGGACGCCGCCCAGATTATTTATCACACGTTCTACTACCTTTAGTCTGATCAAATAATCATTAACAAAGATTAAATAGCGAATGAAATTTATTGAAACTTTTTTTTTAATCTGGCGGAAACATTATGCCGTTTAGTGTTTAAAATATATATTAGTATGTCTGACAGTAAAGTTCCTGCTTTCTATGATATTGGTAATCTTACTGACCAAGTTTTACATTCCAAGCTAAGAATTAGTTAGTTAAATAAATTTAGTTATTTAATATACATTTAACAGAAAACTCCTTATGTTCATGTATCTCTTCAAGTGAGTCAGTAGAACACTTTTTTATTACGTGCACTTTATAATGATATTCCCCAAGTTACAATTCACAAAAGTAATCTGCCTTCCAGAATACTTGCTACTCGCCACCATTGACTGACATTTAATCAAAACTAATATTTTTTAGCAAGTCAATAGACTAAAGCTTTAAGTGAAGATATATATATATATATATATATTGGACATAGCTCCATATGCTCTGTTGTTTTAGTCTTTTTGTTCAGGTATCACTAGCATTTCGTTTAGACTCTGATTTCATTATATTCTCTACTACTACACCATTCCCTCTTCGCAGTTTTATTATTGTAATGTTATTTAGTACCCTCATGTAGAAAATGTTCTTGTGAGATAACTAGTGCATTAAGTGGCATCACTTCTGTTCTGTTCTCAAAATAAAGAGGTATTATTATTTTAGACACCTTAAAAAGACTTAATTATGTGGTGATCTCTTTTAACCCGGATTATTTTCTGCTCCTATTTTGAAAAATCGCTTTCTTTTTCTCGTACACACACACACACACACACACACACACACACACACACACACACACACACACACACACCATCATCGCTATTACTATTATTGTATTTCTTTTCCTTTTTTATTTTACTTGGAAGAGAGCATATAGTCCGCAGTGAAATGCTGTCGATGACCAGAGCTGAGTCAGCAGATTTGTCGTCATGTCAAATGTACTGATTGTCTTTTCAGTCGAGGAGGTTCCTTCGGATGTTGGTTTGGCGGACAATTTACACTGAAGTGTCGGACTTCTCAGGCCTACCGCTCTTCAGGGCTCCATCAGCAAGTGCCGGACTGTGTGAAAGAAGCAGGTATGAAGATAATGGCGGTGATTGTGTTTGTCTGACAGTGCCGGAAGGACGCACAGGAGAGCTCTCTATGCCGCTGGAGTGGCGCTGAAGAGGAAGATTCTGTACTTTCCCGTCGCCTCTTGCTCCAGTTCCGGTTTCAGAGCAATTGGTGCCATTGTGAAAAACAAGGGGAGGCAATGAGGACTGACACCAGGGTTAAGCGGCTTCAAAGCGGGGCGACTCTCGGGCGTAATTGAATTTTCGTTTGGAAATCTATTTGAATTTAATCAGCACGCCTCAAAAAGGGAAAGGGAAACGGCAGAAGAGGGACAACGGGAAAGGAGACAGCGGGAATGGATCACGAGAAGACGAGGTTGGGGGAGGGGTAAAGGAGAGCGCAAGGGAGACAACAACAAGGTATAATGAGAGTGAGGTACCAGTCCAGCGATTGCTTTCTCATCGATTGTGCCTCCCCATACACGTGAACACGCAGGCACGGGCTGCACGCCCGCACACACACACACACACACGCAAGCACGCACGTATGCACACACATTCGCTCACACGTACACGTGCGCACGCATACTCAATAGCTCACTCACGCGCGCGCTCGCGGGAGCTCTGTGGACTTCACTTGACAGGTTCCAGACGTTTCATACGCCCTCCAAGTCTTCTTGATGCCCAAGACCCCGGCAAGTTAGTCATTTTGTTCGGAAAATATTTATTTAATGGATCGAAGACCCTTGCGGGCCCTCTGGTTGGTTTTTAATTATCTTTCAAATGCCTGTTTACTGTTCATCTCACCTTCGAACAAGAGCGAGATGGGAGAGGGCCTTGCGGGGCGCCCTCTAGGCTATACAAGGGCAGCAAGCGTGCGGAGGTCGATCAAGATGCTCGGGAGACGAAGTCTACACGAGATGCGAAGCTCGTATACAACCTCGGGGGCGTCCTCTTAGATTTGGAGGATTAATTTTCAGGGGTCATGGTTTGATAGGACGAACGACGGCGAGGCCATTGAGCGATGAAGAGAAAAAATTATCTGAACTGTAAGAGACAGCAATGAGGCCCAAATTGAGCGCGAGGAGGCCGAGAGCGGCGTTCACAGCAGGGGGCTGTGTGGATTCCACTGGCAGCTTTCAACGCCCTTTTGATCGCCCTCCCGCCTTCCATCGCATCCGGGTAATTTTTTCCTATGGTGGCTGTTTGCTCTTCGTTTAGAACCTGATTCAGTCCCGCGCGCCCTCCCAGCGTCGCACCGAATTATGTCAGGTTCAGCTTTGATTTTGTTAGTGTTGTCGGAAGGTTTGTTATTTCTGTGCTGCTTCCCACTATCCCCTTCTTTCGATTAGCTGGCGATGGTCAAATGTCCAATTAGGAAGTCATGAGACGTGTATTGTTTGTTCTCCTTCTGTAGCAGTCATAAATCAAATGTGTGTGTGTGTCCTCCAACCCGTTTGATGTGCGCTGATTGATTTGTATAAAAATGTTTCGTGTTTAATAGTTGTGCCGATGACATTATGTTTTATTTCTTATTAGTTACCAGCTGCACTTTGTATCTCATCTACGTCCATCTCCATTTATCCTCTAATCAGATATTCCGGGTTCAAATCTCGTCTCGGGCACGATATTCCTTCTCTGCATGTGGCTCCAGTTTACATGGCCTAAAGGGAGGGTGGAGAGCGTCCGACCGAAATCATTTGATCCGGCCCGCCAAGGCAAGCATAGATTTCAGTAAATCTATCAGCTTTTTTCAGAGCAGACGATTGTATATTAAATGAAGAATAATAATAAAGTAACTGTTTAGAGCCAAGCAGAGAAAGTCCATTACGGGATAGACGGGACACATTCGAGTGCATAACGAGATAGACAATATGCTTCTCGTAACTATGCTTCTCATCGGCTGCCCGCTGCCTATATAGAGAATTTTGGAGAATTATGGATGCATGTGACCTTCATCCTAAGACTAGGGTTGACCACTTCCGGTTAGATGTCGGTTGTTGATACGCCTGGTGTTCTTTGACTATGTCGGTTCATACAATAAAAAACATTATCCTTTCATGCATATGCAAAGGACGAGCAAATGAAAACGCTTTGGCTTGTATAAAATCGTTTAGGGTTATGAGTTTATTTATGGATTTGCAAGCATGTGTGTGTGTGTGCGTGCGTGTGTGCAGAGCATATTTTTCACGTACCTACTTACGAAAATCGGATTGTGGTGACTCAGAGGACAGCAGTGCCAGACAGGCTGGGATTGTACACGTTGCCAAATTGTTAATACATTGTCGCGAAACAACATCTTGACCAAACAGAGCAGGCTAATTATTGAGTAGATAATTTTGTATGTCCCGCCAATGATATTATAAATATCAAAATAGCCATTGGCTCCAATTCTTCCACACACACACCCCCCTTCATTCTCTAAACCCCTTTCCCCCAAACCATCCCAAACCTTGATTTATATAAACAAACAGGCAAAGAGCTGGTATATACAACATAATCCATTATTCAAAAACTCAAAAAGAAATTAATGCCTTGTCACAATGGAACAAAGAATCCGCTACTCTAGCAAAACAATTAATTAAAAAAAAGCAGCTAAACTATGGGCCTTTTTCAACAGTCGTAACCAATATTATAAATCAAGCATAATTTAGTAATAAAGTAGGATAGAAATGGATTTTGTTTTAAATATACACCCTTGTGCTGTATTGTGTTATGTGTACCTACTTAAAACATGGTTACTCATTGACTTAACAGCAGGCGGTGTATCAGTGCACAGCTATATATTCATCCCTTTAGTTCACAAATCTTATGAGATAGACCTTGTAGAATCGACTTAACCATATGTTTTCACTTTGGAGAAATCTTTTTAAAAATAATTATAATAATAATCATTGTAATCGTCGTCGTTACGTGGAAAAGTCTGTGTATCCGGGAAAAAGATATGCAGATTTTTTATCGCATTTGATTGAAGTTAATAACCCTCATCACATGCTACCCTTCTCTGTATCGCCCCGTCCCCCCAGCCCACAAACTCCAACCACAAAAAACAAAAAAAATTGTGCAAAAATGTAGAGGGCACAAAAACAGTTCTAGTGAAAAGAATCCCACATTTTCACAACGTCAGGTGACATCAGCACGTAGAGAGGACGGAGGCAGTCGCTTCAAAGCGCCGAGATCTGAGGCCGCAACGGAACATCGAGAACCGCTCGTTCCAAGGGAGATAACAGAAAGCTGGCGACTGTGAGTGACGCGTGCATGTGCGCACGAGCCGAACGGCGATTAAGTTTCGACGAAACAAAAACTCGACTGCCCAGGAAATCGGTGACCAAAAAAAAAAAATAAATAAAAAAGAAGTGGTAAAGGAAACTCTGTGGCCGAGAACACGACCTGAGCTATCAGGTCCATCGCGCTCCACTCTCGCGCCGGGAGGCCGGCACTGCCTAATTAAGAACGATTGAAATAATATTTACAATGTAATGATCTCCCCTTTGGCGCCCGACGTGTGGCGCTGCCTGCTGTCGACAGCCAATCGAAAAATCGATGCGGGCCGTGAGCGCTGATCACTCTCATAGCGTGGACGGTCACAAATGGCGGCGCGGCCACGATGTCACTTTCCCGCGCTAGAGTCAACACCGCTCCTCTGTTTTATCTCGATAAGCAAACGCTGTAGCAATTGGCACGGCCACAAATATCTGTTGAAAGAGCTTTTAATTTACCAGATTACCGCGGGCGAGAAATCCCAGCCTGGTGATGCCGAGAATGCGAAACAGGCGATCATGGGGGCAAGGTCAGGCAACAGAAGCCCGGCCGTCCCGACTCTTCCCCTTACCATCTCTTCCCACCCACCCTCCACTGCCTCCCCTGCTGGCATCTCTCGGCGCTTATCATGAGCGCAGGCAGTGAACGCATCTCAGCCTTCCAACAGCACGCGATCGATTCTTCGCCTCAATCAAAACTATTCCGACCATCTTTCTTTCGCTTTATTTTTGAGCTGTGGGAGAGTGGCGATATATTTTCTTCCATGCGTTTTCTTTCTTCTCTCCATCCCATCACTATCGTCCCCACTTCCCCCACCCCCCACCCAACCTCAATTGCTTGCCGGGAGGAGGATTGTGGGCAGCGGGTGATAATGGCTGACATCGTTTCACGCCTTTGCTTAAAGGATAATGGCGGTAGGGGGGAAGCTTGTGATATGAGGAGTGGTCGGTGGATTTTGATTAAGAGTTGTGGCGTCTTGGTTAAAGGCAAAAAGCCTTGTGCCGTATGCACAGTCAACACCCACAGCGCTTTGTGGTTCTCTGCAGCCTCTGCAAGACGTCGGTGAAGGGAGAAGGCGGTGGTGGTCGGAGGGTGGAAAATATATGGTAAGGGCAGAGGAGTCCCTCTGGAAATATTAACAGCCTTCAGCATGAAACACACGTCTTCCTTTGATGTGATTGTCTACGACTTCTTTCCTGACATTTGCTGATGCCGTCTATACCATAAAGCACAGGGTCACACACACACACACACACACACACTCACATACACCCTCTCTCTCACTCATACACACACTCTCTCTCTCACACAAGCACATACTCTCAGTCTCTCTCTCACATACACAAACACTCACTCATACACACACACAGTCTCTCTCTCTCACACACACACAGACTCTCTCTCTCTCTCTCACACACACACACACACACACTCATATACACACACACTCTCTCACACAAGCACATACTCTCACTCTCTCTCTCTCACACACGCACACTCACTCATACATACACACACACTCTCTCTGTCTCACACGCACACACACACATACTCACAAACACATTCACTTTCTCTCTCTCTCTCTGTCACAAACACACACAGAGGCATAAACGCCAGCAAAAGTAATGCCATCAGTGAACAATGTCTAAAAATGCAGTGAAAGGTAATTGTGTGTGAACTGCATGTGGGCGCCAGCATGAACACATGCATATCTCTATGTATATGTGCGTTTATATTTATGTGTGCGCTCGCGCGTGCGTGATAGACAAAGTCTGTTCTTGATGTGCATGTAGCTCGTTTCAGCTCGGCTCGAGAGGAAACACAAACTAAAACGTGGAAAAGATCGTCACGTTGCGAACTTTGACCTTTGCAAACACGTGCATCTTGAGGCAACCTCTGAAACTCTCGCCGGAGCGCCGTGTCCCGGTGGTATGTCGCCGGTCCTGGCGTAGCTCAGATTCCGGTTTCATTAAGGAACCTTTCGGCATAAACATGGACTGAGAGGCCGGATCACTCTGCTTAATCTAATGGGTTATCCGCCCTTTCTTTCTCGACATTTTCTGTCTACCGTCTGGATAGTCAAGTCCTAAAACCGAGCCGGTAGTCTTACGTGTGTGTGTGTGTGTGTGTGTGTGTGTGTGTGTGTGTGTGTGTGTGTGTGTGTGTGTGTGTGTGACAGATTTTAGAAACACTTGTGTTTGTGTTAATGACAGCTGAATATTTTTCACTTTTTTTTAAAAAACGATTTGAAGGAGTAAGAAGCAACAATCATAATAATAACAACGAGCAACATAACAGAACACATGAGCAAAACCAAATACAAATGCGCATAAAAAAAGAAAAAAACCCACCAACACTTCCTAAATTTCGATCACAATCGAGCAAATGCGGAAAATGACAAAGTATAACAATGTCTTTCTTTTACCACCATCTAAAAACGTTTGAAAAACCTGATTAAACATTTGTCTAAATGTGTCCAGCTCAAAACTTCCTTTAACAATTGCAATATTTGTCCTGTAATGTATCTGGACTTATGGCAGAACAACAACACACGTTTGCACACAAACACACAGAGAAAGTCGCACAGATATAAAGAACTTTTTTTGTGGGTGGATATGCAGCTACCTCTCACAACCCACGAATGAGACTCACAGTTACCGCATCCCAGTTGTAAAGCAAAGTCAGGGATTAATTCTGTTCTGATTTGCTCCGGGACTACGAACAAAACAGAGCCATGTGCAGAATATTAGCCGTAGCGTCGTACATAGCTCTGTAATGACTTGCTGCAGTCAATCGTCAGGCTCAGGGGAGGTGTAACAATGCCGGGGAAACAAAAGAAATGCTAGAGAAGTCCCCGAGAATAAAACAGTTGCCAAAATACGCCTACCCCTGCTTCGACCCTGGTTCTGCGAGAGAACCGAGCGCGCGGCAGCCAGTGGGGGGGGGGGAAGCTGAACTTCGTCTGTAAGTCGGAGAACGGAAACCGAGGGTAGGGTTTGTTTTCGTCAGGTCCGAAACCTTCTGTATGGGCTGGAAACTGTCAATAATTCAAAACACACGCTTCTTGCTTTACCTTCCGCTGTGATCAGAGAAAGATGTATTATTACAATAATATCTGGCTTCCGCACTGCGAAATCATGTGGGTGTGCACGTGCAGACTCTGGCCCCTCTGGCGTAGATGAGCTGCACTTAGCTGTAATGGAGCGGTCCTTAAAGGACGAAAGTTTCCATGCCCTTTCTCCGGCCTCGTCTGCAGAGGCCGCTCTGTTTGCTTTTCTCCTGACAGCCTGTCTGTTCCTGCGTAGTATGTTTGTCTGTATGTATGTCTGTTGGACAAATATGCCAGGACTCGCACATACGCGAACGCAGCCTATTCAAAGTCTGTGTAACCGAAGAAGGATCTGTAACTTGTGTGGACAAAAGAATAGAATCATTTTATACCCCAGATCTTAGACTGATACGAACCGTCCTTTGAGGAGAAACCGATTGGCACCTGAAAGGATGTTGAGAAAGATAAAGAGGTAACTCTAATGATCTTGTCAAGACACAAACAACAGTACTTTGCTGAAGGAGACTGAATAAAATTGTCCCTCTGAATGTGTGCGTGTGTGAATGTATGTATATGTGTGTGTTTATGTGTGTAAGAGTGAGCATGTGTGTGTGTGTGTGTGTGCACGCCTACGTATCCGCGTTTCAACCCTGGAGGTTTTCCCCCCGGAATTGCGACACCGAAGAGAAACAATATCCCATTGGCGCACTCAGCTTTACTCCCTACCCCCGGAGAAAAACGAGAGTAAAAGGAAAAACAAAGAGCAATATCGCAAGGTAAACATTACCTCTATTTGTGTATTTTGCTGTCGAGAGACGCTAAAAGACGTTTGCATGAGAGCTGGTTCTCTCATCTCTCCAGCAGCCCAGGCGACCTCCTCGAGCGTGAGGCTACAGTTAGGGGGCACGATGAGAGACGGGCGAACGCTTAGGTCGAGTGCATTGGCAAATAATGGGACAGGTGATGACAGGGAGGAGAAGTAAGACGAGAGGTGATTTGCCGCCGAGAGAAGAACATACGAGAGTTTTGGGAAGCGCGGAGTGTCTGGCAAGAATCCTAGACTGATTTACAGACGGGGAGGACCTCGGGAAGACGGTGAAGGATTCAACCGAGGTCCTGTGCCAGTCGGAGTTTGCTCTACTGAGGGTTCACAGGGGAACCTGCTCTTGCCCTCGCTGGTCTGTCACAGCCCCATCGGTATTGTCAATCTGTCTACCTCTCCACTTCTCTGTCCCGTCGATTGCTGTAGGTTCGCTTGTACGTCGTTCACGATGGAACGTGAAACCGTTTCTGGAAACCGTTTTCGCGGCAACACAATGCTTTTCAGTGCGTGGTCTTTGTTGCTGGAACAAAAATATGAGAAAAAGGTAAAGATCGAATCAACGAAATAAATGGTTTAATGAATGGAAGTAAAAGGAAATGAACGAATGAACGAACGAAAGAATATAAGGAATGAAATGCATTGTTACAAAGCTCATGTCAGAAGTCTGGCAAATTAGAGCCAGACTCAGTCTGATGAAGCCATCACTTTTTTTCTAATTAGCCCAGCGTACGTAACTGAAAATGTCACGGAGTTTTTTCTGTTGATCAGTTTAATAGGGGGTTTGTTAAAAGGAAGCTGCAGGTGAATGAGTTTTAAAAAGTACAGAGAGAGAAATTTCCACTAACTTCCCTCAAGCGGTCACACACACACACACACACACACACACACACACACACACACATTTCCATACGTTTTAACGACAGGCTCCTGGCTGGAAAGTGTAAGTTAGGAACCCAGCCATATCGGCACTTGAGAATCGCAACCGTAACAGATGAACGTTGATAGCAGACGTGGAATTAATCATTTAGACACCAGGGGGAAAAAAACCGAAAAAAAGACTAGTAGAAAAAAAGAGAGGATAAAGAAAAAGAAGGCATCCACACAGGTCGTAATTTTAAAGTTTATACAAGAAATCACCTGCTCACTGGCTCCCTGCTGCACACGAGCCTTTCAAACACAAAGATGCAGAACAGCCGGTGATTGCCCGACCCTCGCGCCAGCCTCCTAATCGTGCAAAGCGTCTGACCAATCGATTACAGGCCGCACGTGCACACGAGCAGTAGAAGTGGAGAGTTAACTGACCGTGTCCTTCGCCCACGTGGCTGCCAGGGAAAGAGGAGTGGGATTGAGAGAGAGGTAGAAGGGAGGAGGAGGAGGAGAAGGCCGATGGAAGCTGCTGTTGCTTTTTAACCTTTAGTCTGTATGGCTGCCAGACTGAAGCCTCCCATATCAGACGCCTGAGCGGAAACTAAAGATGCGTTAATGACGGCGGGTGTTCGTGCAGCCCTTGCTGATTCGCAATTAACAAGAAGAAAAAAAAAGGAAAGATGAAAAAGGAGAAAAAAAGGGAGATGGTGGGAGCATTGGAATCACCACTGAATTACAAATAGGGTATTTACTCATATATACTCATACATACATATTCAAGAATATACATATCTACATAGGCGCGTGCGCGCATACCACCACCACCACCTTCTCCGCACACACACAATTCTTATCGCTTTGTTCTTATCCTCCTCAAATGCTCCATCATTTCACTTATTTAATTTTTTTTTATTTCGGGCAACGTGGTAAAAGGGTCAAAGTGTTGTCAGTGGGGGCATGAAACAGGACATCAACATACACCAGAATGCAAATTTTCATTCTCACGCAAAATTAAGCACACACACACACACACACACACACACACAGCGTGTAATATATCTATATGATATATATAATCCCTATATATTTCACGAACACACATCTACTTTGTGACAGATGTTCCCCAAGTGGAGGTCCTGGTACCTGTACAAATATTATCATTCCCACACTGCGACATGGGGCGATCTTCACGCCGACTCACGGAGCACGTGCAGAAAATCCAGGATCCCAGACTAAGGGACCACCATGCTCGTGCGACACGCTTCAAGTCCACAGAGGTAAACTTGGGGAGCCATGCTTGGTTTGGCGTCCTTGATGCCAGAAGTCGCATTTCAAGTGGTATGAGCCACAGGAAACGAACATTTTGCTGAAACCATTTGAAAGATGGTTGAGCACTTCTCCACACTTGCAGGCAAACACTTTACTCTTCTGGCAGTTTCTTAAAGCAAAGAATAAATGTGTTTTATTTATTTTTAGTTTTCTCCCCTTCGCCCACACGCTTCAAACCTTCTGTGTGCACCTGCTTGAGCAGAATTTTCCCGTCGTAGTGCCTCGGTTGTATGTATACACGAAGTATGAAAAATGAGTTTTCTGGATTTCAGTCTTACAACTCTAAATGTGCCCGAAAGATTTCCGTGTTGAGGAATCAGTTTGAAAACAAGAGAGTAGAATCTTTTTACGCATCGAAATTAGAAATTGAGCCCGGAATATCAGAGGAGGATGGAGCTGGGAGATCGAATCAACAGTGTCACAATATCATTATACTGAAAGAAAGAAAGAAAGAAAGAAAGAAAGAAAGAAAGAAAGAAAGAAAGAAAGAAAGAAAGAAAGAAAGAAAATGGGAAGAAGATCACTTGTCATATTTTTAACAGTAACGAACGTTTCATTAGGCAGTAAGACTTCAGGTACTCAATCACCTTCCCACAAAACTTCTCACTAAACTGAGAAAAAAAAGTCAACAAAGCATAAACAGTTGGAACAACATTCATAAATTAAAAAGAGAATAAAAATCACTGCTATGTACGTCTGTGAAGACAGAAACTCCATTGCGCTCAGCCCAGACCAAAAGGAATTATTTCAAAATGTTCACGCGACAGGATCATCATTAAAGATAATACAGATAATACAGATAATACAAATAAAATACAACAGTCACCAGGGAGACAGAGATGGCGTGTCTAGTTGTCATAGAGTACCTGACCAGGCTGTGATTGTAACAATATTTTCAAACAGGGGATTTGTCGTTTTTCAAACAACAGCATCCGTTTCTGCGGGTTGCATGAGCGGCCATCTTGATACCCGAACTCAACCAACTATTAGTGAAGTGTGCTAACAGCTGCTCAGTCAACATGGTCATATGCAGAAGGAAAGGAGGGACCCATAGGCCTGGTGATAAACGAAATGTTGCTACAAATGTATCTACCATAGGAAGCCCAGGACTGTTTCAATCAAAGTGACGAAGACGAAAGTTTGCAGAAAAACGAAATCGTCCGGGTAAGGCAGCCATGTATATGTTAGTGTCGATGAATGTTAACATTAGACGCAACATGGATGACAATGATGACAGATAAACTCTAGATACAGTTAGAACACGAAAGGTCTACTTTCCGTTTCATTAATCATTATTTTAAGGTTCTGGTTTATTTTGTGTCTATGCTGTCTAGGTTTTGTTATAACAGGATCAGTCTCACAAAAATACGATTTATTTTGTTCTTATATCCAGCAAAGCTAGTCTCTGTTCATTTCCAAAACACCATCTTGTGGTTTCGCATTCTCATCTCCATGAAGGATCAAATATAAAACCAAAGACTGATATTTCCAAAGACTATTACCCAAGGCACGCGTCTTACAAAATATGTGATATAAATATCACTAATCAACACGTTGTCATTAAGAAGTGAAAAATGAAACATACCAAGAAGTCAGTATATGTAAAAACAATGTTCGTAAATCAAGTGAATGCAAACAAATTATACATAGACAATAAGGATAAATGAATAAATAATTCATGTGTAGATAATCGGGATCTTGAGACAGATTTGACTGTACAAACACGAGAGGAAATGATGTAAGGCTATGAGAACAGACTTCATCTGATATCCTTCCATTGATGAAATATAAATGTATGTTCATACTACACAGGACTTCTTACATCTTCGTCAGTAATGAACCCTATCTTTAGAATGGTATAGCTATACATGTCTCGCCAAATGCTGTGACACAGATCATGGTTTCATCTTGAATCACAGAAATCTTTCGGCAAAGCAAAGCAAAGCAATCCAAGTACGAGAAATATTCTGCAAAATATCCGGGATCACACCACGTGTTAATCATCTGTAGTTCAGATACATTTGGTGGCATGGTACCAGACAAAGAAATACATCTTTATTCACACACACACAACACACACACACACACACACACACACACACACACACACACACAAGCTTGGTCCTTGGCAAGGTCTGCATTTACACAAACAGGAAGACTCTACACGAGAGAGTCGAAGAACCCAAACCCTTCAGCTATGCAGACACTTCCGCCATCTTCCTTGTGTGGGCTGTCAAGGTGCCGCTATCACCGGCATACTCCCAATTTTCTGTCAGAACCAATCCTTGTCCCATTTTGACGAGCGCCATATTTCAGCGGCTTGTGTTTCCCCTTCTCTATACCCCTTTCTGACAACGGGGCCCAGGCTAATCCGCGGTTCCATTTGTACAACAAAGGCCCCGCCAGCAGATGTTTGTTAAGATGTATGCTATCGCCAGTGCTCCCCCACTATCCGACGTGTCAGAGTCTGGCACCTTTTAAATGATGCCGGGCCTCCGCAAGTTAGTTTTGCGAGCACGAGGCCGAGCGAAGTAAATTGCCGTGAAAAAACGTGTTCTTAGGGCACAATTATCGCATGAACATCTTACACAAACATGACAGGGGAAAGCAGCAGAGTACCCGCCGCATGATTTTTCGGGTATTCTTGTACAGTTAGAGTTATTGTTCTCTCGGGGCTGGAATGTAATTAGCGTTCTGTCTCGGACAGAAACGCAGCGAAGCAGGAACATCTGATAGCTGGGCTGCACGCATCTTTGGCTGCAGTTGCGAGTGCTTTGAGCGCTCGTATGTTGGAGAAGCGAATGAGAGATGCACTGAAAGAGAGAGGGGAAGCACCTCAGAGAGAGAGAGAGAGAAAGACGAAAAGAAGGAAGATTCACTCTTCATATGCCTGTCACAGAATGGAATCGTTTACACGGATGAATAAAGGGTGGATGCCTTCAGATGCAATCGCAGCGTTGACAATGGCTTCCTGCCCGGGGAGGATGCACAGACCGTTATGTTCTCTTGACTGGAAAAAAGATTGCTTGTTCCTCATTTTTAACGTTAAGTCGTTGAAATATTATTTTACGTAGCCAGCGAGTAGGAAATTCTGCATGTCAACAGACGGATGGATGGACGGACGAACAGACAGTTCTAAATGTCGGTGCGTATTACTATACAGGTGGCTGTGCTTTCCTATAATCATTGTATTCTTCCTCGTCGACTATCACGGGTCGTCGTCGGTCAGCTCTGAAGGTGACTGATAACAACTCCTCCATCCTCCAAACGGTGAATGAGTGTCTGATCCTTCAAGAAAACCTACAGTCGACGTAAGGAAAGCCTTTGATTACCTCCCATATATACCGTGTCTTAGACACGGCGAACCACTTACAATTCACTGTTGCAACTGCGGTTAGGCTATGTGATCTGCCGAAGCAGGATTAATTGCCTTTGAATACGGACAAACTTGCGTACAGTTTGGTCATCATATTTTTTTTTCGTTTTTTTGTTTTTGTTTTTGTTTTTTTTTGTGGGGAAGGGGCGTGTAGTTTTCAGGGCTGAGCTGGTCCTGTTTGAGACCACGTATTAAAAACTGACTAGATCGTAGCCGTCACTTCTACCCTCACAGTGTCAGCGTGTACTCCAAGCACCTTATTTCATGTACTTCGCTATCTAAGTAAGACAGAGAGGGCCGTGGGTTGTGAGTTCAGATCTCACTTTGCGCCATGTATCTCTCTGCCTTCAGCCTTGACTAGCTCGCTGTGATGTACAGTTCACCATAAACTCATTTATCGAATCCATCGATATACCTCATTTGCTCATAAAACACCAGCAACCAACAAGCCTACCATCTTGATGTCTAATCACACGTATCTCCCCTTCAGCTACAGCCACTGCAACCACAAAGTACGGAGCTTTATACACCTCTTTGTACGCAACCGGTGAAAGTTGGGCTCCTCGCGAGCAAGTCCGTGTGCCGTTATATCTCTAACCTGTGTGCGCCGAAAAAAAAGAAAGGAAAAGGCCTTTCTTCCTGGTTTGCGCTCTGACACCAATCAAAAAGATTTCTTTCGCGCAAAACAGGCTTCATTCATCCCATCCACCGAGGAAACTCACCGGCTCCATTTAGGCAATTCATGGCCGCCAAAATTCCTGCACATCTGTATGATATTCTATACTTAAAAGCGTGCAAACATTTGCCTGAAAGGTTTGTATCGGAAGATATGTTTATCTTTCATCTTTTCAACAAGTCTTGTAACAATTCCCCACAATTGGTACCACGGTGCTCAAACACATGAAAGCTGCCCAAACCCGACCACGGCAGCGGCGCCAAATGTCGTCCGCCACGTGAGAAAACACCCGCGCCCCCTGGCGACCTTCAAGACCGGTAACCGCCTCCTGACGCCCGGCAAGGGGAATGGGCAGTAATTGTTTTTAGCTCGGAGAGGCAGAGTGTAGCACATGTTCGGTTAATCTCACGCGGAAATAGTCTGCGCTGCCGACACTCTCGCTCCCAATGAAATGACAATCGTCGCCGCCGTCCTTTCCACCTGCCCGTCATCAGAAAAGCACGCAGGTACTTCCAGATGCGCGCTGAATAGCTAGCACCGGAAGGCCGATGAAGGTTTCAAGACTCGAGGACGCGGATGCGAGGGCCGGATGGCAGGGAGAGTGGGATGCTGCCTGGCAGCTTGAGAGCTGCGGTTCTAGAGGTATCACTTACTGCTTAGTGTTGTAGTTATTCTTCTGGATTGATTGATTGATTGATTGATTGATTGATTGATTGATTGATTGATTGATTGTGCGCCGTCTTCCTTGGAGCATCTTGAAAGTTTCCATGGTTTAAAACTGTAATCTTCGAAGGCACAGACTTTATAGTAAACTTTTACACGCAGAATAAACACCAAGTTGTTGAGAAATTTTTTTATCAGTATTGTTGCTTTTATTCCTAAAATGTTGTCCTACCCATTAACATTTCTCTAACACAAATATGTGCAAAAAGCGGGAGAGGGGAAAGTCTGTTGGTGAGAGATTGAGGAAATATGGCGGCTGAGGCAAGACTTCGATCATGAGCACATCCCTCCGAAACTTCGGGAACCTGCAGGATAAGTCAACAGAACAAGTAAGGTTAGTGAAAACAACCAAGCACGAGGAAGTGGGGACCTGGTTTATCACGGGAAGTAACGACGGCAGAAGAAGAGGGTTGAGTTCCACATGTCGTGCCGTAGCCAACGGTGAATTCCGCTCACCTCTCTCAGTACAAGTTTAAATACGTCAGACATTAACGTTAGGTCTTAATCATCTACATCATCGACTAAAAAAACATCGAAAATGATGAATAATTATCTATGATATCCTTCAGTTGTTTTCCATACTGCTATCCTTCACTTGTTCTCAACATAAAAACATTGCAGTCACCATAAGCCATAGATTTCTTTACATTTTTATTTAATATTTTTTGTTACGTTTTTTGACTCATTTTTGTGAGTTCTGTTTAAATTTCTCTACGTGTCTGGTGCAAAGTTAGTAGGTGAAACTTTACTGGGCTACAGCCAGTCTAGCAGCCATTTGGCACTCGATTCTTTCTAAGGCACCGCTGGAGATGTTTGCAATCCAGTGCTTGACGATGCATAGTGGTAGAAAGGTCTTTTTTTTCTCAAGAACAAGTGATACAAGATTGATGTCCCTGACATCACTTTCGGTTGAGCATGAATATGTGGCGAACGTGAGCTTGATGAGATCGGTGACCTGCTTGCCAAAAATTAAAACTCAAAAGCAGAAAATGGAAGTTTTTCCTTTTAACACCGTTTGAAGATTTTTTTAGTCTGACGTTTGATGTATGATCTACATTTCTGGCATCCATACTTTGCAGTCTTTCTTTTTTAAACATGTATTTTTGTTGACATTTTGAAAACGCTGACGAAGGTTTCGAGTTATTATATATCTGTGGCTTAAAATCTTAAAGTTCTACAAGAGCGCAATTTTTTTCAAATTGTTGGACTTCGTACAAAGTTTTGCTCGAAAGTCTGCATGAATATTCCTTTCTGTTTTCAAAATGGAAATCTACAGCATACCCGTTCATAGAAAAGCCATGATATAAGGAATGTACGTGAATAGGTCTACGTTGTCAAGGCAACAGCTACATGGAGAATTAGGAATGTATCTTCAGCAATAGTATTCATGGACATCTGGGACGTCATGGCTTTGTGAACTATGATGATTGTCGGCTTCTGTTTCGAAAACAGATATTACAAAGAAGTATCATTCACTCAGATTTTGTGGAACAGCACTAAGAACGTAGCTCCACCATCTTTGACTTTGCAGCAGGCAGTTTGGATTAGTACAATATTATAACCCGTTTGAATTGTTACTAGTAATAAATTGGTCTTTGTAAATTACCTTATGTTTAACTATGTAAAATACCTTTTGGGGACATTAAAAAATATTTATTTAATTGGGTTAAACGCGTTATGAATTAGTGAGTAATTAAGTGACTGAATAAATAAATAGGTAGGTGGCTGGCTTACTGGCTGGCTGGCTGGCTGACTGGCTGGCTAGCTTGCTGGTTATGTGGCCGGCTGGCTGGCTGGGTGGGTGGCTAAATGGATAACTGACTCGTAGATACGACAAATCAATGGAATCGTCGTAGAGCCGACTCACTAGTGTGTTACTGATTTAGGGGAAATAATTCAAATAGTGCATTACCAAGGCTGTTCCTGAGCGTGTAGCTTCCCTTGGGTGCCGCCTGCCCACGTTTTTTTCCCCCATCCACACAGCTTCGCTTACTAGTCAAATTTAGCTGCGTGGGACAATCACATTAGGTCTCAACAATAAAAACAAAAACAGCAACATCGACAAAAAAGGATGCATGGTTATCTATGACATACTTTATCTTTCTTCCAATATCATGGCAATATGCACATCATAGAGCCATCAACTTTAGATGCTATAGTTTTCTGATAGATGCTATAGTTCCCTGATAACTCAAGGCGCTTTACATTAAATAACACAGATAATATAATATAAAAGATAATATAAGCAGTATAACTAGATTATACATTATGTTAAAAGGTATATAATATTAGTCTAAATAATAATCGAACAAGTGCGTCAAACACAATGATGAGCTGTAAATCAATTAATTTACTAATTAAAAAAAGATAAAGTTATTTAAATACATCTGTTTGTCGATTTGTAGATTTACAGTTCTCGTTTCAGCTCTGTTGTGTGTCAGAACTGAGCGTACAATTGCCATTATGAGTTGTTTCTGCAGCAGGTTTACTTGACTGTCAACACTTACAACATGGTGTCAGTTTTATTGTCGTGGAGACCAACAGCATACAGGTACTCACAAGTCCACAGTTGAATCATGCCTACAATGCTTGAGTTCTTTGGGGGCGGTCGGGTGGGGAGGGAGTGTGTGCTGTTAGTGTGATGTTATTTATTTAAAATATCTTGAAAGACAGAAAATAAATATTTTTTGTTGTCCGTGATGCTGATGTGAAGCCTTTGTTCCTTTCTTGTAATCTCCTTGTGGATTAACTATAAACTCAGTTTTGTAAATAATTTTGCAAACATTTTAAATCTTTTTAACATTAAAAATTAGTGTTCTGTTGAAACCCATATAACATAATTCTCCTGTTTTAACCCTAGTAATTAAATATGGCTTGACTACAATATTTTTGGTAGAAATATTTGCAGTAAAGAAATAAAACATCTAAGCCAGGAAATGTTAAAATATTTATAATACAATTATTTTAGAATCGTGCGAAGTTTTCATAAAGAATTAAGGTTCTCGAATAAAGACAAGGGGATTACACCAAACACAATATTATAGGCAGAGACATACAAATAAAAACATGCTTACAACAAATCCAAAGTGACAAGCTATTGCTAGAACAAAGGAGATGTATAGTGGTAAAATATTATTCATGAAATAAAAAGGATGATTATGAAACATACTGGTGGCTACCCTCTACCCATAAATACAAGGGGCTACCACCACTATGGTACTCAGCTCAGACAAAACGTGTTTCTCTCCCTTATTAACACTCGCCAGTCGATGAGAAATTTTGAGGGGAAAAATATTATTTACAGAAGATCACAAACATCTAGTACCGTTAAAGAAGTAATAGGGCAACCATTAAATCACCCATTTCCAAACGTTCTGTGAATAAAATATTACAGGGAAAAAAGTTGTAGATTTTTAACAGTTTTTTTGGCAAACTGACCCTAACAATATTTGTAATGGCAGGAAGTAAACCATCTAACCATTATGCAAGTTTTGTCGGCATTGGTAATCTATTTTATTTGCAAACAACTGTTTTAATTTAATCCAAAATAATGCCTATTATCTGTATAAAGCACTGCAGATTAGAGAGAGAGAGAAAAATATTTTGCAAATTACTGATATTAAATAGCACATTAATGGATGTTGTATTTTTAATGAAGTAAGGACATTTTATTTATGTATTTTGTACTTTCATTTTTGATTCCCCCTACACCCATTTCCCCAACATCGGTTATGGGCACGAGCCTACTGAAATAGAGAAATTTGTCATTTTGTCATTTTGTCATTGTCTTGTGATGTTCTCCCGTGATGTTCTCTTGCCGAGCTCCGACCAGTCTCCGAGACCGATTTAAATGCAATCATTTTCAGAGCCATGCCAACCACTTGCTAGTCAGACCCAGTATCCACAAGTTTTCTTGCATAATGGTTAGATGGTTTACTTCCTGCCATTACAAATATTGTTAGGGTCAGTTTGTCAAAAAGGTGTTTTTCTATATTTGTTTAAACATGCTCTGTGGAGGTACATCTTAAGAAGTCCAGGTTTGATGTCAATGTGTTACAAAAAAAACTACTGCCCAGTTTCAAACTTGTTTTTTGTCTCTAAGATAATGAAGAAAGTAGTTTTGACACAGCTCTGGGGTTACTTACAAGTGATTCATATCATCACTGAGGCTTTATCGGCCTACAGAACATTTCACTCTGAAAACACTCTCATCAGAATAAACACAGACATGTTATCTGCCCTTGACAGTGGTGACTTTTCTGCTGTACCTGTCTGCTGCATTCAACACGACTGACCACTTTCTGCTCCTTCAAAGACTTTACATCCTCTCCGAAATTTCTTGACCCGCACTGGCATGGTTCAAGTCCTATCTGACTGACAGGACCCAGACTGGGTCGGTCGGCGGTCAAACATCAAGTCCTGCTCCACGTTTTTACAGGGTCCCCTAAGGCTCAGCCCCTGGCCCCATTTGGTTAATTTTGTACATAAATCATCCAGTCTCATTATGTTTCTCATCAGTCAAAGGGTGATGACACGCAGCTGTACTGCTCCACTTGCCTAATACGTCTCACTGCTATCATCACTATAGAAACGCGTATTTGTCAAAGATTGGATGGTACTAAACAAGGTGAAACTTAATGACGGTTAAAAGGAAGCCCTTTATACTCGTGACATAAGAAATTGATCATCGCTCACTAGTCCACCCAAATATGTCAGGGCGGGGGAAATCAGCGGCACCTTTATGTCATCCGCCAAGAATCTCAGATTCCTTGTTCCTTGACATGACCCTTGACAGGCAGGTTACAGCTGTCTGTCAGTCTGCTTATTATGATAAAAAAGTTACAGCTGTCAGTCTTCCTATTATGATAAACAAAGTTCTAGCTGTCTGTCTCCTTTTATTATAAACAAGTTCCCGCTGTTTGTCTCCTTTTATCATAAACAGGTTCCAGCTGTCTGTCTCCTTTTATAATAAACAAGTTCCAGCTGTCTCCTTTTATCATAAACAAGTTACAGCTGTCTGTCTCCTTTTATCATAAACAAGTTACAGCTGTCTGTCTCCTTTTATCATAAACAAGTTACAGCTGTCTGTCAGTCTTCCTATTACGAGCTCTGTAAGATCAGCGCCATCCGTTACACTCTCTCTACATACTGCGCCAACACTCTTGTCTCTGCGTCACTTGTCACTTCTCTCCTTCGTTGTCTGCACTGGCTAACTATCCGCAATCGCATTCAGTACAAGGTGTCCTTGCGAGTTTAATTTTTCTTTGCAGGCTCCTGCCCTGCCTGTTTGTCTGAACTTCTCTTCCCTTAGATCCCAGCCAGACAACTCCGCTCTTCGTCTGACTACACTATCCCTGTCACCAGACCAGCAAGATATGGTCACAGGAGTTTTAGTTACTGGGCAGCAAAACAGTGTAATTCTCTGCCCTTTCATTACAACCACCTACCCACCACTGAATCCTTTAAACGTGCAATAAAACACAGCTCTTCCATGAGCTTTACTCCTAACAATAGTCCATTTATTGCTAGTCTATCTTCTAACCTACTTTCTCAATTTTATTTTTCATTTAGAGACTATCCACCTGCTTGATTCAAATAAGTCCCGCTCAGTCATTTCTGTTCATTACCCGATTCCTCTCTGCGTCTTCTGCGTTTGTCTTATTTGTTGTCAATACTGTTCATCATCATCATCATCATCATCATCATCATCATCATCATCATCATCATCATCATCATCTCTAGTTTAGAATTAGTACTCTAGTATTTCCTTTTGTCCAAGTATTAAGAAGTCTGATTTTTTTTTTTTTTAGTCTTCTGTGGGAGTTTCTCTTATTTTTATTGTAGAACTCAGCAGTACACTATAGCCATCTCAATCAGCTTTCTCACAAAGAAACATTCCATGCACAAAACATAATGATACACAATAACTACACAAAGCAAACATTATTATAGATGAAATTGTTATACATCACCTAAAAATATGCATTGTTGCATAAACAATAACTGGACTAAATATACATTGTCACTATAATCTCATTTAATATTGTTACAAAAATAATAATGCTGAGCGTACATTGTTACATAAACAACAGCCAGCCTAAGCATGTATCATTATCTAAAAAGTAAAACTTTAATCAGGTTTACTACGAAGGCAACTATAAGGACTTTCGTCTGGGATTTCCTCGCTAATGTGTGTCAATAAACCTTTGTATAAAAAGTCTTCCCACCCATCAGGCTTCCCGTATAAGTAAGTATGAGTTTGTCTTTACACTCACGAGTAAAACTCCTCAGAGAGACAGCTGGATATGGGTCATGCTAAAAGGCTAACTGTCGAAGATTAACAGAACATACTTTTTTTTTAATAAAAGTTTTTTAACAGTTTATCAACACCGTAACAAACAAAATAAGTTCCAATAAAGACAATAAAAGAGCTTTTCTATGTATTAAACCAAGAAAATAAAAACATTTCAAACGTGCATACACACCCTTAAACACACAAGTAGTAAAATGTCAGCTGGCAGTGGCATGAACAACTAATCCAGCAAAAAGCAAGAATCTTGTGCACATCCACTGACTACCGATTCTCAAGAACACCTGCACACCAATCCCTACAAACGGCCCACATCATAATAATTATTGTAACAGTTTATACAACAGTTAAAATTATATGCATTCTGAGAAATACATCCTGGGGTTATTTTATTGTTATGTAAACATTAGAGGGCATACTTAATCCTCTGTTGTTGATTGAACCATCGTGATGCAGAACCTGGTTGTATTTAAAAATAATGTAAAGTTTTAAAAATAGATAATTTAACATGAGATAAGGCATGTCTGGGTCATTGTCCCGGGGCGATGGTCAGGGGCAGGACAGGGAGAACACATCGAAGGGCTTGTCACACCTGGCTGGAGAGGCTTACCAACATGACTCGGTGAGAAAAGTAGTCTTTAATCTTTCTTATCCCTCCCGCCACCTCTAGATTGGGCTAGGATTAGGTACTGGTCAGCTGGGGTGCGGTCTTCCTCGTGTTCCTGCTAGCTAGTTGACTGTTGGTTGAAGGATGCTGGCTGCATCTGTTTGTCTGGTTGTATTTAATGTACGAAGTTGAACTCAGCCCTCTGGTTGTTTTGCTACTGACTAATAGTAAGTTCTCCATTGTAGTAGGTTAACTATGTTGTTTCTACATACATATTTAAACAAATATACTGTGTATATTTTATTGTAATTTTGAAAAAGAGAATATTTTACTATTTTGTTATTTATCATATAGTTATGCAGTTTATTTAAAATAGACGAGTGGCATTTTCAATAAAATTTCAAATGTTCCCAAACTTCTTCCCATTAAAACGGTTTGATTTCCGCTAGTGTAAAAAAAATCTATAACAATGTTGACGCAGCCAAGAGACAAGTGCCTACCCTTCACCCTCTACCCGCCTCGTATTTGCACTCGTTCATTATCTCTTTTAAACAAATAATCGGCATTGCTTAATGGGCTAAGACAGAATCATCGAGACACGATTTTCTCAAGAGCACAAGGCATCGTCTTCTATGACCTCACCGCGTACTTCAGGTAATATTAATCGCCCAGACATTTGAAATAGATCGTTTTCCAAATAAAAAAACAAAAAACAAACACAGAGTGTAGACGTGACAGGAAACAGGTGTAGAGGAGATGCATTCGTGCACACGCACGACCGCTAGAACTCTGCCGTAAAGTGTGTTAACATTAGGAGAAGCGGATGGCCGAGTGGTTAGAGCGCTGGCGACCGAACCGACGCGCGCTGGTTCAATTCCCGATAAGCGCAGCATACTTCCCCCTGTCGACCCAGCTGACGGGAATGTGTACCTGACTCCATAGAGGGTTGGGGAAGGTAAGGCAGCGAGGGAGAGGAGATTGGCACCACCCTCATGTAAATGCTGGCCCCGAGAAAAGTGGGGTCTCTAATACCTCACCCCCCCAACGACCTGAAAAGGTTATGGGATGGCCTTTACCTTTTTTTTTTTTGCCTTGTGTTCCCATTGACATACCAACCTTCGCTCCTTGCAAACATTGTGAGCTTGAATACTGGGAGGTGGTGCTCCTCGTTTGCCTCGTTTTTACAGTTTTAGTTCGACTCTTTTTTTATTTTATTTTCTATTTCAGGTTGTGTACTCATTGTGTACTTGATAACTTGTTTGTTTAGTTGACTTTGTTTTCTTTCTTGTTTGTTTGTCTAGTTTAGTCTGTAGAGTCTTGGAGGGAAAAAATAAGAAACACAGTAGGACCCAAATACAAGACGACGAATTCGTCCAATTTACAGGGTCTGAGTCATGAATGAGTGTTTACCTCTCTGGGTCACAAATTTCTAATATAACCAGGTTAAGTCAGAATACTAGTTGGCACCGGACAAAGGAATCGAATTTTGACGTACGCCAAGGTCTCGAAAGACAGAAATACAGTCCACTACAAAGATTACACCCAAAAATAGGCCTAGTATTGATACAGCAACTACCCCCATGCTCTGTGAGGAAGCCCGCGTGTCCTTCACACAAACATAGCGAAGGCGCGACATGTAAGTCGTGTTCTTCTCGACCGTCAGTTCCTTCACGATGGATGTTACGGTTTGATTGGAGGCGACGAGCTTTGACGTAAGCTTACATGGGCAGTAAAATGACTTCTTCATCTTTGACCCTGTGCTTTGCCCCTCACCGAGGCCGGGTGCTGGTTTACGCGAAGATGGGACTACTTCTGTCACAGATGGTGATGACGAGGTACTCCCAAGTTCCGTTGAACTTCTGTCGACTTCTGTTGGCGAATGTTTGAAGTTTCGTCCATACGATGTTGTCCAGAGTCCATTTGTTGTTATTGTTGTGTTACGGGAGGTAGTACTACCTTTTGTTGTGGTATCGGGTGTGTTTGTGCGTTCTTCTGAAGCAAATGGTGTGTTGATCCACCCTGCTGTGCTGCTTTGTGAGTAGGAGTCTCCTAGTAGGGTGTCTGATATGTTGGTGTCTTGTACGTGTTTCCCCGACGTGTTGACACTTCCTCTTGTGGAACCTAGTGTGTTGGTACCTCTTCTTGTAGTACCTCGTGTGTTGATGTCTCCTTTTGAAATACTTAGTGTCTGGGTACCTGATGTTGTTGTATCTTGTGCGTTGATACTTTTTGTGGGGTCATTTGTTTCCGTTACTTCCTCATCTGTAATGATGTCCTGATAGTAGGTGTTCTGGTGAAGAACCACTTGAGAAGAAAATGAAAGATTTTAAAGTCCTTCTATGTGCTGTTGAGTGGACATCTTATGCTCACTCTTACGAATTGTGAAAACTGCTGGCTTTTAAGTTAGGCGAAATCTTTATCACGTTCTAAAATGAAGAGTATTCATTGATCACTGAGTACTACGGCAATGATGAACAAAAATAACATTAGTATTAATTAATCTTATTGAATGAATTCTAATTAAAACATCTCATCAGGTGACTTGGTATTTACAAAAAGGTACGAAATACTACACTTTTGAACTATAGGATACATTTTTTCAGAATTAGTTGCGTAAGATCATCTTCCAAAGTGCCACAAATACAGCTCAGTGATATGCTAGGTTTTGGCTTTAAGGGAACTGTTTAATAGCTGGAAACGTTACCAAATAATACAAAAAAATTGAAAGGGAAAGAAATATTGGTCCATAAAAGAGAACTAGTGTTAGTGCCTAGGCTTCAAACGTCCAAGTGCCCAAGTGTCTTATTGTGTTGGTAAATCTATCGGCAATGAATTGGCAATGTATCGGTAATGTATTGGCAATGTATCGGCAATGTATTGGCAATGTATCGGCAATGTATCGGCAATGTATTGGCAATGTATCGGCAATGTATTGGCAATGTATCGGCAATGTATTGGCAAACAGACACGTGCGGATGAACGTTTGACCAAGTTTGAGAGGATGCTTCTGTAACTCTCGTGTAATAGCTTTCTTTACCTGACCTGTTCAAACGTTCGTCTATTACTTGTCCGGTTAAGAACGGTCATAAGGTAGACCACTCGCACACATCCAGGTGACAATACTTACCGTGCACACAAGACCAGCAGTAAAGGTCACATGGTGTGGCTGCTGTCAAAGTGGTGACGGGATTATTTGATGCATACAGTGTGCATGTTGAGCTGTTGGAACTGAAGGAACAGGGTACACACTGTCCATTTGAAAGGTTCCGCTGAGAACAGAGCTCCACGCACCTTTTGTTGGTGACTGTGGTCGTAGTGTTCTCCACACTGACATTGCAGGTGCTGTTCCTTACAACGTAGGTGCATGGTTCTATAACAAACAGACATTGGCATTCATTTTTCCACAAATCCACACATCCACACATTCTTCCTTCATAAAGATTAACCAAAAGCGTACTAAATCACTGAACAATAAAAGATCAGTCTGATAAGATCAGAACCAATCACAAAACTAGTCTTGCAGTTGCACATACATCAATGCAATGAAACGCTTTAGCGTGAATATTCCTAAAAACTTTCACAGGGAGTCATTACATCTGAGGAAATAGAAGAGATGTCTCCACAGTAGGTACACCAGGCATGACAACAGGAGGTATCAACACTAAGCATCATAGCAGGAGGTTCCAACACACGAAGCATCAGAATTGGAGGTACCACCACACGAAAACCGTTTATCGTTTGTCACTTCTATCAACAGTCCTTGCTCTTACGTGTCACCGTGCTGAAGCTAGAATCCAGAATTGTGCAATTAGTTTCGGTAATTTTTGAGTCACTTGAATTAAGAAAATATGATATTGACATTCTTCCAAAAGAAGGAGTTCTTTGCAGCAAATAAAAATGCTCTTCAAATTATTTTCTACTCATTTATTATGTCGGCCTAGATATTCTTACACTGTAGGGGTTTTAACTTTATCTATATGGATGTTTTGCTGTATTTAAATGATTAGAACAGTTGGAAAGGAAGGTAACCTATACATGATGTTTTAATGATGATCCTTACTTAACTTTTATCCTAGTGTTATTTACTCTTTTACCTTTGAGCCGCAATCTTACATCAATAAAAATTACTTCCATCCTACTTCATTCTGTGCCCCCTCGCTCATCTTAAGCACAGATGGCACATAGCCCTCAGAATAATTTAAGATTTTATTAATTAGTTTTCACCAGCTTCAGAACTTTCAAGTACTAAAGTGAGAACCATAGTCATGCAAGGAAATGAGAGCAAGCTGAGACCAATTTGTAAGTATTGCTCATCGAGCTAGAGTATCGTTTACAACATAGCGACTTTCTCTGTTGACGGATTCATCTCATTTGCGGACCCGCTACACTTGCAAGTAAACAATGTTTTCACAACGTACTGTGTGTCTCGCATAAAAACGGATGCTGGAGCTCCGTGGTATTCGAGAATGATCCATCGTCCAGACGAAAAAGCATTGGAGAGCTGACGAACTCGTTCTGAACGTCTATCCATAGAGGATCTGACAGGTTGACTATTCCTTGGCTGCGTCAAGAAAATGTGAAATAAAAGATTAGCAGGGATCAAGATCTGGTTACTGTTTACCTGTTAAGACAGTTTTTTTCAGGATTTTGCTGTGACTGTTTTCCCAACATCGTTTTCGTGATGATAATTCTCATCATTATCCAGCATTACCTTTTTTTAACAATCACTACCACCAACAATAACCTTGTTTCCTTCGTCAAGTTCTCGCACGTTTCACATCACAGTTTCATCGTTTCTCCATTTACATCCTTTCAGATTTTTTCATATTCCCCGTTTTAATAATCATCATCATCCTCCTCCTCATCGTCCTCGTCATCATCATTGTCGTGATCGTCGCTTACCTCTAGATTGAACAAACTTTTCAGTTTTAGAATTTTCAGCAGATACAGCAGACACGCAAGACTCAGGAAAAGTCACCTGGCTGTTATCATGGCAACTCACTAAAAGGTGTTGATGATATCTGCCATCTCCACTCTATCCTTGGTGACATTGGTCCCAGCCAGCTTGTACTTCATGGCGCCACAGTATTCACGTGCCCGCTGTGCTGTGGCCGGCTTCATGACTAAGACGTACACTGGAAAAGGACAAGGTTCTTGAGCGTGAATATGCATCTGTGTGTGTGTGTGTGTGTGTGTGTGTGTGTGTGTGTGTGTGTGTGTGTGTGTGTATGATGAACAAGGACGTGTGCGTGCAGGTGCATTTACACAAGTAAATGTTTAGTCATTAAACTGAGTAGTGACATTAATGAGAATTTCAGTGATTAGTGATAACACTGCTGGTGGAATAAAGATTAGGGATACACAACAGCAACGGGGCAGGGTTAGCTGCGAAGTAATTAATAATGCGCCATATTGATGGGTCTAGGTTAGTTTCAAAATAATTGTAATACGGCACGTCAACGGGGCATAGTTACTCTCAAAGTTATTAGTAACAAGCCACATCAATAGGACACAATGAGTCGCAAAGTAATTGATAATACGCTGCTACAATGGGGCATGGTTAGTCGGCGATGAATTACCTATTCAGCAATAGGGAAAGGAAAGTCACAAATTAATTAGAAATTAACTACAGCAGTGGGGTATAGTTAGTTGTAAAGTAATCAGTTACAATCTACTGCAGGAGACTTTGTTTGACTGAGCTCAGGTAAATGGTATGCCTGTGTGCAGAAGTAGCAGGCACCTGAAATCGTTTGTACCCTCTACAGTACAGCTGCTCAACCACAGATGAACTGTCAGTTGTGTGTGTGTGTGTGTGTGTGTGTGTGTGTGTGTGTGTGTGTGTGTGTGTGTGTGTGTGTGTGTGTGTCGGAAGAATAGTCTATATATTAGACTGCGTTTTTTAAATTTTCTATGGTGCACTACTTGCATTATCCTTATCTACTAACTAGCACTTGTTCTGTCTTTATTATTAGAACTTTGTACACTTCCCAAGCTATACTTGGCCATTGGTGTTAATAAAGTTGGTAATTTGTCATTTGTTATTTGCAATGGAATACGTATAAGCCACAGCAATGGGGCAATAGTATCTGCACAATAAATAGTTTTAAGTTACAGGATGTGGAACCGATTAGTGATGAGACATTGTTAATGTATGATTGGTGATTAGCTACAGTAATGGAACACTGTTAATGTATGATTGGTGATTAGCTACAGTAAAGAGACATTGTTAAATTAGAGATAAGGTGCAGCAGTGGGACACTGTTAGCTACTAAGCTACAGTAACAGGGCCCGGCTAGTATGAGCTATGGCAATATGATACTGTTCATTAAATAGTGGCTACTTATATGCTACAAAGGTTGTTAATTACATACTGATTAATTACATGGGACACTAATTGTCAATAGTGACAAACAGTAAGCAACGTCAATGCGAAACTGTGATTGCACGGTGATTAATTCGACCTCTTCCGCTCTGATCAGAACTGCACGGGGACGCAGGAGAGACAGTCTTGTACTTGATGAACTCGAAATTTGTTGAACTCAGCGACGCTGAAAAAACAACCAGACGCACCGTTTTTTATTTATTTTATTTTTTGTAACAATTATAGCAGGCACTCTGGAGTCATATGATAGGGTTATTTACTGATCAACTGCCTTAAATTCCTTAAAAAGGGGACAGTAAAACACATTGGTCCTTATTTATTTATTTATTTATTTATTTATTTAGGCGTGAATGTGCTGCATGAAAGTCAGAAAATGAAGAAGTCCAGCAGTAATTCTCTCAATAAATACTGATCTTTTGAGGCTTCAATTTTGAATGTTATCTAGTTTCTGCCATTCTCTGACAGCTAAAGGTCTAAATCATTTCTCGTGAGATAATGAAGTTGTATTGTGCCAGAATAATAAATTCAATAACGCTTTTCATCTTTGTATCCTCGAATGGCGCACCTGTGTAGCATCTTTTAATGTACAGCGTGGATCCTATTTCGTTTTTCACTTTGCTTTTGTCCTCAAAGAAAAATGGTGACGACGTTTCATAGGTACGGCAGGTGTGGGTTCTTGCCACGACAGCGACTGCCCAGCAGTCTACACCTTTGGCGTCACATAACTTCTTGCATTCGACTTCTTGTTGTCCTGAAGTCAGAGCTGGATAGTACATGTCTTCCTCTCTATAGTTTATGTCAGCTGCAGGGATAGTATCCTGCATTTTCTCATAGGTACAGAGTCCTTAAATCACAATCAAAACAAATAATCACAGCCATTAAAATTAAACCATATTCATTCTGAAACACTTCCGCAGGTAGCACCTTAAGCAACTATTTACTCTAAAAATGGCGAGAAAAATATTGCTACATTTTATTATGAATTCGTGTTTATAGTTTTCTTCTTGGTTCCTTTCTTGCAGCTGTAGTCTGCTTAAGTTTACATTTTTTTCATGTATACTCTTGCAGTTGTGCATATGTATCCAAATAGGAAGGCGTTTTTCATGGTCAGCCAATATCTAGAATATATCACCTAAGGCCATAACTACACTATCAAGAAATCGTAACCTAGACAAACAAGCTTTCGCAATTCCCTAAATCTGAATAATAAAGGAACAATGGTAAGAAGACATCGAGTTAAAGGCGTGGGCTCCAGGTATGAACTGTTTCTCTTCCCACAACAGAGCAGTGAGCAAATGCGTGCGAATGCGCATGCGCAAAACCCGGAGAACGTGTTTTCGTTCGTCACATAAACACCTAGTGGTGCTCAGTTTTCTTCTAATGACTAATGCCAGATTTGGGGAAATAGTATCTTGCACTGACATCTACCTTGCCATTAGAAAAAAAAAGATTGCATCCTACTAGGCACCTACGAAATCTCCGACTCCGTCGTCATAGGTTCTTACCTTTACCTTTCTGTGTCTCGCAAATGTATTCGTTGGCGTTGATGCACGGGTTGGTGTACGCCCTGCTAGATGACAAAGACACACAGCTCTCAGTTCTCAGTGTTGTTCCTAATATGGAGTCTACAGAGAGGGAGCAGTTGCCAAGCCAGCACCATCCAGACGATGTTTCGTTTTGCTTAATGAGGCCAATGTATGCTCCGGCGGTCCTGAAACATTTAGGAACTGCTGCATGTAACACTTTGAAACTTTCTGACAATTCTGTTAACTAACGTTTGGAAACACAGCGGTTGTCCATTAGTTGAAATATGCTTTTAATTGGGAGATCGCCCTGCATGGAGAAAATAATGTGCATATAAAATACAACAATTTTTTGCGCTTGAACTCCCCATATCAGCGCATCCCTCACTAAGTGTGCCTTTTAGACCTGCTTTGAATAATGCTTGAATCAAAATCGGAATGCACAACAAAAGAGCCCCAGTGTCAATAGAAGCAATTGAAAGGCACTAAAATATAAATGACAATACAGAAAAAGATTGCAAAAGGTTAAATGTTGAATGGAGCATAGAATTACAACAGAGAATCGAGTTTGGCGTCTTTATAAAGAAATTATTTTTTTAAGTTGGAAGCTACCATCTCATGTATGATGTAGGCATATTTATACAACCAGTAATATAATGTTGTCATGGGACGTGAAGGGTGTAATAAATCTGATTGATCACAAAATAACTCAGGTCTACAATCATTCCAGCTATAACATTTCTTTTGACTCACAGTGAGCTGTTCCAAGGCGAGTGGTTTAAAAAATGTACAAAAGCGCTCAGCTTGTGGGGGGAGTCCGGACTGGCCAGGTTCCCTCCCATCATCTCACAGACAATCTGTCCCGCACTCCAAGGTTTCCTCTTGCTGAACAAAGTCCACTGGACGCTCAGCGGCTGCTCCACGCATGCTCCTGATAACAACGCGACTTTATTTTGTAACTATTCAAAGGAAATAAAACATCTTTTCTTGGTTTTAGACATCAACAGATCCCACCTTTTTCACTTAGCCCAGCTTTAAAGATTCAAGCAGAAGATATTTAACGACAACACATCCACAGATAATAAGACATGACAGAAGTAAATGTGGATGGTGTTAAGCAGTTTCTTTCTTCGCTCAATCGCTCTTTGTGCTCCTCGTTTGCTCGCTTTGGGGTAAGTGTGAATGTAAGTTTGACTATGACAGTTCTCTGGCAATGAATTTGAGTGCAGGTTTCATTGTGATGCCTCTGAGTCTATTTAAGTGTTAGTGTACGGATATGTGATAGGATGCATTTTGTGAATGTAGAAGTCCCTGGCCGACGCAATTTCCTTCGCTGTCACACGGAGCCTGCTGACCAACCGACTCACCAAAACACAAGAAAAGTGTAGCTGCTGCAACCAGCACACGTTCGCTGCAATGTGCCTGCAAATAAAACGAAAACAAAAACATGAAAACGACTCCAGGGCTACGTGACACAATTTCTGGAGAGCTGTCTGCAAATAGTTCGCAGCTTTGTTTCATCGAAATGTCCCTAAATTTCCAAATGATATATGTATCTTATTTTATCAAAAGTATTATTTTTCTGAGGAAAGAAATAGTATTCAGATTACTTGTATCTCATATGAAATTCCACCCACTCAACATGGCACATCAGGATCGACAAGAGTTTGAATAAAATCACGCGCTTTCGTTAAATAATCAAGCAAGTTAAATTAAAGTCAGTTAATTACTTCTCGCATAGTTAACTGCATATATGAACATGAAGGACAAAGTAAGTTCGGTGATTCTAAACATCTTTTGAAATATACTTGTTTCGTTGATAGGTGCTTTATATTTATACCCACATACTGGTTTCCTCCTTTTTGACATTTTCCCTCTATATATTTATATATCGTGTGAGTATATTAAGTACATATAAATGTTACAAATTTTAGACGAATATATAGAGTAAGTTTTCAAAATATACAGTCTTACCATTTTCTTTCCATCCGCGCACACTTCTCTGTCTTTTTTGATGATCAAGGTGCCTGTCAGAATCCACCCCCTTGCGACTACCAGCCAGTCAGGCAGTTGTATGTTGTGTGGCAAGCAACCAGGTTTCGTAATAGTTTAAATCACAAACCATAGTCCATAAAATAGCTGACCTCACGGTTTGTTACAACTAAACACAAAAAGGCAGCATCTGTTTCCTTCAATGTGGTGAGAGAGGGTGTGATAGTGTGCAGTCCACGTGCCGTGAGCATAGAGTCGGGTACTTGCGCACGTTCCCTTTGTGGCAGGCAGTCCAATGGCAGCCGTCACGTACAAAAAGCAATAATGGTTCTATGTTCTGTGTTCCTCCCCCTCTTCTCAAACACATCTGTACCCCCCTACCCCATTATCTCCCTGCCTGTGATTCTCTCCTTGCCATATCTATTTCTGTGCTTTGCAGACAACATTGATCAGCAAACTGCAAGAGATGGACAATGCAAATTCATGTAGAAGAGAGACCAGCTCTGACAAAAGCACCGATGACAGCAAAGGAGAGATTTCTATGAACGGCTCGGTCACTGCTGTCTTAGTGCCTGGATGGAGGGAAAGGGGAGAGGAAGGTGGCATGCTGTTAATGACCTCTTATTATGCTCATAAGAAAGAAAGAAAGAAAGAAAGAAAAAAAGAAAGAAAGAAAGAAAGAAAGAAAGAAAGAATTTTTGTCATTATTGCAGACATAAATCCTAAATTTTTCTGTAATTTTCCCTTGTGGATATGTTATTCATTCAATATTGTCACAAATTTCACTAAATGTGGAAGTTTTTAATAATAAGCTCGTACGAACTATGTAAAATATTTATCTATGTTCCTGCTTTAGCCCCATTGAAGAGACGGCCACATTTTTTCGTACAAATATTTCCAGTAAAGCATCAGTCTGACTCAGCGGGGATGGGGGTGGGGAGACACCCTGTCATTTAATCTTTTTAAAATATAGTGCTTAAAGATGAACTACATTCAAAATATTCTAAAATCTATTGCAAATTCTTGATATAAACTGAATGATATTCAACACTGAGCACATACATCGCAAGCAGCAACATTTTTTTTTATCAACAAGGCGTTGGTGTGAAATTTCACAAAAAGTTTACTAAGAATTAACATAAGAAAACCTTTATCGTATATCACGGTTCTTCCGATGACAAACAAGGAAGTTCGGTTCGAAAACATCGTTATCCATGGACAAAATATGATCCAACCAATGTGCGCAATGTCCAAATATAATCAATAAAAAATTGTATGATTTATATATATATATATATATTAGGCATAACGAATTTTTTAAAAATGTGCTTACAACAAAGCAGAGTGAAACTTTCTTGTTACAATAGACACTGGTAAAATAAAGCCTAGGAATTAAAGATGATAATTACAGATCATCGCTGACTGGTGTTGTCTGCAGTTCTAGTCGTAAAAACATAGAGAGCCATCAAAAGTTAGAGAAAAGTGTGTTATTTCCCCAAAAGATAAACTGATCTTAGTCGATGACACTCGAAAGAAGTACTAGTAGAATAACACAAACAATAAGTCACAGAAACGATGCATATTTGGTCTGGGCAGCAATTCAATACACACATACAAACAGTTTACGAAGGCTACCTTAAGCAAAATGTCTTTCTGTATGCATTTGAAGCAGTTTTGTTGTAAGTCCATTGATACCAGCATTGGTAATATTGAATACAAGGTTACTTGTGATGGGACTGCACTCAAGACATGCATTGTGATCTGTCTTGTGATGACCTACTAGATGCTGATTCTTGTGAGGAGAAGATTTACATGCTTTGCTATATTACAGAAATAATAAAGCAACTGGAAGAGATTGATTAAATGATACGTTTTACTATGATTGCAGCCAGCCTACTACTAGTAATATATTTTTATAAGTTTCTTTAAAAAAATGTTAGTAGTGGAAATGTCCTGATAAACTTTTCACTAAAATTCAATTTCAGGTTTCAAAGTTTTACGCTCGCCTCGGCATGCCGACAGTCTCGCAAAATCTTTAAGAGTCGAGAGAAAAATGAAAGTGCCGTGTGAACAAGGCCCTATTTCTACCATTCACTCTACATCTCCGTCAAGTTTTTATTATTTTCGCTGGTAAACGAATAATAAGAAGAATAAGAATAAGAATAATAAGAATACTGAGCACATTATCAGAGGATCGTTGAAGCAACCCTTTCTTAACGGCACAAAGGATCGTTCCCCACTATCGCAGTGCAGTCTTGGGTTAATATTTCACGGACATTCGAAATGGATCTTCGTTAAACAAAGAAAGCAGACAGCAAAGTAAAGACAGGTAAGAACAGAAGGAAGCAGGTGGTGCATGCATTCGCACGCGCGATCGCTAAAACTCATCCCGCGAAGTGTACACACATCGATGTAGGATGCTCCCCTCGCTCCACTGCAATCATTACCAGCTTGTCTCCTGGTCTGGCACTTCACACTGTCTCCTTGATTATTGCTTATCTATTACTTTCTCTTCCTATTATGTTTGCTGTGGATTCACTTAGTTTTGTTGTGTGTTTAGTTTTGTATATTTTGCCGTTCTCGTTTGCTTATGTTTTCAGCTGTTTTGTTTGTTTGTTTGTTTTTTGTTTTTTGTTTTTTGTTTTTTGTTTTGTTTAGGTCCTTTGATTGTCTGCTTGAGGTTAGTGGGATGTAGTAGCCCCAAAAAAAAGAGAAAAAAAACAAGACAACAGGAATAAATTTGAGCGGTTCAAGTCCACAAGATTTGCGCTTTCCTTAGATATTTCCTAGATAAGCAAGTGGTCAGAGCCACAGCTAAATAAAACTTACACGACAGAAGGTAAGGTTAGGAAAGAAATACAGTCGTTTATAACGATTACAGCCAGAAGGACGCCTAGCAGCGCCACAGCAACCGCCCCCATGAATTGTGAGGAAGGTCGTCTGTCGTTCACGCTGACGTATCGTAGGCGCGACCTGTAAGTCGTGTTCTTCGCAACCGTCAGTTCCTTCACGATGGATGTTGCGGTTTTATTGGAGGCGACGAGCTTTGGCGCAAACTGACATGAGCAGTAAAATGGCTTCTTCACCTTTGGCCCTGTGCTTGGCCGTTCACTATGGCCGTGTGCTGGCTGTCGTGAGGGTGTCGCTTCTGTCGCGGTGGTTGATGACGATGCCTGCCAAGCATTTGTTGTACTTCTGTTGATATCGGTTGCCGACTGTCCGGATTTAGTTCCAGTCGATGGCGTTGACTCTGTTTCCAGCTGACCATGAGATGTAGCACCTAGTGTGTTGGTACCTCCTGTTGTAGAAACTACTGCTGTGGTACCTAATGTGATGGCATCTCGTGTTGTAGCACCTTCTGTTGTGGTCCTTAATGAGATGGTACCTTCTTCTGTTGTTGTTGTTGTTGTTGTTGTTGTTCCTTCAGGGGTGTTGGTACTTCCTGCTGAGGCGCTAGGTGTTTTAGCGACTTCCGTTGTAGTATCTGGTGTGTTGGTACCGCCTGACGTGGGACCTGTTACGATGCCTAATGTGTTGATATCATGTCCTGTGGTACTGAATATGTTCATACCTCCTGCTATGATTTTTTCCTCATTTGTTTCGATTTCTTGTGAGAAGTCTTTCTGCTGAAGAACCACTTGAAAAGACAATGAAAGATTGTAAGATTTTTCTCAATACCCATCAGTATAAATCTTATGTTGGTCTTTTTTACTTTTATCTGACTAGCAAAGCAGAGAGTTTGTAGACAAACTTAAATGCTTATGAAAGCTATTAAAAGCAGGTAAATATTGAGAAGTGTATTTAAGATAAACAAAGCGTAGTTTTATCCATCGATTCAAAGCGGGTTACCAAGTTAACCTATGAAAAAAACACCCATACAGAAAAAAACGTTGTATCAGCAACAAGGATGATGAAATAAAATTTGCAGCCATATTTAATCGTTACTCATACATAATTGACAATCAATATTGCTGTTATTTTAATTGGTCATCTTTCATTCCATCGTTTACGATATGATACTAATATATCATAAAGTCATACTAATACGTCATCATGTCATACTAAACATCATAATTTCATACTAGTACGTCATACTGTCATACATACGTCATACTGACAGTGGCATGGCTGCATTCATTAAATTTTTTATTAATTTTCTTCTTGACCTTTGGCCGTAGACAACGAGGGTTTAACCGCTCGACACACATCAGGGGACAAATGCTCACCATGCACACACGACCAGCGGTACAGGTTGCATTGTTCTCCATGTGCTGACGTCAGGTCGAAGGATGAGTACAGTGTACACGCTGACGTTTTGGAATCAAAGGAGCAGGCCTTGCAGTCTCCGCTTTCAGTTTTCTCCTCACAACAGTAGTTCATGCACTGTTCTTCGGTCTCCGCAGACCTCGTCTCCTTCGATGCATCATTGCAGGTTCCCTTCCTTACAATATAGGTGCATGGTCCTGTTGGGGTTATATATATATAGATATATACAATCCATATGTCCATCAATTTATAAATTCTGATATATATCTATTCATCTATGAGTCACAAAAGTCATAATCAAAGTGTTAGGCTGTAGCATTCTAAATGTTTTAACAAGTAACCACTTGTGGACCACTCGGAAATCTCATATTTTGCGTACACGTGTGCGAATATGTAGGTGAATATGTGTGAATATAGTCGTGCATGTGCAATGTGTGTGTGTGTGTGTGTGTGTGTGTGTGTGTTTGTGTGTTTGTGTGTGCGTTCGTCAATTACAGCGACATGTACACTATTTTTGCCCTGACTTCTATAATCAGAAGTGTCCAGAAGCAAAAAATTTTAAAGAGGTTAAAAGACAGATTTCCCATTTTAGTTTTAGACCAGTAAAATGTGCCATGAATAGAAATTGAGATATAAATAGGGGAAATATAAAGACTGAAGTGTATGTCTGTTGTTCAAAGTGACACACTATACCTTAACAACAAAAAGCTGCCGCTTCACTCTATCCGCATCTCCCTGTTCTTTCTCTTTCATCTTTCACTGGATTGTGGTTAAGGCCATTTTAAAGCTTAAACATAATTTAAAATGTATTCATTTCCCCGCCAACCTTAGACCCATGAAATAGCTTTTTCAGATTCATTGCCTTGCCATGCACGTAGCTCAGGCAGAAGCGGAATAAAAGGCGCTGGTGGTCGATGTTACGTTCAGAACAAAGATGGGAATGTAAGGAATGTAAGGAGTCTCTATTTTTCTGCTTCATTTCATTCTTGGGAAAAACACAAATGTTTTGATCAACTTACTGTGTGTTTCGCATAAGAACGGATGCTCGTCTGCGCAGTCACCTCTCAAGATCTTGTTTAGGTGTAGAATACCACACGACTCAGAGTGCGTTGGATTATCGAGAACAGTTGACAAGGGACGCCATTCATCTGTGTTGTCTGTAAGGGTGTAGGCGTCTACCCAAATAGGGTCTGAAAGGTTGACTTTTCCTGGGCTGCATCAAGATAAAGTTAGACAATAGTGCAGAATCTGTCTTGATCGGGAATACTACTTAACCTTTGAAACGTGTTTTTTATCGATTAATCATAATTATATTAATTTATATAATTCGTCGTTTGTCCATCCATCTCTTCATCGTTCTCGTCATCATCGCAATCACCTCTTGACAACAACCATTCCATATTAAGCGTTAAGAGAAACAACAACAGACCAGCCGATCACTGTTGCGAATAAACTTTCATCCTGTCGACTCACTAAAAGCTGTCGATGATCTCTGCCATCTTCCCGCTATCGTTTGTGACATTGGTCCCAGCAAGTTTATACTTCATGGCTTGACAGTGTTGATGTGCCTTCCGCGCTGTGGCCGCCTTCATGACTAAGACGTACACTGGAAGAAAGACACGGACTGTAACGTCACCATGACAACAGTGCTATCAGTGTTTTGATGACACTTTCCAGTGGTCGTTAGGACACTCACCACGACGATGCCATTAGAATTCTCAATATTCTCTCAATCACACTTACGCATGGAAATTTTTGTGCCTTTCTATAAAGGCAGGGGTACTGATAACACACACACACACACACACACACACACACACACACACACACACACACACACACACACACACACACACACACACACACACACACACACACATGTCGTGAACCTCGGGGAATAGATACGCGTAATGGACAGTGTAACTGGACCGCTGGCATCGGGCTGATTTAAGATAAGACTCTCGATGCCTCCGCCACCTGCGCCGACATTTACTTCTACGTGAAACACTTACACCAACTTGCTAGCAAAGATAAATCTGACTCCGAGCCCCCAACATGTCCTCCGCGATATTCAGTTCAAGGCAGTTTAGTGTAATGAAAATTATTATTAAATCGCGATATTGTACAACAAGTTACAGATAATGCAATAATGTCAAATATTCTGAAAATGGCTAGTCTTCTCGAGCTCCTGTTTATAATTCCATTTCTCTAATCCAAGTAACGTGAGTCACGGTGTAGTTACATTGTTACATCATACAACACGTTACACCCGTTGCTACAAGGTTACACTTGATCAAACCTCTTCCGCTCTGATCAGAACTGCATGGAGACGCCGGGGAGACAGTCTCGTACTGAATCAGTTCCAATCTGGCTGTGTTCAGAGAGGCTGAAAAACAAAACCCGATGCAAAATGTTGGTTAGCAACATGGCATGCACTATGCCGACTATGACAGAGCAATTATTGCACCATCCAATCGCTTTTGTGTCTCTTGTCTTAAAGCTTTATAAGGACAAAGAAAACATCTGGCTGGTATAATCAGGCTCATGATCTGTTTTTTCGGTTTTAGATGGCTTTTTCGAATGTTAATTTACCAGCACTATTTTAAAATGTAGCAATTACAACTTGCTCAACATCTAGATTATTATGGAAAAATTCAGCAAGACATTGCCATTATTATCCCAACCATAGTTTAGTCATTCTCTTCACATTGGTCCACACTTAGCTTTAAAGTTTTGTACATTCCCCTATGGTCATTTTACTACTACAACATCCTACTCACCATCATCATCATCAGCAGCAGCATTTATATTTTTCACTTAGCGTTAATCTCTTTTTCATTTATTAAATACAGTGACCTTGCTGGTTCCGCTCACCCTGTACTTGCTGTTCGCAAACAAACAAACAAAGAAACAGATCAATTTGCAATAATGCTTAAAATAGTCTTCTTTAACGGTGCACCTGTGTAGCATCTTTTGATGTACAACGTTGATCCTATTTCCTTCTTGACTTCGCTCCTGTCATCGAAGAAGAAAGGTGACGATGTTTCATAGGTACGGCAGGTGTGGGTTCCCGTCACGAAAGCGACTGCCCAGCAGTCCACCCCTTTATCGTTACACAACTTCTCACATTCGTTCTTGCTGTCCTGTGAATTCCAGAGTGTATAGTTGACACAATCTTCGACAACTGTATCACTTAGCTCTTCATAGGAACAGGATTCTGAAAACAAAATAAATCTAATCCATTTTAATAACAAAATTCAGTTCTTTATTTTCCATTTTTGCACTTTGATATAAATCTGAATTTAAATGGATTTTTACTTCATCGTTTAAACGATGAGCAATAGATCATTTGGTGGATAAAGAAAGTAATTTATGTTTGATTTTAGTACACACAAGTTGATAAAAACTTTTTGTATACCCATATAACAATAGTGACAGAAATATTTCTCGTACACATAAGCACACATAGATGTTCACACAATCCAGTTTATACTCATATCTAGAACTTTACACAGTCACGCACATGGTTGGAAGTGTATATATGCACAGTGGGCCCACACAAACACACCACACACAAACATTTTATGCACAAACACACAACATACACACTCCACACACAAACCACACACACACGCTCCACACACAAGCACTCCACACACAGACAAAGAATATGTTCTGACTGGTCGCTAAGAAATCACTAACACAATAGGAATTCATCACATAAAGGACCTGTTGGAGTCAAATCACTCATTTCAACCCTTAGCATCTCCAAGACAACGCCACATCAATGGTGGCATAAAAGTGTATGCATGATGGATGACATAGCGGCTTAGAAATTCTTTACAAAAATTATTTCTTTACAACAAAACATAATTCTGTTTTCTAACTCCATTTTCAATTCAATATTTAGCCTTTTTCTTATTTGTCATTTATATTTTCGTGCATTTGATTGTTTCTTTCGGACCAGGGCCCTGTATAGGGGGAATTCCTCTCTTATCGCCCCGATAGTTTACCTTTTGGTGTCTCGCATATGTATTCATTGCTGTAGGTGCAAGGGCTAGCGTACCCCCTTTTAGCCCCCAAAGAGATGCAGCTATCGTTCTTTCGCACTCTGTCCAACATTGATTCGTTAGGTAGGGAACAGTCGCGGACCCATCTCCATCCAGAAGAATCTGCAGCCTGGTTAGAAAGGCCAGTATATGCTCCTGCAACTCCGCCTGGAAACCCCCCGGGTAACCTGCCGGTCCCAGGCCCGGATGAAGGTGGAGGGTTGGGCGTGGGGTTAGCAACCCCACCCTGTAAAACAACCCTTGCTACAGAAACTACAACTACAACACTACCACAACGAGAGCCTGGACGGGAAGATCCCTCTTTGGAGGGGCCTATGACGCGTGCTGGCGAAAGCCTTCGGGAAGTCAGCTCGCCGACCTATCTTCTTACGGCCAAGGCAAAAACCAGGATAGGGACCTGGAACATCAGAACCCTATACGAGAGAGGAAAATCAGCTCAGGTAGCACAGGAGATGAAGAACTATGGCATCAAGCTCCTTGGCCTGTGCGAGACCAGATGGAATGGTAGCGGTCAGACCAGACTCTCGTCAGGAGAGACTATCATCTACTCTGGACATGAAGACCCTGACCCTGACCATGACCACTCACAAGGAGTAGCAGTACTGATGACACAGGAGGCTGCAAGGGCACTAATATCATGGGAACCAGTTTCGCCACGACTCATGGCAGCTCGGTTCAACTCCAAAGGAAGAAAGATGACCATCATCCAGTGCTATGCACCTACCAACGCAGCAAAAGAAGAGGAGAAGGAGGACTTTTACAACTCCCTACAAGCGCTGGTTGATCGTACTCCAAGACGAGACCTGAAGATCATCATGGGCGACATGAATGCCAAAGTTGGGCAGAACATTTTAAAGAAATACTGAACCGGCCACCACCAGCAACAATTTTGGACATTGCCCCAGTCACCGAGCAACTCCAGGCGAACACCAACCCACCAACCAAGGCAGAAATCATCAAAGCCATCAAGTCTCTGAAAACTGGTAAGGCGGCAGGCCCAGATGGCATTCCTGCAGAGGCACTCAAGGCGGATCCAACAGCCGCAGCAGAGATGCTACACCCCCTGCTGCAGAAAATTTGGACGCAGGAGCAAGTTCCAGCAGACTGGAAACTTGGCTATCTGGTAAAGCTACCCAAGAAAGGTGACCTTACCCAGTGCAGCAACTGGCGTGGGATTATGCTACTGTCCATTCCCAGCAAGGTGCTGACCAGAATCATGCTGGACAGACTGAAGAATGCCCTAGACAAGAGACTGCGGCAAGAACAGGCAGGCTTTCGGCAGGGTAGATCATGCACAGACCATATTGCTACACTGCGAATCATTATTGAACAGTCCATCGAATGGCAGTCCCCACTATACATGACATTTGTGGACTTTGAGAAGGCATTTGACTCCGTAGACAGAGAGACCATCTGGAAGTTGATGCAGCACTACGGATTTCCACCAAAGTTCATTGCCATCATCCAACAGCTGTATGAGGACTCGACATGCCAGGTGATCCACAATGGGAAGCTGACGGACCCCTTTGCAGTGAGGACTGGAGTAAGGCAAGGTTGCATGCTCTCGCCGACAATCTTCCTGATCGTCATAGACTGGATCATGAGAAGAACAACCTCTAACAGCAACACAGGCATTCAATGGACCTTTGCCATGCAACTTGAAGATCTCGACTTTGCAGACGACATCAGCCTGCTGTCCCACAAGCAACAACATGCACAGACAAAGCTCACTCGGCTCTCAGAAGAAGCAGCGACAACTGGCCTGACAATCAACATCAAGAAGACAGAGGTAATGCGGATCAACAACAAGCAAGAAGCCCCACTTCAACTACAAGGGGAATGTATCACAGAGACTGACCGCTTCACCTACCTAGGCAGCATAGTCACCAAAGATGGAGGTGCTGATGAAGATGTAAGAAGCAGAATAAATAAAGCCAGGCAAGCATTCCACATCCTGCGACCCATCTGGAATTCCAAGGCACTATCTCAACATACCAAGATCCGCATCTTTCATACGAACGTAAAATCTGTCCTTCTATATGGGTCTGAGACATGGCGTGTAACAAACAACATCACCAGGAAGATTCAAACATTCATAAACAGATGTCTGCTGCACATTTTCAACATCAGATGGCCCGAGAGAATCTCCAATGCATACCTGTGGGAGAGAGCCAACCAGAAACCTGCCAGCCAAGACATCAAGAAGCGAAAGTGGGGCTGGATCGGCCACACCCTGCGAAAGCCGGCCGAAAATCTAACACGACAAGCTCTGGACTGGAACCCACAGGGGAGACGCAGGGTTGGGAGACCCAGACAGACGTGGAGAAGATCGGTCCACGGCGAGGCGGAGGCAGCTGGAATGACATGGACCCAACTGGGGAGGGAGGCCCAGAACCGGGTTCGCTGGCGTGGTGTAGTTGCAGCCCTATGCTCCACTGGGGGCGAAAAGGAATAAGAAGAAGAATGCTCCTGCAATCCTGAAACATTTGGGAACAACTGTATCAAACACCCAGCAAATCCGTCCGCCTGACTAACTTCTGGAAAGACAACGGCTGTCTCGAACAATACTCATGAAGTTGATGGAAGGGGTAGTGGGGAAGGTCTGAGGATAAACGTAGGACGAATGTAGTATAGCCCCATCATCGACGCACATGACACAAACAGAGCGACGACACAAAAAGCTATCCATTTAGCCATCTGATTTTGGGGGGATAATATATTTATTGTAAAAATCAGGGCTAGGCTTTAGGGTTCCAGTTTGGGGCTGGGTTTAAGGTATCGACAGGGTCAGACAGACGACATGGCATCATGTGATTTATATAACTTTCTCCTTCCCCCACCCTCTCTCCTCCTCTGTTTCTCTCCTTTACTTCTACGACGCATTTGTTCAGAATAAAACAGAACAGAGAATACCACAATGATAATGCATAAAGTCATAATTAAGAAACATTACTGCTATCACAAAACAAGTCATAACCAGCACTTAGGTCACAAACAAATAATAATTAGCCCAACTACAAAACTGGCATCTTGACTCAACTATGCCAGGGATAAAGTTTCTTTTCACTCACAGTGAACTGTTCCAAGGCGGGTGGCTTAAAAAATGTACGAAAATGCTCAGTTTGTGGGGCGTGTCCGGACTGGCCAGGTGCCCTCCCATCATCTCACAGACAATCTGTCCCGCACTCCAAGGTTTCCTGATGCTGAACAAAGTCCACTGGACGCTCAGCGGCTGTTCTGCGCATGTTCCTTAGAGAGGTGGGAAATAAAACCATGTTTATCTCAGTTTAAAAAAATTAAATATTTAAAATAAAATAAATTGATATTATTTTTAACTTGCAATGGGCAAGGAACTAAGAATGCACTAAAATATCCAGCAATATTGCTGAGTAAGCGTGACGTCCATTACCTAACAGGCTGAAGATTGAGAAATTCTCATCGACTTCTTTTCTCTCTCGTCAATGTTGTGAGTGTGATTCGATTTGGATATCAGTCATGAATTTGTCTGTTTGCTATGGCCTGGGCTGCTTTGTGGCTACTTCGTTTTCTCTTGCAATGAATTGGATAGATTGATCTTTACGAACCAAAACTGGGAATTGATTTGATCGGTTTACGGAATTGGTAGTCTTGGTATTGCCATTCACAACTGTCATATTTTTGACAGCAGTGATCGTCAGTTGCAGTAAATTAGCTCTATTGATAATCAGCTTCTACTGTTTAATATGATGTTATCAATCTATAAAATCATCATAAAAACTCCACTCATTTCTGATGATTTTCGGAAATAAATCTTCGATTTTCTATTTAAAATGTTACTATGATTTAATGGAATTCTTTTAATTGTTTCCAGATCTGCCAAGGCTAAACATTTCTGCTTTTCTGTAACACACATTCTGCAGTCTGTTTCCATGACCTCTTGGCAAAATCTTGAACAGTATATTTACTGAAAGATGTGGACAGTTACACGCCACAGTTTGGGCTACCCTCTAAACCCACAGCCTTCTCAAGTTTCTTGCCTTTCTGAAGACCCTTCGTCAGTTTATTAAAGAAGAGGGCAAGTTGATACATGATGTCCTCAGACAAAGATTTCTACATCGACTGTCACTGAGTTGCCACAAATGTAGTAAAAAATCAAATATTGTGCTTAGCGGGCCTGGGGAACTCAATAGTTATTAATATTATTATTATTATTTCCTGCTTCAGCAGGGTCTTGTCAGAATGTACAGCAATAGCATACAAGCCGGAGGTCTTTCTTTTACACTTTTTTCTTTTATTTTTACTTTCTACACGTATGTATTACAGCTTAACAGCATGCAAGTTTTTAAACATATTTTTGTGTTTAGGTTTTTTATTTATTTATTTTATTTTTATTTTGCTTTTCATATTTTGCTATTTTCTCCCTTTGTCTCTCGCTGTGTGTTATGTTAATGTAAGAAGTATTTGACATTGTGTATGACTTGTCTCACTGTTAGAATGAGCGTATCTATATGTCAGAGGGGTGGGATGCTGTATTTAACGGGTCTGATGATATCTGAGCTCAGGGCTGATTGACTCACCTAAACACAAGAAAAGTGTTGATGCTACATACAGCACAGGGATACCTTGCCATATCTGCCAATGCATGAAAAGAAATACCAGTCATCCATGGTTTCAAAATTTGCCAAAAGATTAATGAAAAGAGTTGTTCACATTTTAAACTGACTTATTCTAAACAGAGACGGTGTCTCACCTCTTTATGTCCGTTATTGTAGCTTTTTCTATCTCTTGCGACGAGCATGGTGTCTGTTAGAATCCTAACACTTGCGACCACCAGCCTGTCAAGCTGCGTTGCGCTGTGAAACAAAAAACAAGGATCCTGCAACAATTGTTCACACCAATGCATCCTCAATCGAACACTTGAATTAACTTTTTGTTCCGGCCAGAAACAAAAAAACAAAAACAAAACAAAAACGCAGCATGTGTTTTATCTGTTTTCATCAATACAGACAGGATTGCGAGGACGTGTAGTCTATGCTATGGCGTGCAGGGATGGGTTTGAGGTGGATAGAAGGGGGCAGTACTTACCCCTCCCAAGAGTTTTTCTCCTTTCGTTGGCTGGTTGCTTGGAGTCCGCCAGGCAGCAAAAACTGTCATATAGAAATACGAAGAGTCATGCACTGATCGTCTTCATCTAGGGAGGAAGATGACTGCAATGGCGTTCAAGAAGGACCGTGACAGGGTATTCGCTATGGTGCTCTTTTTAATCCATCTCACGTCTATCTTTTCTCTGCCACCTCATCCACACCCCCACACACCTACACGTTTCTAACTTTCTGAGTATCCCCCTTACCCCACTTCCCTTGGTTTGGTGTCTGTTTCCTTGCCAGTTCTCTTTTTCTTTATTGTCTCATATCCTCGATATCTTCACCCGTGTCTATCTCATTTCTCGCTTTCTCTTTTTTTACGTCAGACACACAATGGATAAGTTACCCAATTAATTCAGGGATCGACAGACACATGCAATGCATTAATTCGATCTCTATTATCATAGCTTCAGTTTTAGCTCTTGTGTAACTCATAATGATGCCCTGCTGCCAATGGGTATCTTAAATATCCCAAGTATGCTCGAATCTTCTTGCAGGCAGAGTCAATATTACTGTAGGTGTTATGGCAACCAGGGATATGAGAGCTACCCATGAGTCTACGATCGAGTGAAGCTTACAGTGCACGTGATTCTTGTTTCTTGGTTCGGGAATTAGGGAGTGTGGTGAAAGTGATTGGAAGAGGGATGTGAGATGTATTGTTAATGGGATTTATTCATCATGTTCTTTAAGACCCGTACTTAAAATTTATAGCAGATTTAAATCTTAAGTTCTTATATTTCTACTGTAGTTTTTTCGTGTTGCAAATATTAGTAGAATTCTAAGTAGCTTCACAAACATATTAAAAAGGCTTTAAAAGATTCGAAATATGCACTTTGTATAATAAGTCATGTAACATGCTTGTCAAAGTACCAGATACCTATTTTTATCCCAAAGGAACAGATTTTGTCTTGACTATAGCATTTTGTCACACAAATATTGCTTGAAGAGCATAACCCCTCTATAAGAAGACAAAAAGAATGTCATTTTTATTGCTTTAAGTAAATTACACGAAGTTAAAACCCTGTTTAAAATATTCAAGAATCTGTTAACAAGTCTTCTTTATTTAAATTTAGGGTTTCAGTACTTAAATTAAGCACATTTATAATAAGCGATTACAGTCTGTTTTAACAAGAAACCACTGGTTTAAAAATACATACCTCGGTTTTCCTCGGTAATCCATTCCAAGAAAATCGGCGAATTCCGAAACCGACGAAAACCAAGGCAATTATTTCCATATACATCAATGTAACTCCAATTAATCCGTATTAGACACTCCAAAAAATTACCAAAAATACATTTTATTGGGAATAAATATAGTGTTTAATACTAAAAACAATAAGAACATAACAATGAAAGGGTTAATTTATTATCAAGGTAAACACTTAACAGGGACAGCTGGATTTGTGCACATGATTTTATCTTACGTGCGTTACGTTTATTTTGAAACTGAAAAACGCAAAATAAACACATGACACCAAAGGCTGTACACGTAGTAATCACATACCGTAAATTTCGGACTTTAAACCGCGACTTTTTCCCCAAGCTTTAAAACTGCCATGTGGCTTGTTTGCGGATTTGGGGGGGATTTTTCAGATTCCGATTAATTTATAGATGAGCTCCATGTTAAAGTGTTAACTGTTAATGTTATTACAGTGATAACTGTTTACATTTTAAAATCAAAGCCGCAAACAATTGAAGCATTTCGATCAGTCGCTGAAGTACACACCCTCATCATGCTGAAAACGAGACGAAATGCCTACGATGCAGCTTTCATGTTGTATATATATATATCTCTGCGGCTTATAAACCAGTGCCACTTATTAGTGAAAAATTTAAGTTTTTTTTAAAATCAAGTGGGTGCGGCTTGTTAACAGGTGCGCTCAATAAACCGAAATTTACGGTACATGTAATTGTAGTATTAGCACTCAATAAAAAAGCACAAAAACACTGGAAATCAATGGAATTGTTTGGGTAGAAACGCGGGGCTGTGCTCACACGAGAAACAAACCCACACTGTCTTCGCAAAATTAGCAGCGAGGTCACGTGAGCAGTCTGACGTAATCCGAGGCAACTGACGAAAACCGAGACAAATTTTTCGCTGACAAAAATCGATGAAAACCGAAACCGACTTTAACCGGTCAACGAAAACCGAGGTTAGACTGTATAAAAAAATATTTTAAAAATATTAAAATCAATAATGGTATTTTCATGGTATCAAACTGTTATAGATGAAGTTGTAGACCATCATAATACAGAGTGAAGTTTCCGCCATTCACATACATAAATCAATTCATAAACCAATAAATACATAAATAACGGAGAAGCACGCCCACTCATAAGGGGGGCCACGGGGGACCATGTGCTTGTTTTTCTTTGTTAATTAACAGTGATTAATTTACAGTTTGCTAATTAACAATGCTTAATGTACATTTTGTTAATTAACAGTGCTTAGTGTACAGTTTGCTAATTAACGGTGCTTGGAGCGGTCCGGTGGCGCAACGGTTAGCGTCTGTCACCAATACAGTGAAGGTTGGCTGTCCTCGGTTCAGTTCTCGTCTCGGGCACGCTGCTCTTTCTCTGCATGTGGCATCTGTTTACAGGGTTGGCTGCCTTGCCGTGATATAGCCTTAGTTGCTGGCTCGGCGTAAAACACTAATAAAAAAATAACGGGGCTTGGTCTACAGTTTCCATACCTGGCGTAGTGGTGGAGTTATGTGGAAAATGGACTCGACTACGTGTCATCAGATGCACCGAAATTTATTCTAGGCAATTCAACAACTGTGATCTGACGAAGGTATTGAAAACATATGATCATTATGTCACCTGTCTAAAATTCCAAAAGCCTCCCAAGTTGGACTCACGGCACAATCCCTTCTGCACAGAGAGCCAAGCCTATGCCATGCTTCTTACCACCATCTCGGGTATCTGGCCCCTGTGTACAGGCCTGTGTATGAACATATGAAGTCTGTTGTAAGGTTAGTGAACCATTGGACAGATGAGAGTGTTGAATATTTGCGTGGTTCTCATGATTCCACTATGTGGGATGTTGTTTTTTTTACTATTCATGCGGTAGCCTAGATGAGGTGACAGATGTTTTTCCTTTTTACATGTCCTGTGTTGATGCAGTGATACCAAGTAAAACTATTGTAATATTTCTAACAACAAACTTAGGGTAACTATAGAACTGAAAAATGTGCTAAACAGAAAAAACAGGTTTTCTTCACCGGAGATACCTCTGCAAAAAGATCAGCAAATAGGAATGTGAAGAAAGCGATAAGAAGGACGAGAATAAGAGAGCATAAAGACAAGATAGATCCGGCGACCTTCTTTATGACTAGCAGGGGATTATGAACTGGCAGGGGCACTATGGCTTCTAATGGCAACAATCAGAGAATGAACTGCACTAGGAAATCAGTCAATTGCCTAATGTTTGGAATAATTTTTATGCATGGTTTAGGAAGCATATAAGTCTTCCGACAATGTTATGAACATGTGTTACCACCCCTGAACGTCGAAGTAAAGAGGTTGTCGCCCTTGTATGAGTAGAGATTATCACCCCTGGATTGAATGTTGATAGGGGGCGTTGTTTTAGAAATTGGAAGTGAAGCAGACGTGAGAGTCTGGGGAGAAAGAAGAATTTGGGAAAGAGGTTGGAATTAATAGTAACTGTGTGAATTAATATTAACTGTGTGAAGAAATAGTAACTGTGTGGATAAATAGCAACTCTGTGGATACATATTAACTGTGTGAAGAAATATTAACTGTATGGAGAAAGAGTAACTGTGTGGAGAAATATTAACTGTGTGGATTGTCATTGATAAGCGACTGTGTGGTTCCTCGATTTACTAATTTTCTCAGCTGCTGTGTGATCTCCTGGGAAGATCGTATAACTGTGTGGATTTACCTACTGTGGAATTTTTATTGACTTGATCATTTGTCTGCCGTTAAGACTGTCGGAGTTATTTGGTGGATGTAGGCTGTCCGTATGATCAACGCCAGAGAGCAAGACTGAAAGAGTGGAACTGTTTGCCTTGTCGACCCCCCCCCCCAACAACAGAAGAAGAGAGAACTTGAAGGACTGTGTGTGTCCAATAGTTTGCTTGTTCCTCAACAGACAAGTTCAGGGAACTTAGTCACTTGTTTCAGATGACAACATAGTAATTTCTCAATTCTGCGTGACGGAGTTGTTCAAGTTAGTTAAAGTTAATAAGGTGCAGGGGCCAGATAGGATCTGTGGGCGTATCTTGGATTGGTGTGCTGCTCAGTTTGGTGGGGCGTTTCAAAACCTGTTTCAACTCTCTCTCTCTCGCTCTCTCTCTCTCTTGATTCGGGTCATATTCCAGCCCTCTGAGAACTTTCTCAGATTGTGCCCCTTCCCAAGAAAGATGGTCTCGATCAGTCGAACGATTTTTGTAAAAAAATATATAAAAAACCAGGTCAGTCACCTGTTAATCCATATTAATTCATAATAATCATCACACACGCAGTCTGACGATGTACACGGGATCTTATGATAATTATCCCGTTAGGCGCTATGTAACAAGAAACAAAGCTCCTCAAGTTCTTAACCATCAAGTACCGCCCATCGAACAGTTGAATTCACTTTTTGTTTTGCTTTCATCAATACAGAGATGTTTGTGATGGCTGGCAGTCGATGTAGCGTGTTCGGGTTGGCAAGTACCTGTACTATAGGTCCAGCGGTCGTTTGCCTGGTCGCTCGATGGTGACTCGTTGTTCATAAGACAATGGTAACCTAGCTGTGGAAGTAGCAAGAAAGATTCACTGCTTTTCAAAACTGATATGAGTAAGAAGACATTAATGTCACCAAGGGTCATGGAGAAACGTTGTGGTGGTATCTAGGTAAGACTTTCCGTCAATTCCAAAGTGTGTCTTCATTCTTCTCTCCTACCTTTCTTCTGCTACCGTTATGTTGCTGCTTCTTTTCTCTTTTCTCACGTGGTCGATATAGAGAGACAGACAGAAAGATAGACATTGTGTTTAGAAACCGATCTCTCCCTCTTTTTTTACCTTTAACGTTATCAAACATAATGCTGAACTGTAAATTATTTGATTACATTATTAAGTTATTTCCAGACAAATATAATGAATTATTATCTATCACCATTCGCTATGTCAAATTCACCTTTTTCACCTTGCACTGCCTTTCAGTTTTTTTTATGCTAAGCGGCTCTTACTGCGCCCTTGTGAAGGTTCTTCTGTGTTGTGTTTATTTTTGTTGCTGTATCTGTCCATTTGTTTTGTTTTCATGTTTTAGTCTGTGTTATACCAATTTAGTCTTTGCGTATTTGTTTTTCTTTTGTAAGCACATTGTTTTCGTTAAGTAAGGAAAAGTGTTAGATAATTATTAATCCCAATTATACTTGAAATCTATTGTCGTTAGACAAAGAAAGCAATAAAAAAAATAACAAGTGTCTCAACTTAGGTCTGAAGAAGGTGAGTGAACGAGCACACGACCACTTGAACTCTGCCGCAAAGTGTGCATTTATTGACGTACCATTCTGCCAAAGTCTTCCTGAAAATACTTCTTATGTGGGATTGTTTCATGGCTGTTTCACTGACTGTTTGTTTTTTAAGATGAGTCTAGTCGAGAGAAAAAACAACAATAGGCAGGATGACACGAATAAAAGGGGTGGGAGTTATTCAACAGGTATCAGCACCCTGAAAGCCCGTGTTTCTCTTGGTCCCAGGTGATCTCCATAAGTTTTTACCTACCTCAAACGTACGCAGATAAAGTACTAAAGGCCAACAGGTCTAATTTTGACCATTTTCACGGTTCAGAAAGATTGAAAAACAGTTGCTGTCACATGGACGCTACACCAGTCAACTCCCTGCAACTTTTTGATGTTGCAGTCTACTGGTTATAGGGTGACAAATGTATCCCCAGACCTGGGCCTTGACGGTTTCTGCAATGTCCGGATCTCTCAATATTAACAAGTCCTCGCTAACTCTGGGACTGAGTCTTCAGCTTTAGTTTCAGGCTCATTAAGACAAGGTCATCGTCAAATGTCCTGGATGGGACCTTCATTGATACTGGAGTCAGCAGGAAGAGGTCGATAAGGCTATCGAAACACTCTGGAGAGTGCACCCTGCCTTTCTCCATTGGTATAGGCAAGTCTATGACTGTGTATATTCTAGGAGTCATAGGCCTATGCCCTTGGCTTCTCCTAGGTTAAATGTTCCTACCCATGGTTGGTAGAAACCTGGGTTGACTGCCTGTGTTTGTGCTTCTATTTTTTTGCACGTTCTTTTGCGAGCTTTTTAACGAGAGAAATAAGTAATTGCCTTTGTCCTTAGTGCAGATATTTTCATCATGTAAATTTACTTTGATGTGAATTAGGTATTAACTCAGTTAAGTATTCTACAAAACTGTAATATAAAAAAAGAAAAACTGAAAGAACAACTCTAAAAAGATCGTGTAAAACACTTTTCCAGTTACTTTTATCGGTATTTAGCCTCAAAGAATAGATTTTGGCTGGGCGATAGCATCATTATCATTCATCGAGAGGCAACCGATCGGTCATAAGTCAGGGGAAGCCATGTTTATTGTTTTAAATAAATTACACAAATCTGACAAGCATTTAAAGCATTCAGAAATCCTTTTTTTAAGTCTTCCTGTAAATATAAGGCCATATATGTAGCTCTGCTCTGAGCTCAAAACACCTTCGTGATTAAAGTGTTGTTGTGAACTTAACAATAAGTATCGTAAAGCTAAAAAGAGAAAATAATTTGCATGTACCATGCTTCTATAAATGAGCTTGTACACGTAATAAAACAAAGTGAGGGTTCGGTTCAATAATAATGCCACAAGTGAAAAGAAATAAAGCAATGAAGTAGGCAATAAAATATTTATATTAATTAAGTTACACATAAAAGTGAACGAATAAATCAGCACAAATGCTTTGCTTTAAAACAGAAGCTTCAAGTGCAGATACTTTAAAATGTAAAACGTGTGCTTGTAACAAACAGAGAATGATAACTTATAATTACAGCAGATAATTGACGGCGGTAAAATACAGCCCATGGTCAAATAAAGATGGTTATGACTAAAGTTAACTCCTATCAGTAGGAAATGGGGAGGAGGCATCATTAAAAGAAGTTTTTAGTCCTGAAAGTTGTGTATCTTATTACTAGTCTTAATAAAATTAGACGAATCCATACTAAGCATAATCCAAGATAGAACAGGGAGGAAGATACCCATGAAAGAGAATGTTTTAACTAAAACTTTTAAAACTTAGTTATGCATCATATAAGCATAGTGTAGCTCCTAATATTAATCTGTTGTGATGCCCGCATTCTTGAATCTTCTTGAGCCTGAGGATTAGAAAGTATCAAACTAACTTGGAATATTTCCTCGCCAGAAAAAAATAAATCGCTTACGAAAGCGGTTGCTGGTTATCATCGTTATCATGACGGTAATCGGCCGGAGTAAGATATCGTCGACAAAGATGGATAGATCACGTGACCAGGACGGATGTGACGAATTAATTACCACGGATAAGAGGATCTGGGCTAACCAGCCCGAGGGGGATGGGACTCTCTGCTGGCTCGCTGTACCCACTGTAAGCCCCTCACACCAAATCACCCGTGGTTTGCACCTTCCACACGCTTACGTATTACAACTACGTTTTCCCACGTGTGCACACACAACCAACAGACAAGGTTGGAAACCATATAAAATTATAATTACACACAAAGTAAAATCAGATTGAGCACACTAAAAGATCATAGGATAATATAGTGACATTCCATATAGGTACAAAGATCTGTTGAGAGTTGTTACTCCCGCTCATACACAAACAACATCAGATGTTTACACTTAAAATACATACGACACGGACCCGTAGTCCGTTCTCTGACCACCAGTCCTTGAAACCACTTCTTGAACTGCTTCAGCCCTTCACACCGGGATGGTCCACTGAACACACGCTGTATTCTTGACGACTTGTGTCGCCCTCTTCCGCCGTGGCTCTGGCTGCCTCTTTGGCCTGATTCCCCGGGAACCCTGTCCCCAGACCTCTGGAACGTACGACAGGTGTAGTTCCGTCTCTTGAGACCCGTCGCCTTCACTCACGCGGCTGCATACGCTCTTGACTCAGAGCGGGCGTTCTTCCTCTCCCTGTCAGGCTGTCTTCGTGACCTTATTATCACACCACTAGACCCGAGTGGTACTAGCTGGTGGAAATACAGGCCACTGTAGATAGAGATGGACCAACGCCGATCTCTTGTACCCGGCACCCACCTGGCGGTACACACATCTACCTCCTTCGAGGGTTGGAGCGAAAAAGCCTCTTTCCTTGTCTCTTCTCAGCGTCCACGTGGTCAGGTGTGTCAGAGGCTTCCCATTGGCTCTTGCACTCTCGCATTTCCTCGCGACACACGCGCTTCTTTACTAGCCAATCGTGCATCGGTCTACAGGTTACCCACGTGGTCTGCCATACACTCTCGCTGGTCACTGCATAACCTATCATAACCCTTGCCTAATAACCACTTTACCGCGCCCCATCGTCTGCCTTCTTCGCTCGTCACAGACGGCCCGTCTACTGCAAGGAAAACAACCGCCATTGTCCGGGCTAGGTGCGCTGGGCTCTCAATTAGCGGTCTACCCCTTAGGCGATACTAGGGTCCGTTCTTGCCTAACCGGCCAGTTCCCAGGCCCTACTGATACTAGCGGTCGACCAACGGTTGTAAAAACACACTTAACTCTATTGTTCCCTCACCGCTTAGTATTGCTGAAGGTCCTACTTTTACTTAAATTTAGAACTCGACCATTTTGCTCTGGCCTTGAACCAGCCGGTTCATGACAACGGAAACAAGGCAAAGCAGCACTGGAGCTACTTTTGCCTGGCCAAGCAGTCGCTGGAGACGATGACAGCAGCAACGAAGCACATAAAAAGTACCGCCACTACACCAATGTTTCTACACGAGGGCCGACTGTCATCCACGCTGATGTAGCGGAGACGCGATTTATACGTCGCGTTCCTCTGTACCACGAGGTTTCGCCTGATGGCTTCTGCGTCAGGTGTGCGGATAGACCGTGGGCTGCAACGACAGGAACACATCCACGACTTTGTGACATCTACTGCAATGGTGGTGTTGATGCAGGTGACGTTCACCTCCGTCTCTGGGTGAAAGTCGGAGGTCACTGGCTGGGTGGTTTCCAGCGCTGATGACGTGCCGCCGAGGTTTGATTGGGACACAGTTGAGGTCGGGGCTACAGCTGTCGTTGCTGACGTTATCTGTTCTTTTGTCGTTTCCGTTATTGCTACCATCGATGTGGGTGTCGATATCGTTTCCTGGGCTTTTTGCGTTGTTAATGATGTTGCTTCTGTCGGAGTCGTTGTTGTATGGTCTGCCGTCTGATTAAATGTTGTTGTTTGTAATAGTTGCATTGTTGATGTGGCTGTTGTATAGCCCGCTGTCAGTGTAGATGTTGTTTCTTGTATTGGTTGTACTGGCGATGTAGACGTGCCAGTGGGGCTCTGGTTTGATGTATTGGTGGCCGAGGTGTCATCTGTCGTTTCGATCGATGTGTCCGGTGTCTTCTGCGTTGTTGATATTGTTGGAATCGCTGTCGTGCGGCCCGCCGTCTGACTGGATGTTGTGTCTGGCACTGGTGGTGCCGATGGTGATGTTACCTCTGATGTCAGAAATGATGTCTTCGATGATGTATGCAGCGGCGTTGTTCCCGGTTCCGTTGTCGTTGTCGTTGTCAGGCCTAGTAAGTCATCTGCCTGCAAGATGACTAGAAAATAAGGTAGCAGGTGTCATAATATAAACCCGCATCTCTGTAGTTAAAAGATATCAGACTTTGCCCACAAGACCGAAAATTCATTAAACATTGTGTGTGTGTGTGTGTGTGTGTGTTCGTGCGTGCGTGCGTGCGTGCGTGCGTGTACCCCTATGTGCGTGCCTGGTTATGAAAGCATAAACGAACACAATATTATATTGTTAATATTCTTTCTACTACTAACAATAATCGCTCGATATTTGAAGATTCAAAGAGTAGAATAATACATTTTCGCTACATGGCTCTTTTGCACACCAACACCCCCTTACTTCACTGCTCACACTATTCCTCTCGCTGGCTCGTTCACTCCCGCATTGACTCGCTCACATGATCAGAAAGCAGATTTAGAGATAAAGTCTGGTGCGCGCACGCACGCACGCACGCACGCACGCACGCACACACACACACACACACAAAGGCAAACGAATTGACGGACAGACCTACAGGCGGGCAGACAGGCAGAGCAGAAAGGTCATATATAGCTTTGCCTGGTGTTGACATTTTGTTTTGGCCTATCATATATTTCTCTCTCCATGAATGCAAATTATACCGATGGTCCCAATATAATGCTGTGGATTTGCTAATTCTAGGACAGCGAGAATAAAATAATTGTTACCGTATGCGCAAGTCCACCAATAAAATTGTGATCCTAGATCAAAGATCAAGTTGGAGAGAAGTTCAGTTGTAGATGCTGAATAAAGATCGCAGTTATAGTTGTTATAAAAAATGCCCGGTTTCAAAGTGTAAGCAGAGCAAGTAGAGCCGCTGGCTCGCTGCTGGGTGCAAGAAGAACGACACGCACTTTCACTTGTAGTCGATGAGGTGGACGTCAATCCTTTGATGAAGACTTTCGCCTTTCTGATGTAACTACAAGGTCCTGGAAAGAAAAAAAACTAAATGAAGAATTTGTTTGTATGCATTTCTGCACAGTGGCATTAATTGTTAGTTTGAAAGATAACTGACAAAAGTTTAGAATTTTAAGATGCTAGAAAGCACTGCATGTACTTTCTTCTGTCGGAATATTTATCTTGACTGGGTCATTACCGTCTGTTTGAGAAACTGTTCTTAATGGACATGTGAGAATGTGACGTTCATGAATGGACATCATAAAGCACATGTTTCTAGACTATGTCAGGTGATATTTGACTATGCCAGATGTGATTAACTCAGCACTACCGTGCATGTTGTAGCGCATGAACACAACACATACTTTTGTGGCTTCATGCCAAGCAGCTTTTTGTTATTGTTGTTGTTGTTGTTGATTTTGAAAGGGAAAGTGCTTCCACCTCTCGGTGATTTCGCTCTTGTGGGGGAAAGGGGTCTTCGGGAGATGTGGGTGTTGGGGAGGTGGGTGAGGGTATGGGGGGATTTTGGAGGTGTGGGGGAAGGGTTGTTGTTTTTGTCGTGCCAGATGTGTTACTTACTTTTTGCATGTGCCCTCTATTTTTGTTGGTGTTTAGGTTTTCCATGTCTGCATGTGTGGTGTACTGTCTTTGTGCCCTCTTTATCTGTTGTTGATCCGCCATGTTTGCATGGGTGGTTATAGTGCTGCTGCCCTCTTTTCCTGCTGCTGCTGCCGCTGCTTGCTACCCGTGTTTAGGGGTCCTGCCACGTCCGCCGTGGTGGTGTATCGTGTTGGTTTATTGGGTTCCATGTGTTGCTCTACTTTAATTTTTTTAGCTTCTTTGGGTTTTATCCATTTAGATGGCTATGTTATCCTGTTTTACCCCTATGCCTATGTTATATTAAGGGGTGGATTAATGTCTCTTGGAAATCGTAGGCCGACGGACATTTTTCCACCCTCACCATCCCAGAGGGGATGGGGATTGTGCCCAACCATCCCCGATAGTGCCCCCCGGACAACCCCACTCGTCCCCTTGAGACCCCCCAGGGACCAACCCAATTCCAATTCCGTACGGCAGTTCCATCTTTGCCTACGACGATTCCCTTTAGCTAGACGATGAACGTAGTCTTGCTGAAGACTAGGGCGCTAGGAGAGGGATGAGCTCCACCTAGCTATGCCCTTGCTCACGAAAGGCGGGTGCACAGGTGGCGTCGGTCGCCTGTGCAGTCGAGGTAGGATTTCCTGCGGACTAGTCCCTGTTTCCTCCCCCCGCCCCCCAACGAGGAGGTTTCCTCTTCACGGTGCGGTCTGTTATCCTGTTTTACCCCTATGCCTATGTTATATTAATCTGGAGTTTGGGTGGCTTGTTACTATTGTTACTAGTGACAGTATACTATTCCAATGTTCTTTAGGTGGGATGAGGCAGTTACTAAGGTTTATCCCAAGTCTGTATTTATCTAGGAAATGTTTTAGTTCTTCTCTATCTGGTTTGTTTTCACTACATTCCAACAGTACGTGCGAGATGCCAAGCAGCTGCCCTACCCCGAGACTTTTATAAAAGGGAGCCTACACGTGATGAAAGCGCGAGAGGTAGACAGCTATCCACTCACAACCAACTCTTTTATTGGCTGTTGTTGTAAAGGTATCCATCTACAGTCCTGACTTCTGTGTTGTTGACCTTTTTCTGTGCTTTGTGGTGTTTGTGCGTGTGTATCGCAAGAACGGAAGGGGGAAAGGGGCTTCATTTGGAAAAAAATTATTGCACCGAGTTTTACCTAGTCAAAAGAAAACAATGTAAACTATAAGTCTTTAAACCCATACTGTGTGTCATGCAGATGAAGGCGTGGGGACGATTGCAGTCGTCCAGGTAGTATGCCCCACTATCCAGGTGAAAAAGACCGCACTGAATGGAGTTTGAACCCAAGACAGTCACAGAGGCAGCGACCACGGAGCCGTTGCCCCACACTGAGTTGCCAGACTGGTTGCCAGTGAAGTTCACCCATAGTGGGTAGGTCTGGTTGACGGCATAAGCTTGGCTGCTTGCATGAAAAAACAGCATCAATGGAAAAATTAACTCATCTAGATTCGTTGGTCACTTTCTGCGACTGATATTGCACCATACTTGACTGATTGATTGAAAACAGTTTCACGTAATAAGTTCATTCGTGTCATTTTGAGTTAATTATTTCATACGTCTTATCTTCTAAATTCTTTTTCCTTCTATCTTTAGCTTTGTTTAACTTTTTAAAATCTGTTTGTCGGTCTTTCTTTCTTTTCTTTCTGTTTTTCTTTCTCTTTTCTTCTTTAACCTTCTTATCTTTCATTCTTTCTTTAACCTTACTGGTCTATCACTTTAATTACCTTTTTCTGTTTTATTTCATCGTAATCATGAATGAACGAATGATTTCTTTCATATATCTTTCATTCACAAATTTTGTTTCCCTTTAACTGCTGACAATGTTAAATTCAATGAAATTGCAAACTACCATTGAACTGCTGTATGCTCAAGAAGCTCGAGACGTGTGTCATAGTGTCAAAGTGTCATGGTGTCGCGCTGTCATGGTATCACAGCGTCTAATGCACTTACAGTGTCACTGACACAGCGCCCAGAGCACTTACTATAGGTCATTGATGACGCTCTGCAGCAGGTTTCTGTCACTGACAACTGTGGCACCAGCCAGTTCGTGACCCATGGTGTGACAGTGTGCTCCTGCCTGCTCCGCTGTCCGTGACAATGTGACCAGAGTGTACACTGAAGACAGGAAACAAACTCGTCGTAGAACCAAAACAATGGAAAGACGTCCTGACATACCGAAGGTTGGAATTGTTACTAGAATCGTTCTCGCACTCTACCCGATAGGGGAAGTAATTTATTAACCCACAGGAAACCACGAACTGTATCGCGCGACAGGCATCCAGATGGAGGAGTTAGTTAGTTGTTGTTTTATGCCAAGTCAGCAACTATGGCTATCTCATGGCAAAAACAATGTACATGACTATTCAAAGGTTGATATAAAGTAATTGTACAAGTCTATAGATTTCTCTTTTCTTAGTTTTACAAAATAACAGTTTTTTAAAGATATAAGTTCTATCATATCCGGTGAAAAATCTGAATAGACTTTACATATGCCAATATTGATTTGGAAGAGTGTTTGGCAAAAAGGTCATCAAGAGTCTGTGCTGTAAAATAGTTTTGACGAATTGTAGCGAGTTTTGAACAGGAGATGAGCAAATGTTCTATGGTTAGGGGGTCTTTACACCAAGGACAAAGTGGGGGGTTTTCTCCTGCAAGCAAAAATCTGTGAGTGATATATGAGTGACCAGCTTTTAGTCTATTTATAACCACTTTTTCTCGTCGGTTTAGAAATTCTTGTGTTATACAGTCTGCTAGTTTTGGAAAAATAGCGTGAAGTTTGTTGTGCTTCATGGAGTCCCAGTGAAGCTGCCAAAGTTGTGAGATATACAGTTTAACAGAAACGTTCCAATCTGAGGCAAATGTTGTATGGACCACAAGTGGTTGTTGAAGGGCCTTTTTTGCTGCCTCATCAGCTTTAGTGTTTCCTGGAATATTTGCATGGCCAGGAACCCAAATAAAGATAATGTCAAAATTGTTATTCTGTAGTAATGATAGAAGTTCAAAGAATTTAACCAGTAGTGGGTGATCTAAACATTGAGAGTGAAGTGCAAGTAGGGATGACAAAGAGTCTGAAATAACTAAGAAGTTTTTCTCTTTAGATGTATGGATGTACTGCAGCGCAAGTAGAAGGGCTTTTAACTCTGCCGAAAAAATGACCTATGACCTTCCAAGCGAGCTGTCTGCGGTGGTGTGGAAATGTCCATCGGCACTGCTGCAGCTGCTACAGTTTCTTTTTCAATATTTTTGGATCCATCAGTGTATATGTGACAAAAGTCAGGATAGTCTGTGATTATTTCTCTGAAAAGCTGCTGATAGACTATGTCAGGGGTTTCACCTTTTTGTTAGAGAGGTCAAAACGAATTTCAGGTGTGGGAAGTAGCCATGGTGGTGTTCTAGTCAGTGTAATTGGTGCTGTTTTTTGGGGGTCCATTCCCAATTTCTGAAGATGGGGATAAGCTCGTATGGGTAGAGGTTTTTGTTCATGTTCACGTGCCCTGTATTTCTCCAGAAACTGAACGGAGAAAACTGAGTGGAAAGCAGGGTTTTGGGGCAGAGCTCGAAGTTTCGAGACATAGGACAACATTAGTTTTTAGTCAGCGTAACTCTAGAGGGGGTTCACCTGCCTCTGCATATAGACTGTGTATTGGAGTAGTTCTGAAAACTCCAAGACAAATTCTCAGGCCGTGATGGTGTACAGTGTCTAGCCTTTTTAGATATGATGTCCTGGCTGATCCAGAGACTATGCATCCATAATCCAATTTTGAACGCACTAGGGAACGATACAAACGGAGTAAAGTGATTTGGTCTGCACCCCAGTTTGTGTTACTTATCACTCTCAAGATATCTAGAGTCTTCAGGCAAGAAGCCTGAAGATGACGGATGTGGTTCTGAAAAGAGAGTTTACGATCAAAAATAACACCCAAGAAATGGATCTCTTCCACTACCTTGAGTGCTGTTCCATTTACATGAATAGAAGGTTCAGGAAAAGGACCTCTTAGTTTTGTAAAGTGAATGCACACCGATTTTGAGGGAGAAAATTTGAAACCGTTTTCTAATACCCATTTTGAGATGTGGTTTACACATAACTGTAATTGTCTCTCCAGATCAGGTAGAAGCTTTCCTCGTATACAAAGTGCAAAATCATCTACATATAGCGAGGCAGCCATATTTGTGGGAATAGACTTCAGGATGCCATCTATTTTAATACAGAACAATATAGGTGACAGGATACTTCCTTGAGGGACTCCCACCTGTTGTTCATGGGTGTCTGAAAAGGTATTTTGTATACGGACTCTAAACACACGACATGTTAGAAAGTTTTTGATGAAAATTGGTAGTCGGCCTCGAAAGCCTAGAGAAAATAGATCCAACAAAATACCTTGCCTCCACACTGTGTCATAGGCTCTTTCTAGGTCAAAGAATACTCCTATGACATGCTCTTTTTTAATAAAAGCGTCCCTTATAAACGTTTCAAATCTAACCATTTGATCTGTAGTACTACAATTTTTCCGAAAACCACACTGAATGCTGAAACACCCAAATCAGTCGTGAATTTACCATCTTTTCTAGTACCTTACAGAAACAGTTTGTTAAAGCAATTGGACGATAACTGTTTGGATCTGAGGGATCTTCTCCTGGTTTTGGTATAGGAACTATTATAGCCTCATGCCAAGCGGAAGAAAGGCTTCCTGTATTCCAAATATGGTTGAAAATCTGCAATAATGTCCTCAAAGATGATTCTGGGAGTTTGGTTATGATTTGGTATGAGATACTGTCTGGTCCTGGGGCCGAGTGGGAGCACTTTGAAAGTGCTTGTTTAAGTTCAGACATAGAGAAATTGGTGTTGTAGGATTCCAAGTTGTCTGATTGAAAGTTACATTTTGTTAGTTCTTTGCCTGCCTTCACTTTCTGAAAAGCTGTGGAATATTGTAAAGCCGAGGTTGTCATTTCAAAAGTGGAGCCCAGTTGGTTTGCAATTTCTCGATGATCAGTAAGCAAATTTTGTTCGGCTCTCAGGTGTCCAACTGCTCTATTGATATTTTTTCCTTTAAGTTTTTTGATAGCTGACCATACCTGTCGGGATGGAGTACGGTTTGTCTGTGAGGAAACAAAATGTTGCCAAGAGAGCCTTCTTTGTTGTTTACAGATGTGACGGGCCTGTGCTCGAAGGCGCTTGAAGTGTAGAACATTTTCGGGGGTGGGAGATCGAAAAACTGTTCTCTGTGCCTTTTTCCTATTTTGTATTGCCTTTCGGCAATCCTCATTAAACCAGGGAACTTTGGGGAGCCTCCTGTGGTGGCTGTAACGAGGGATGCTTTTGTTCATGATCTCCAGTAGTGTTAAGGAGAAACTTTCCATTGGATGACTTGTAGAGGTTGTGGAGTCTTTTTTATTTGAGACCTCATCTACAGGTGAGATAAATAGTTCTGTGGGAGACAGCATTGACTCACAGAGTGTTTTAAAAGAGTTCCAATTTGCCCGTGCTAAATTCCAGTGGTCTTCCTGTGTAACTTTATTGGTTGAGATAGAGGAAAGGATGATAGGGTAGTGGTCACTTCCACAAAGATCATCCCATACATGCCAGTTGAAGTCAACTGTGAGTGTGGGATCACATACTGAAAGGTCTATTGCAGTTGTAGATGCATTATGGGGTTGATAAAAAGTTGGACTACCATCATTCATCACACATAAGTCAATATCATTAAAAAAGCCTGATAAAAGTTCACCACGTGAGTCACTGACAACCCCACCCCACAGGGGATGATGTCCATTAAAATCCCCCAAAAGGAGTACAGGGGAAGGAAGCTGTTGAAGAAGATCCTCCAGGTGTTGACGAGAAACGCTAATTGAAGGGGGGAGATATACACTACATACTGTGATGGTTTTCTTGAGGGATACTCTGGCTGCCACAGCTTGTAATGGGGTGGAAAGGGGGATGGGGCTGAAAAGAATATCTGAGTGAATTAAAAGAGCTACTCCACCAGCGTGGGAAACACTTTCGGATGCCTTTCGGAGTATCTGAAAACCTTTGCAGGTAAAAATATCTGTGTCCTGCAAAAAGGTCTCTTGGAGGGCAATCACTTTAGTATCTGTTTGATGCAAAACAACTTTCAGTTCTTCAAAATTTGCCCTAATTCCTCGGCAGTTCCACTGTAACAGATTTGTCATTTATGAATTAAGTATGAGATGACGACCTGGAATGTCGTGTACAGGATGTGTTTGTGCGACCTGGAGGTGAGGGTGGAGGAACCCTTCGTTCCTCCATGTCCATCAAGCTATCTGAAAGGGGTGCAAACCTATTTGAAGTAGGTGATGGAGGGTGTCGTCGTGTGCGGGTGCTGAATGTTTTTGACCCGGAGGGCCGGGAGGTTTGTGAGCGTTTACGAGGGGACTTTTGGGGAGTGGCGGTAATTGTGGTTTGGGACTTTGTTGGTGCAGTTTTTTGATGAGTACGTGTGGGTGCACGTGTTGTTGATCTGGTTGAGGTGTATGCTGGAAATGGTTGAGGTGTGGAAGGTTTGGGCTGCTGCGTTTGTTCTGTATGTGGGGGTGGCATGAGTGTGTGTGGGGGTTTGGGGGTTTCTTTGTGTATCCATGTGATGTCTGTTTGGCATGATGTAGATTTTACCGAGTGCCGGGAAACCACCCCTGCAAAAGAGGGGTTTCCGCCTGTTTGTGTGGAGACTTGAAGGTTTCCCAACACATGGCGACGTGCCTCTGGGTACGATATACCCTGCTCTGATTTTAGCCGCTGGATTTTATCTTCCTCCTTCCAACGAGGACACTCTCGGGAGGAGGCTGTGTGACATCCAGCACAATTTGCACATTTGATTGTTCCCTGACAATCATTTGGGGAGTGAGATTCACTGCACTTTACACAGCGTGCTTCTGATCTACATGCAGATGATCCATGTCCATATCTTTGACACTTGAAACAACGTAAAGGTGAGGGGATAAACAGTGCCACCTTCACCCGAAGATAGCCAATGTTAATGGATGGTGGAAGGTTTGGAAAACAGAAGGTGAGGAAATATGTATTTGTGGGAATCAACTTTCCATCTTTCTTAAGGGTAACCCTATGTACATGGGTTACACCCTGCTGAGACAATTCAGTACGTATGTCTACTTCTGACAATCCAGTAAGATCTCTACACCTGATTACTCCTCTGGATGAGTTTAGAGTTTTATGAGGTGTCACTTTTATGGGGCGGTCCACAAATTGTTTTCCGTCCCATTTTCTTAGAGCTTCTGATGCTTTTTTATGTTTGCAATGGACTAGGAGATGTCCAGATCTTAGCTGCTTTACTGAAGAAAAGTTAGAAGATATGTTTTGTAAACCTTTCTGTACGGCAAAGGGGGACAGTCCCGAGATGGGTCTCTCTGGATCCCCACTTTCCACAATCAAATAACGTGGCCATGCCTCTTCTACAAACTTTACCAAATCATCACGTGCCTCCTCCTCACTGTCTGAGGAGTTATCATCAAAGGGTCGAGAGCGTTTTCCAGGATGTGAAAATATTTTGGCCATGAGAAAAGATGAAGGTTCATTTCTCCTGATCCCCACCCACCACAGAGTCCAACTAGGGGATGCAGCCGAGCGGTACCACATGGGTATATCCAGCAGGGCTGCACCAGGGCTACAGGAGAAGTATACTCTGACCCACAAGGATGTGAAACAGATTGCATTCCTCCAGATGGAGGAAGCAGACGATAGAAATACTGTTTGTGGAGGTCTGAGTGTGAAATTCTGAGCAAAACGCATGAAATGTTGAGTACAGAATGTTAAATCTGTGCTGTGATGTAGAGCAGTGAACAGTGCTTTTGTTATGAAATGGGAAATAACTCATGATAACGATAAAAGTTATGCCTCCTGATGTATTCAACTCGTCAAACAAAAAGATATTTGTAATGTACTCGCTATTATTTCTCAACAAGACTATAGAGGAATAACTTTGCGCTGTTTGAAATGAAAATTAACATATAAAATCCAGGTTTCCGATATTAAGCAGAATTTTTCCGCTATGTAGCCATTTCGTATTTCTTTTCTTTAGTTCGTTTATTTTTTAAACACTTTTTTCTCGTCTGTATGTCATAGAAATGAATGAATACGTTGTATTTTGACACTATTCTTGCATTAAGTGTAAGGAACGCAAAAATGACCTTGCCTGTTCCCATGAAATATTTTAACTTATTCAGATAATCCTTATGTTGTTACACGTGTAGCCGGTTAATCCATAGAATGAGAATGTTACCTCTACCACTTTGATCCTCGTTGCAGGGTGAGGCCAATGGTTCTGCGTCATATTGCATCCAGTTCATCGTTTCCGTATTTACTAAAGCTGAAAAACAGCGGTAAGAAGAGCAGTTCTTTAACAGACAATTCAGATGGACAAAGATGTGGCTATTTAGATGATCTCCGATTAACCGACCAACTAATCCATATGTCAATTGGATGAGTGAGAGATTAGATGAGCAGTAGGTTTGAGACCTTGATCATTGTGGTTCTTTTAGCATTGTCATCATATTTTAAGTTTCATCGAAGTTGTCCTTAAGGCATTGTTTTTTCCGTCTTTAATTTTTTCTTCTTCTATTCCATTTCGTTTTCTTTCTTTTTTCGTAAAAACTGACTAAAAATTGTCCAGTTTCTTTAAAAATTTACCAATACCAAGATTTAATGGTAATGTGAAAGTAGGCCTAATGTTAAACAAAAAGACTGACTAAAAATTCTCCAGTTTCTGTTTCTAGCCTATAATACGTGTATCGCTCCCTACCTTCATAACATCGTTTGACGTGAAAGTTAAACTGTGGGCTGTTGATCAGTTTGGAAGGGTCATCGAAGAAGAATGGCGATGTTACATTGTACATATAACACTCCGCAAACGAAGGCGAGTGGGCAACGGCCCAGCAGTCGATGCCCTGTGCGTCACATGTAGTCTTGCAGGATGTGATGTTACTACCTCTCACCAGTGTGTAGGGGACGTTGAGACTGACGCTGATGTTCATTTTCGTTTCGTAGAAGCAGGAATCTGAAACAGAGGAGTTCCCATAGCATCAACAATAATTAAATGAGAGAGTTCTCATTTGTAGAACCTTACATTGGAGAATCTTACTTTATAGGCCGTTTGCTAGTGGGGGCTACTTCAGAGTACCTTACTTACTTACAGAGGACTCTATGTCACAGCGCTTTTGTTTCTCTGGTCCTACTTTGAAAAGGTTTTACACCCCAGGGCTTTCGTTTAATTTCAAGAGTATTGCCAGATGGTTTTTCTACAGAGGGTGTTATTTCATAGGACACCGTCAGAAGGTTTATGCGGTCCTGTGGCTCAACAGTGAGGATTGGGTGTCCTGGGTTCCAAGCTCGTATCGGGCAAGCTCTTCTTTGTCTGGATGATGATGATGATGATGATGATGATGATGATGATGATGATGATGATGATGATGATGATTTCCTCACACTAAGGCGAGCTCAATGTGCTTTCTCTCTTCGTTGGTTTTATTTCAGACAGCAGAGGACACCCAGACACCTCAGGAAACTCTATTTACATCTCTGGCATAAAATGACAACAGCTTTTGCTGAGTAGAAACAACGCCATTGCAAACAGCACACAGAGCATATCCCTGATAGCGTAAGAAGCTCAAATCACCTCTGGAGACCTCGCACACGAATTTTTGCTGCGCGCTGCAAGGGATGCTGTAGTAGTCAGTGCTTGTCCGAGTTATGCAGCCGCCAATATATGACCAGGATGCTGGCTTGAGAGCCAGTGAACAGTTGCGAGGCCAATAATACGGCTCAGACCTCGCGTCGTCCAAATTGTGCATGCCAATCATTAGACTGAACAGCGATCTGAAACACACAAGAAAATAATCTCACCAATGAGTGCCTCAGACCACTGACAGACTGTACCTGGCAATCTTTGGGGTATCGTACGTGCAGAGCAGATAGATGAATGGAATAAATTGACAGACACACTTTTTTCGACATTCTTAACAAAAAAAGTGGTTGCGTCTGATTTTAATTCTTTTTTTTTTCTCTTTATTAATTTAATTATTTTGCAAAAGGAATAATAGCACATAGTAATAATACATATTGATCAATAGTGTAAAACAACATTAAATAACCTTACTCTTTACATTATTTTATCGTCATTATCATTATCATTAAAATGCTCTTTTATCGCACATTCACCTACTTGGCAGTGAGCTCAATATGCTTGAACAAAAGGGCAGAACAAAATAAATAAATAAACAGATACAATAACTGTAGCACGGTTGCAAAGATAAAAACAAAAAAGGAAGGGAGGGAGGGAAAGATGGGAGGAAAATTGCAGGGAGACCACCAGCTGCTGGAAAGCGATGCCAAAACTTCAGACGCCCTGAATGGTAATGTGATAACTTTCTCTATTTTTGTGCCTGATTCTCTAGCCTTTTGTAAGATTTACATGACCAAGACCGGTCGTTTGTCATCGCAAACGCTCTGTAAACGCATACTTTATATGCTATTAAATCACACTGTGTATGGTATTATGACATACTGTGAAGGTAATAAAACACATTGAACAGGGATATCAAAATGCACTGTACGTAGTTTTAACATAGCGATGACATTCATATAAGTGCCATACACTATACTCCCACTTCTTGAATTTGCAGCAACAACGACATTCCTAGATTTGCGTTTTTGCACCACCAGCATAATACATTAGTTTCCCCTATCACTACTAGTTTCCACATCAACGCCAGTTTAATTTCTTAATTTCTATTGCGACCTTTCCGTGCAGCTGAATTCAAACTATTCACTTATAAATATAATCTTTATCAATTACTTTCTTCGCATAAATGATTTAGTTCTAGCGACACATTAAAGTCTCTATATGTAAATTATAAATTATATCTTGAAAGAATTCACAAATTATTGCACTATTTATATAATTTTCTTCCTCTCTTTCTCTCTCTCTCTCTCTATATATATTGAAAGGATATTTTTTTCTCACAAAGGCAAAATTGGAGGCTTCCAGAGTTGTAGAAAATGTAGAAACACTGTCATTTTGTGGGAGGTATCCGGAGATGCAAGATATCCCCCCATCATTTCACACACCATCTGTGCCTCACTCCACTTCTTGGTGTCGGTGACAAGAATTAATGTCGTGTTCACCGGGCGCTCCGCACACATTCCTGGACGGCAAAGACAAACAGCAGAGTGACAAGGCTAAAGAGCAGAACAACAAGCCGTGAAGATGGCGGCTCAAACAGCACCACCACCCATCCAACACGTACTTTCAGCGAGAGGTGAGAGTGGCAAAGTAAATAGGATACATGTTCTAAGGATAACTTTGGGGGAAAATCTACCCCCTCATTGTGTAGTGAGAAGGGGTGGGTGGGGTGGCAAGTTATATATGTATAGCTATATAAAAATGATTTCCTGTAAAGCTTTACTCCCTTACCCCTTACTCTTCCCAAGATTACCCACGAGGCACTGGGACCAGATGGCCTTAGCTAGGGTGGTCATCGTGAGGGCAAGGCGGTGTGTCCTTTCCATTCATCACACTACGCGGTGACTACAGGGAATACTACTGACTACTACTCTTTCATCTGAACAAACTACCCCTCGGTTTCTCAAACTAACGTAAAAGGAAAGATCCAAAGAAGTCTAATAAATTCAAAAGTTCCTGTAAAAAAATTGTAACATTCAAAATCTATAATATATCAGATGTACATGCTACGCCATGATATCGAGGTATGTGTCATTTCCATCCACCCACTACGTGGAGAAGACAGAGAGCTCGTTACTCTAAGGTAAGATGTTTTACTCAGCTAATAAGTCATTCTTTACTACTTCCAATTTTTTGCCAGGACTGATTTAGTTGAAGTTGCGAGTATACTTCATTTATGTTCAAACCATGGACACCGACAATGATCCAAACTGCCGCTTCACAGGCTCAAGCAGCTGACGTATCCATAGTTTCGCAAAAGCATTGGGTAGTCAGCTCCTTCCTTTTGTTCCATAGCTGATCTATTGAGGACTGTTGAAAATTAAACTCAACGCACTCGTCAGACAAAAGGTCTGTAATACAAGAATCGATTGTTTCTCATGTTCTTTGTTGTGTCGTCTGCCATCCAATTTATTGCGGGACAGCTAGAAAAGCCTCACATGCGCCGGGAGGAAAGCTGCTGCAATTCGGTTTCCGCTAGGAACACAAGGCAGGCTACCTGATAATCTCCTGGGTCCTTTGCCCTGTGGTCTTAGCCTAGTGATGATCGTTTCTCTATAGAGAAATGATTTGTAGAACACGATACAGGCTGTTTAGGCTTCTGTGAATCAAAATATGACAAAGGCATAATTCATTCTTAAAAAGCGGCTACAATTCTTTTTTTTAATGCCTGAGCTTTGTATATGAGAGTATTTTCCAAACAAAATCTGGGCTTACACAGATTAGTATAATTACAACTACACGCTGCCTTTTTCCTTAAATTCTCTTTTTTTTCATTCTTCTCGTTTTATACTTACCAATACCAGAGAATGCTGTTAATAAACAAAGCAACCATTGGAGCATCTGCAAATTAAAACAGACAGATCTTAGCACACAAATATGAGTTTGCGTTGTCCACACTTAAGTAGATTAATACTATTTGATAATTTGATAATATTAAGAAATAATTAAGTTAAAGCTTGGCATGATGACCTTAGGTCATAGGTATAAGTAAAGACGGGAAATCTATAAAAAAAATATGTTGTTATAGGTAATAATACACATTTTAAAACCTTGTATGTTTGCGGCCCTATGCTCCTCGAGGAGTAGCAAGGAATGATGATGTTTTCACACTTATAAGGTTCCCTCCAACAGCAGTTATTTTTGAATCAATGTCTGATGCTGCAACACATCGTTTACGCTACGTTTCTCCAACCTCGCAAAGACATTTACATTGTAAACATGTGTTTTACTCGTCGCGATGACGATTGTGTGCTCTCACTTGTATAGCCACGATGTAATATTGGGGTCCACCTGATTAAACGTGGGTCATTTAGGTGAAAATTCTGATGCAAAAAAGTCGATCGCGTACTGTTGAGTTTGTTGACACCACGAAGTTCTCGATTCGTATCGCTTACAACACAACCATAATTTTCATCTTTCGAGATTTAGGCATTTCCATCTGGAAAGCAGATAAAACTTTTCTCCTGTCTTTTTATATTTACTGTTGCGACAATTTATAACACAGTAGTGATTTTTTTTCACCCATCTCTTTACTGGATGGCTGACAGACTGACTCCAACTTCCCCCTTAACCACCGACCAGCGCGTACTGCGCAAGTGCTGAATAATTGACAAAATACCCTCATTCACAGGTCTTATCGTAGAAAACTAGGAGTGAATGACGAGTTAACATGTGCCTTAGTCGTCAGCCACGACCACGGCAACAAGACCAAAACGCCAGTTTTCCATTTTTGGGTGGACACCCTGACATGGAACATTACTGCAGGCCAATGACGCCTCTCTACTTGCTATTCGAGAAGCTATAGGTATCGGCCAAGATAAGAACTTGAAGGTTACAAAAGAAGTATTACATCAAATCTTTGAGAAATCTCATATCAAACAGCTCGGGGTGTCCCAACAATTACGCTCAGTCGTCCTGATAACCCGATAGCAGGATGACATTCACGAACTTAATAAATATAATAATAATGAAGATTTTTATAGCGCATATTCACACTCATAGAGAGCATGCTCCTAACGCTTAAAACGGGGAAGAGACATGGACTACATGGATAGAACACGAGGGACGGAAGAATAAACGACAGTACTGACGACAAACAGAAAACAAAGATAGAAAACACAAAAAGACACCAAGTAACAGGAACAGAGGATATAGCGATTCTGCAGAGAAAGATGGATAGAAAAGTACCAAGAGCAGAAGGGGGGAGGGTAAGAAGGACGAGCATTGTGTGGACTGTGTTAGGAGTAATGCTCAAGGAAGAGGTGCGTTTTCAGTGCAGATTTGAAGGATTCAATTGTAGGAAGGTGGTAAATATGGAAAGGGAGAGAGTTCTATCAGTCAGAAGAATTTTAAGTACATTTTGGTAAGTGTTTCTATATTTTTCAGGTAAAAATTTTAGTTTCTGATCATTCAGTGATGTGCACACGAATAAATAGCGTCTGTCATCATTCGAGGCTGGAGTTACATAAGGGGCGTTTGAGTAACTGAACGCTGGGAGCAGAATATCTATATCTATATCTGTAGTATATCTCTATCTATATCTATGAGTGTGAATTTCACTAGCACCGATCCTGAATCGAATCAAAATGTCTCGTAAGTGTTTATTAGTTATACAGTCAAAATAAGTTTCAAGCGAAATATCAAATGTAAAAATTCTGTAAATCTGTCACTGCTAGATATGTGATCATGTCAGTTCTGTGAGAGCCAAGCTTTATTTGTACACTCGGAGAAATTATTGAGAGAGAGAGGAAAATAGAGACATAAAACAGACTTCAAAAGTGGAGAGAGTGGGGGGGTAGGGAGCGAGAGAAGTAAACAGAGAGTTGTCGAAAGTTAAAAGTTTCTGGTTATTTCGTGTTTTTTTCGGGATCAGTGTCAAGTAATGATATTATGATCACAAAAGAAGCTGCATTCAGTTACTTAAGCTTCCAAGATGAAAACAGCGACAATGAAACAAAATCCTTAGCCACTTGTTTCACGAGCACATCTGAGAACAGAAGCCGCTGTTTAAGGAGACAACGATTCTTACCTGTCGCAGACAAGATGTCCGGACCTCGCCTCCTTTGTCCATCTCTCCTCCCGGCCACAGCATGCCGAGCTTTCTCCTTCAGACGTAAATCTTAGTGTACTTTGTCCCTTCTTGCTCTCACTTCTGGTCAAGCACATGTGACACAGTGTTTGGTAGTCAAACACATTAAAACATTGGCATTACTGTCGAGTGTGTGACTGGGTTTCTTGTCGTTTTCTTTCTTTTTCTTTCTTTCTGCTGTTAGCTCAGTATTTGGTGCTGGGAAATGTAAATGATAATATCAAACGTTCCTAATCAATTGTAAATTTTGTAATTCAAGTCTGTAGCTAAAACATTCTTCAGGAAACTTCCATGACATCTACGTCACAAAAGTGGATGTAGTTTTCTGGTACCTTCCTCGGCCGGTCTTGGGACTGAAGGCAAGGCAATAAAAGCACAGCCAGCGAGTTACCATGTTCCCAAGCACACTGGTCGAGGCTTCTGCCCGCAAAGGTGGCAACGACGGCGTTGAAACAGGTGCTTAAGAGAGCGGGACGTCAAACAGAAGTACATTAGATACAAGTGTGCAGAACCTTATTCGTACTTACCCAACATTTCTGTAATGAAACCACCCAAAAGAAAGAACTTACTGTTAAGCGTTTCCCTTCCCCCCTCCCCCTCCCCCGCCTGGAATAGATCTTCGGAGTGGTACACAGTATCTTGAAACTTATCGACGGAGATGACTGGTGGTCATAAGAACTTAAATCGCTTTAGCAGAAGCCAAGTGATGCACAAGATGTTGAACTCCTCATTGTTGTGTGCGTGTTGCTGACATTTGGTCAATATGGCGTGCCAGCTAGGCACCAGCGCCCAGACGATAAAGCACCGGAAGGCGATTACCTGGGTGGACACCCTGCCGTTCTGTGATGGCTGGCACTTTCTCGCATTTTTTTTTTTAGGATAGCCGGTAATTCGTGTGTTACGTGTGCTTTGATCTGAGCGCCATGTCTTCACAAAGTTCTTTATGGACGCATTCTCGTTTCCCAAAATAGCTTTCTTTAAAGCTTTTGGAGAATCCGACGAGGTGCCATGCTCTAAGTTTCAGCTAGTGAAACAAAGAGTCTTTCTTCTGTTTTCTGAACGTTCTGGTCCACACTTTCATAAATTTCAAACCTTCAATCCATGTATGCCGAGTGTAGGACATAGCTGTTTGAAAGCATCTATTATTTAAGATATAAAAATAGACCAACCTTATCTGCTGAAAACCGTTCCAATAATGATTATTTTCTCTAAAGCGTTAGAAAGAGAATGGGTAAAGAAGGAAGAGCAAGTGGTGTAAAAACAAAGATCTAGAGCAGACCACGTGAGCTTCAGAAATTAAACAGTAAATACTCATCACTGAGGACGATTAACTAAAAATAAGAAAGAGGATACTCGCTGACACTCCAGATAACCACACCTTATTTCTGGGAGCGTATAATGCCGGGTGGCATCATATCAAATCTTGGACCTTAATCGCCAACTTAGAACAATTTCTACATCTTGCACAAATACGTCTAAATGCATTGTAAATGGGAACGAATGTGGAAAATCCTGAAGTATGAAGTAACTGTTTCAAAAAAGTTATATTCATCCAAGTATTCTTCCGTCTTTACCTTCATTCGTCCACTTGGCAACGCATTTAATTGACTTTATCCCTCACAAATAATAGCACTTTTTCAATGTTTCAGATTGATTTTTAATAATTGATTTTAAAAACCCATAGATAGTGTACATTACAGAAAGTAAATATAACAATTGTTTTCCAAAATGCTCAGCTTTAATCTCCCGTTAGCACAGATCAATACAAATGAAACAATAGTAAAAAAAAAATATACAGATCAATGACAGACCAGATAATTTTTCGGTCTAAAACCACCACCACACACAGAAAAGCATTATGTTTATCACACCAAAGGATATTAATCTTCTGTCTGTCCTGCATGCAGTCGTCTGGAACCCGACAGGAGTCAGCGGATCTCTTCAGACAAAATATGTTTAGCATCACACAGATAATTCTTTTATCAGTGTCTTCTGGCTGTAAACGTTTTCTTTCTTTGTTTATCCTCGATCTGGAAGCAGATTCTCACTACTGCTAAAGCTGTTCTTTTCTCTGGGTGGTAAGTTGTGGTATAAATAAATGCACGCAAATGGCAGTACGCATTCTGTGTATAAATCGTAAAACAATTGAGGTGATTTGTCAACAGATTTTACACTGTTGATCCCTATCCTTAATTCTTGCCAGATGTCGCTAGTTGTTTGAGCTCTTGAGGAACAGGCCATTATTATTTGAGGAAAAGTGGCTTCTGCTCTTTGTTCACTTGCTTTGACATTCTTCCTCCTAACTGGTTACAAAATTATCAGGTAAAATAAAAAAAGAAGTTAAATCGTTTAAAAATACCACCAAGAGTTCACTGTTAATCAACCCTTATATAGTCTATCTAAGAGCAACAATAACAACTTCTTCAAGCACATCTTAAACGGCTAAAATCTAAACACATTATGCTGATGCCTTTAAAATTAAATTAAAACTATCACATGAAAATAGGAGAGTCGGACATGTTCGTTATCTCCTTTGTGTCTACAGTTCTCTTCACGACTCGTCACGTTTGTGTCTACAGGAATCTTCACAATACGTGACTCGTGTCCATCTTTACAGTGCGTCACGTTTTTTGTTTTTGTTTGTTTTGTTTTGTTTTGTTTGTTTTTTTTGTCTACACGTGTCTTCGAAGAGTGACGTCTTTCCAGTACTTCACGGTTTGTGTCTACAGGTAACTTTACAGAGCGTGACCTTTGTGTTGTCTGGCCACATGCTTCTCCTGTTCTGAAGTCTTCTGTACAATCGGTGACTCGCGCCCTGCTGCTGTTGGTATTGATTTCCCTCGTTAATTATATATTTTATTATTTGCAAATCATATTTAGTTTCAGCAAAGAGAAGCTCAATCTATCGATCGCTTTGTCTTGGCAATTGATTTTCAATTTTACTTTCTTTAAGTTGTTGAGTGTGTAGGCTGTTTGAAGAAATTACCTGTCTATATAAATATATACCGACAAGAAAATGTTGATCTAAAGAATGCATGAACAAACTAAATAATGAGGTGAAAAACAAGCTGGCCTTCACGTACCAAAGTAATCTGACCAACTGGTGATAGATCGTCAAACATAGTTTTCATCGTGCATTTTTGCGGATTGGGAATGTTACATTTAACTTTTTTTCTGGGTGGGGTGTTAGTCTGCTTCCGTTTCCCTTTTAACATTGTTAACATTAATATAAGGCTAGAAATGGGTGGTTTGTCCTCATCTTTACAGTTAGTACAGTGTGCCATAGCTTTTATGTTGATTGAGAGAGCTATTTATGTTTAATGTAATTTTATATTTTAAGACTTTTTGAGGTTTTTTTTCTCTCTCTCTCTCTCTATGCTGTTTTCATTGCACTCTAAAAGCAGGGCGAGGTCCTAAGTCCACAGCAGCATGTAAGTAAATCCTTTTACATAGTCCTCTGAATAATTTATGAACCAAGTCACCAAATATCACAGACAAACATAACAATCATGACAAAACGCGACACAAGCCTGTTCGATTACTATCGGATACTGTCAGGTGCAGCAATACTGAGCGAGAACACGTCGAGTCTCAGGAAATGTTTTTCTGGTTATCTAGTGTACGGTTATCGACCTATCAATTTATCCATCGATCTGTTTATCCGTTCATTCATTTCGTGCGGATCTTTTGCCCTCTTTCGTTCATTTATGATTCCAATTCTCCATTTGGCTGAGGCCTTCACATCAGAAACGTATTCACGCACAATCCTGACGTCAGTGGTGATGACCTCTTGCTGTGCATGGTGGTTTGTAGGCATGCATCTCGAGAACAGAATGATGGTGTTTACCCAGACTTGAGGCAATAGTATCTTACACTGAGCTTTATCCAGCCATTAAAAAATACATCCTACCGGGAATTTAAGCTTACGTTAGGAGTGACTAGTGTTTGCAGGAGTAGTAGTGGCACTATCGGCGAATAAAGTGAGGTGGAAGTGTCAGTAAAGATTCAGAATCAATCAATCAATCAATCAATCAATCAATCAATCAATCAATCAATCAATCAATCAATCAATCAATCAATCCTCTTCGTGCTAGTTGCAAATAAGGCCTCAACCAGAGCCCGCCACTGATGTCGATTGGCTGAAACTCGCTCCAGGCGACCCCATGTCCAGCCCTTTCCTTTCCACTGTTCTTCTCCAAGTTTCCTTTGGGCAGCCTCGTTTTCTTCGGCCGTCTGGAGTCCATCGTAGGGCGATTCTGAGGTCTGCTGTCTGGTGAGCACATGTCCAATCCATCGCCAACGCCTTCGTTGAACCTGCGTGGTGATGGACTCGGTTTCAGTTCTTTGGTGGAGTTCTTCATTTGTGATGGTGTTTGGTCAAAAGATGTTAAGTATGCGCCTGAGGCATCTGTTTTGGAAGACAAGCCTGTTACCGATGTTTTTAGTCATCTTCCTTGATTCTGATCCATAAAGGAGGGTACTGATCACATTTGACTTGAAGATTCTGAGCTTCGTCTTCTGACTGATATTTTTTGCCTTCCATGTGCTCCTGAGTGAGGCGAAGACCTGGCTGGCTTTCGCCAGTCTGGCTCGTATCTCCACCTCCGCATCCCTGGTGTTTGACATCTTGGACCCAAGATAGGTAAAACTGTCAACTTCTAAAGATGTCAGTATGATGTGACTTTAGTCTCCATACTGTTACTCGAAACAGAAAAACAGCCGAGACTGCATGGTCTTTGGTGGACAGGTCTGTCGGTAGATATGAGCTCTTGGATGCCATCTGTAGCCATGCTTTTAGCATCACCTTAAAGGCGCCGGAAATCTATCTTAGAAGACTCTGGTAGCACGGTGAATGACTAATTTTAGGTGACTAATTAAGTAACTTCGGATACTGACCTGCTCTACGCATGCGCGAACAGCCAAGCGAGTTTGCCAGCTTAATATATCTTGACTTCGATCGCTTGGTCTTCTCATTCATTCTGTCCAGACTAAAAGCCTACACATAGGCAACACTGTATGTATTTCTCTGACACAACTGTTCTTAGGCCGCTTTCGGCTTCACAGAACTGGAGACATTGTATCATCCATGCACATTCAGGACTGCAGATAAACTAATTTGCACTTGCAGAACGGCTCAGCATGAAATGAAAAAACTCTTTTGCCTGCTGTTTACGCATTTGGATCGTTTCAATGCCTGTGAAAAGGCGGTGCACAATAGACGTGCACCGATATGATATGATTAGCGATGCAGCCTGAAAAATCTAGCCGCCTTTTATCCTGTTATCATTAATTCAATCGATTTAAAGCTATAGTTCATGCTTAAAAGTAGGAAAAAATTCTAAATGTATCTTACATCTTGAACTGTTTTTATTTTATAGAGTTGCCTCAGCAACGTAAATTCAATTTTGTGCTTTTTATGGCACTGAAAGTAAGTCTATATGAAACACGTCTTTTTTTAAGACAAATTTCTGCTTTATTTTCCTCTTTTTTCTTGATAGCCCTTCGTTTAACTGCAGGCCCTCACAAGTCTTGTTTTGTTTATATCTATTACTATTGGTGATACAGTAATGATGTAGGTTCAGACTCCTTCTTGTGTTGATACGAATATACTCCGCGATTTAGGTCTTATTTATGAATCTTTGTTATACGTCACTTCCTTTTTCTGTGAGCTAGATTGTTTGCCACCTTTCACAGGTGTGCGTGTGTTTCCAGACGAAAAGAACCGTTGCAATGTTTTGTCGTTACTCTTCAAATATTGTGTTTCGGGTGCCGGGGGTATGTAGCGGAGAGCTGGGCTCAAAACTGATTTACTGTTGCAAGTGCCTGCTCCGTGGCTGCATGACCGCATGGCCGCACGTGTCACACACACACACACACACACACACACCGTTGCACCAGTTGTCGCACAGCCAACCAAAAGACGGAAGTGACCGTCCCTATCTCTCTGAGGCTATGGCGACCGCTGATATTGCCCAAGGCCTACACACGCCAAGCTCTTCTGGTGTAGTTCTCAAATCCACCCCCAGCCCTTAGCAGTAGCTTGTTTTGTCAGGCATTGCCGCTGTTACTGTTGCGATCGTCAGATATCTGTCGTAGAACTGCCGTCCTGTGATAGGGTGGTTAGTGACTGCGTCCATTCATTGGGGTATTGTTTGCGTTCCCAGACTACTCTTTGGCACAGAGCAGTGATGTTCTTTGTAGTTTTATCCGCACCTTGATCGAGCAGTTCAGCTGGGACGTTCTCAACGTCAGGTGACTTTCTCCCCTTCAGACTGCGTAGCACTGGTAGGTCTGCAGGCTTGCTGAATCTAGACTGGTTGTTTTGAAGGATGTTGATGTGTCTTCCGCTGAAAGTTGTGCAGGTGTTTGCACTCTTCAGTCCGTCGGTTGAGCACAGCAGTGCTTTCTGTCAGAAGGTGACGCCTGCTGTCTTCGATGACTGAGGTCTGGTGTTGACCTGTCTTAGTGATGGTTTTTAGTCGTTGGTAGCCCTTTTTGTTGTCATCCCGTGCCATTCTCTCTCATATGATCCTGCATTGGCTCTCGATCCAGTTCTCCCTTCATCCCTTTCCTGATGGCACAGTTCTCTTCTTTGTACTTGGAAGCTTCTTCGGTTTGCTTTTCCTTTCTCTTCAAGGCCCTCCTTGTCTAGCTGTTGGTAAAACTCCACTTCATTTTGTTTTCGTGCGTGGAGATCAGAGCATAAACTTGAACTATGGTGACATTGTGAGCCTTGAATCAGACTGCTGGATATAAGTGTACAGCTGATGACAGCTCCAATCACTTTCCTTTGTACGAGTAAGTCCACGCCATGTTCTTGTCTAGCGTCCTCCCCGCTGTACCAGAGTTTATGGCCCTCGTCAGCTGGTGTCTGCTCAAACCCTGACCATCTGACCCCGGCACCGTTGTTGCTCCTACAAGAGTTGTTTTACTTTGCTGTGCTAGTCTAATGTGCGGAAGTTTCACCTACCAATCCATGTTCCTTCTCTCAATATGGTTGCTTAACTCCACACTTTGGGAATCCCAAATTTTTTTTAAAAAACTATTCCCTTTTCTGGTGGACAGAACACTGACATTTTTCAATCGATACACCTTCAGAACTTCCTCGGCTTTTGTGTTTAACGACGTGGTTCACTGTAATGTGTGTTCGTCACTTTCCCTGCCTGAACCACCCTCCCACGTCCGTGAAACAGAGTCTGCCTGTGTGTGTGTGTGTGTGTGTGTGTGTGTGTGTGCGTGCGTGTGTGTGTGTGTGTGTGCGTGCGTGCGTGCGTACGTGCGTGCGTGCGTGCGTACGTGCGTGCGTGGATGTATAGAGATAAGTAGGTTTCTTTTATCAGTTTGGTACCTAACGTCAGATCAAATACCTACGATACAAACGAAAATATCCTTTCAGACACGCACTCTTGAGCATACTTATGAGAAAAAAGTGCAAGAATAACTTGATGCAATAGTATATTCTCACGTCTTGAATGAACACTCACTCGCATATAATTATATGCACGTAATTACCTGCCCTTTGTACACACCGCCCGTCGCTACATCCGATGAACGGTGTGGTGAGAGCGTTGGGTTGACGATTTGGCGTTGTGTCGGGCCCATAGAGGTCCGAACTAGCAGTCCGACCGGTGTAGGCGGCGGACGGGGCCAAAGGAAGTACACGCATACAGGCAAGCGTGTAGGGAATTCGGACGTTTCTTGAGGTACGCCCGTTCGAAGGGGTGGACTAATGTCTCTTGGAAATCGTAGGCCGACGGACATTTTTTCACCCTCACCATCCCAGAGGGGATGGGGATTGTGCCCAACCATCCCCGATAGTGCCCCCCGGACAACCCCACTCCTCCCCTTGATACTCCCCAGGGACCAACCCAATTCCAATAGCGCTCTATACAGATGACGTCACGATTTAGCCGCGCAAGGGCTTCTGGGAATGCAACGCGGACAAACATAGTCCCCACATGTACTACACTAGCGTTTGCAGCGTCGAATGCATTGCTGTGCTGTTTATTGTTCAAAAAGACAAAACGTGAAGGTGTAAAAAATACAGTTCCAGATTGTAGAAATGCAAATGGAGGCGATGGTTTTAACGGAGAAAAACGTACCTGGAGCCTTCCTCGTCGACGATCCCTCTGAATACCGGCTAACAGAACTGAAACGATGCAGATCTGAGACAAAACATGCAGCACCTTTAAGGGTGACTGCAATCAGTCCTTTCATTGTGGTGTGGTGCTTGTAAGAGGTATACAAATTGCCGCTGCCCATAATCCCTGGATGTCTGACAAAAGAATTCTGTGCAATTGACATTTTTAAATTGTCTAAACACTCTTGGCAGAGATGTTTTAACTATATCTTTTGTTGGGAATATAGGGACATTCATAGACTTGAAGTGTAGGAACATAAACTGAATCCATGTGATAACAATTTTGCATACTAACGATTCAGATGTGTCAAACATGTAGGCAATCATTTTCAGTGAAAGTCCTCTTCGCAGCCTCAGAAGTGTAATGAAAAGTTCCTCTTTTGGGGTAAAAAGCCTACATGGACCAGTTTTCTTCTCGTTTGTCCCGTTGGTTTCTCTGGTTTTTCCCTTGGAGTCCCAGTATTGAAGGTTGTATTTTGCTGGACCAAGAAATGTGTACAAAACGTCAAACTGCTCGGGAAATAGTCCAACTAAAAACTTTGTTTCTTCCTGTCTTTAAAAACAAAGCTTGGGTCCATCCTGTTGGTAACTTCAGGTTCACTTTGCTTATTTTTTTACTGCTGCAGCGTTTCTCATGATCATAGTTTCGATTTTAGCTCCAAGCATGTACTGATCATAAGAAGTTTGTGTAGCTTTGTGGTTTGGGCTAGCCTGCGTCTTCAAATGTTGTGTTGTCACTTTGTTCTGTGGATTCTGGAAATGATAAGTTTTCTTTGCGAAGCCTTTTTCTCCCAAGTTCACGTTGATAAAGTGCAGTTTGGTCGCCACGTTGCGCTGGAGCCTTCCTTTTACGTCCCTCTTGCTTTTGTGTTTCCTCGTTTGTAAGCGTCGCTAATATTGGTTCGTCGTTCTCAGATGTTGGGCCTTTTCCACCAAGAAAATGCAGAGAGCAGATATATGTGTTCCTGGTTATTTTCTCCGCGTTTTGGAAATAAGATCGTCCACATAAAAACTGCCAGCGCTTTGCTTTCTTAGTCTTTAACTTAGCCTGTTCTCTTTCCCACTGGGTCATTTTGTTACTGGTCTTACCAGGCTTTGGAAACGGAATAAAATCCGGTAATCGCTCTGGATATCTGGAGTCCTATTTACATAAACCCCAACAGCAGTGCTTGGTTCCTCCCGTTTTCAGCATTGTTTCAGAGATTAATAGCAAAATGTCGCTTTTTGTCAGTCACCGTAGCGTAAACAGAACAACGTGCAGTGTTTGTCTGCAAAGCAATCCCATGATGCTCTGCTGCGTGACGTCACAATCTATTTTTAGCAACACGAGAAAGCGCTATTCCGTATGGCAGTTCCATCTTTGCCTAACAAGACGCCCTTAAAGGCCTATTCTCACGCTGCAATGTTTTCAGGGTTTGCACGTGCAAGATTTTGCCTGCTAGGTATCGTTCTACTCTCACGTAGCAAGGCCACTCGCTAGTGTCCTGCTAGGTGACGTCATCCGCGCAGCGCATTGTGGGTAGTCGACAAAATGGCAGACAATCAGATACTTTCGGAATCTACTGCTGCTACGTTAATAACATTGTCTGATGAAGTAGGGAGAGAAAAAAGAAGAAAAAGATGATGTGGGTGAGGGGTGGGTAGCACGAAGGAGTCGCTTAGATGCCTTATTTTCATGTCCTCGAAAAGAAATATCTTCGGTAGACTCGAGAAAATGCAGACGCTTTTTGCGAATGTCGTCTGCAACGTTTGAAGAACTTTTATATCTGATCGAGGCTGCCCAGAGCACGAGCAATTTCAATTCAGGCATTCTTGGCCTTATCTCGGTTGAGATGCTTTGGAATGGCAGTGTCGAACAGACACAGGTAGTTTTCCCACATGCAAATCATACTCGTACACCTTTCCTCTGACCACACCGCCATTTCTTAATTTGGAGGTAAAAGGGAGGCGACTGTGTTCAAGCATTCCGATTGGCTACACCATGTAATGTAGGTCAGGCTCTGCAAGAAAATAGAATCGCGTCCTATCCGTGAAAACCTCGATGTAAAGCCCCCACCGAGCCGTGTGCAAAACTTTGAAAGGTCCTACCAGGGCCTGCTAACCCTGCTAAGTGCGGAATATTGCAGCGTGAGAATAGGCCTTTAGCTAGACGATGAACGTAGTCTCGCTGAAGACTAGGGCGCTAGGAGATGGATGAGCTCCACCTAGCTATGCCCTTGCTCATGAAAGGCGGGTGCACAGGTGGCGTTGGTCGCCTGTGCAGTCGAGGTAGGAGTTCCTGTGGACTAGTCCCTGATTCTCCCCCCCCCGCCCCCCAACGAGGAGGTTTCCTCTTCTCGGTGCGTTCCGGAATACGTGCGCAAATGCACACGAACTGCAAGGTGGTCCTCTCTCACATACACAGGAAAATACAAGCACACGCTTAAAAACAAATGTGCATACGTAAATGAGAGTTTAAACAGCCTCTGGGAAGTTTGATTAAGCTGAGGTTTAAGAGCCTTCAAGAACTTTCCAAATAAGCATAAAAGCCAATTCTACACAATATTCATTCGCACACACTCCACCCGCAAAGAAAAAAAGAAGCTGCGCTTCGATTTGTTCCAGACAGAATTAGAGACATTCGGTATCACGATGTTCTTAAAAACTCTTAAAAGTCGTGTTTCCTGTTCTGAAGCTATGTTGAAGAGGTCAATTGAGAAAAATCAACAGATAAATCGTGTGCATTCAAACTGTTATTTCTCTTGCAGTCGTGTAAACTTCTGGCATAGACCTTGTTTCTGATGTCGACAGGAAAGACAAGTCTACTCAGTTTATAACACCGATACTTCTGAAGTGTGATAAAACCACGGTTTTTCACTATTCTCATGTATAATAGGTCAGTCTGCAAAGTTCACACAGTAGAAAAACAAAAGGATTAATAAGCGATATAGCCACTAAGATCACGAAGTCTCCAGTTTCATTCAACAAAGTATAAGAAAAGAAAATGACAGTAAATATAAAAGGAATATTCGTTTTATTCGAAACTAGTAGTAGAAGGAGTGGGAACACACTTGTTATTTGGATCACTGCATATTAATATATCAATATCAAAGGTTATTTTTATAGCGCCATATCCCAGCCCTAAGAGCAGGCTCATGGCGCTTTACAAATGATGCCAATGATACTAATTATAACAACAATAATCATGATAGGGAAAAATTGAAGAAACCAACCAAGAGGACAGGAAAGAAAAAGGGATAACGCATAGAAACGGGAATAATAATAATAATACAAAATTGTAGTGCTATCTGATAAATAACTTCAAGAATACGGTACTTCATTACCCAACGAGTCTATGAAATTAAAATAACTGCATTAATTGTTTTTTAAAAGAAAGTGCTGGAGACAGAAGAAAACTGCAGACCAGATTTGTCTGAGGAGACCGGCGACACGTTTCACCGCCGAAGATTTAGAGTTTGGATCTGCAATTGTTTGTCATCGGAGAAGTCATCAGAAAGAACAGATCAAGAATGCTGAGGATAAACCTCCACATGTCAAACAAAATGCAAAGTTTTGCTGCCTCGATTCATCAAAAAGTGTAGCCACAATAAACATATTTCATCTCGCTGTCGACGTGCACAAACAAGAAACTGAACAGAGCTGAAAATGGCGTCATTGAAGGACGGACTGTTAGTCAGCGGATCAACAGAAGCCGTAGAAGTGAAACAAAATGTCACAATCAAGAAACACAGTCCAGCACATAACTAGGATGAACGACAGGTCAAACAGTGGACTCGAAAATCAAAATCAGCTTATACAAATACCAAAATCCAAAGAAATCTGGAGAGCTAGTCCCCTCAAGCCGGTAAGGCGAAGGGACATCACTCTTCATCACATCCATTACTTTGTTAAGAAATGGGGAAACGAACTGTAGACAAACGGTAGATGATAGAACTCCATTTTACCTCAGAAATAATTTGAAAATTAACGATGGAAAATAGCTATAAAAGAGCAAAAATCACTTCCAGTACTATTTTGTGCAAGGTAGAAGAATTCCCAGGGATCGCATGAAATGTAAATTAGAGGACACATATTTTGCAATAAAAAGAACTTTTTTTTTATTTCGAGAGTTATTATTAAAATTGCTGAGAAAAAAGCCAATCAAAACGCACTGAAATATTCTTTGCTGATGTTTTGACCAGGGGCCAGTTGCACAACACGTTTCTAAACCTTAAAACTGTTCTAAAGAAGCAAAATCTCTTCTTTGACATTTTGATGCATTGCATAAGAACATACAAAAAACTGTACTGACAGGACTGAAAGACTTAAACAACTTTATCTTCCTGAAAGCAGTTTTAGTTTTAAAAATTCTGAAATTGTGGTGTGCACTTTAAACTGATTATCTAAATAGATTTAAGGCCAAAAAGTGTTTAAAATTAGAAATGTGTTGTGCAACTGGCCCCAGGAGGCTGCGTAGTAATAAAAAAAATCAGAACATTTTATTGAAGTCATAAAACGGTTACAATGGATAAATGTGTTTTTGCATTTTTAAAAAATGTGCATTAAGCGAAAGGTTTTAGGACAGTTTTATCATTTTACAGCATCATTGATAACTCCATAAAAAATGTCCATATAAAATATATTTTTCATTTATTCACTTTTTAAAAGCTGTTTTCATTGTTTCATTTTTGCAAACTTTTGTTACTGTGTATGTAGACATTATGTGAGTGAACCAGCAACTGGTCGTTATCAACAAAATTCAAAGAGGTAAAGACGCCGTCGTATGCAAGAATCATCTTGATGGAATAAAAAAAATTAATAAACGAATTACAGACAAAGCAGAGCTGAAATAATAATTATTACCTTTCCATCTAAAGACCCTTTGTTGTCTGTGCTTATGTTGTATTCATTTCAAGACCACCTTGAATAGTTCACAGTTTCTTTTTAACAGATATCGGCAAAAATTATATTCTTTGTAAACCTCAGTCTTGCGGGAAACCGTTTATGAAATGTCACTTTGCAATCAACCCGAGACTCAAAATCCTGCTTGAGCGTGGGAAGGTATTCGGTCTGGTCTTTAAAAGAAACGTTTGCAATCCGTGTGTCGAAATGAGCCATGTCATTTGTTTATGTCACTAGACCTTGCTGATGTCTCAACTAGCAAGTGTTACCACTATTGGTTTACTTGAATAGTGGACCATAGAAGCTGGGGTGTTTTTAGCAGGACATTCTGGTGCCTGTTGTCTTGACAAAGAAGCAAAATTCGAAAAGAGACATCTTTCGCTCTTGCCTTCGGTGCTACTTTAAAGCTTAAATATCAGGTTAGCAAAAGGCTTCAAGATGCTCAAACGAGTGAGAACATCTCGTGTAGCAAGGGTTAGTCTGGGAAGGAGGGGACAGAGGAGAGTAGGATGGATGGAAGGGGGATGAATGAGACGATTGGTGGGAAGCTGACAATGGGTGGGCGTCAAAGAGCATTAAATACTGGTCTTCTGGTTTTGAATTCCTCACTAAGGAGGATCACACGGGCGAGCGACTGTCCCTCTTACATCCACTGTTCGATCTTGTCGTGCGTTAGTAAAAGGTGAGGATACATTTCGTTATCTTCTTATCAAAGATGCTCATTGTTAACCGCATCATCGCTGGATATTGGTTCCACAGTATGATTACGTATAGGCTTATGTAGGTTCAAAGGATCGTTTCATGCTAAACGAATCATCAGTATTATGAGAAAGTACCACGAACTTATCTAAAAACATTTAAAGTCGAAAAGATGCATTTAAAACAAGATGAAGTCAGCAAAATTGACTTTAAAATTTTGTGAGCTGTTTGTTAGCAGCAGCTTGCTGCCGTTTGAAAATTTTTTTTTTTTTTTGGTCACTGAGGTGACATAGAGCATAAAATAAAACCAAGTAGGTACTAAGACAGCTTAATGAATACGACAGATGAACATTCTTTTCGTCGTTCTTCTTTTCAGATTTTCTTCCTCTTCTTTTTTTTTTTTTTTTTTTTTTGATGGTTTCTTTCTAACTTAAAACCAAAAACACGATTCGAGTCCGTTTTAGCTGTTATATGAAAGTATTAATCGTGAGAAAACATACGAGTTGAGTCTGTTTTAGCTGTGATAGGAAAGTATTTATAGTGAAAATAAAAATGTGAGACGCGTGAGACAAAGAATTTTTATTATCGCAATTTGCAAATGATACAGCATTGTGCCTGGATGGAAGTGAAAAATCGTTTACAGAAAGTGTTGAAATTCTTTTGAAATTCTTGAAATGGTTTTGCAAGAATGTCAGGTCTAAAAGTAAACTATGATAAAACCCCAATCGATATGGATAGGTAGTAAGAAGAACTGCCATATAGGGTTCCTGCGTGATATGAATGTTTGATGGGATTCAAGAAGCGGATAGCCGAGTGGTTAGAGCACCCGGATAGCGCAGCAAACTTCCCCCAGTCGACCCAGCTGGCGGAAATGGGTACTATGATAATAAATTAATCAAAATACAAAAATTACTATGTTCATGTAGTAAGCGTCAGCTTACGTCATTGAGAAAAACAGTTTTAGAAACCTTAGCCATGTTAAAATTAACTTACTTATTTCCTAGCCTACTTGACCCTGAGGATAAATATTTGAAGGAAATTGAACATCTATTTTTTAACTTCTTATGGAGTGGAAAGCAAGCAGAAGAAAAGTGTAGGTCAACCTTACATAAATGGTGGTCTGAACGTGGTTAATGTTTACTGCTACTTGTCTGCAATAAAAATCAGGTGGCTAAAGAGATTGTTACACAACGAGGCAGTATTAAAGGAAGCCCCACTATACTTGCACCCTGAATTGGTAAAGCTGCTTTTTCTAAGTATCGAATTTGTAAATTCACTAATTAATAGAATACATTAACATAATCCTTTTTGGCATGATTTTTTGAAACACTTTAAACGATTATGTGTAAAATGCCCACCCAAGACTATTTATGAATTTAAATGACTGTCTCTTCTACAACATGAATATTGTTATGGAGAACCACACAATTTCCTTTGGTGATTGGATACAAGAAGATATTTATCAAATTAAACACTTACTTAAGGATAATGGCAATTGCTTCACATACCAGGAATTTCAGCTAAAATTAAATTCCTAACCTGACCACTAATTTTCTACAGCTTTCAGAGTTCTAAATGCAATCAAGCAGTTTCAAAATAAATTGCAAATCAGAAAAAAAACTGAACAAAACAAAATGTATGGGGATAATTTTTAAGGGGAATAAATCTGTACGATTAATGCTCGGAAGCTCTGATTCTCTGCCCACAGGAATTATGAAATGGAATTTTAGCTTTGAAAAACTACTACGGAAACTTGTATTTAACAAATGCGATAAGACAACTACAGATAAATCAACTAAAATAGTTTCATTTAACTATTCTTTGTAGAATTTTACCAACTAACAGGTTCCTTTTCATAATAATTAACTCCCCCATATCTCCTGTGTGTCTTATTGAAAGAAGAGACATACAGTCATCTGTTATGGCAGTTTGTTATAGCATATTCTGGAAAGATTTACATTCAATCATACTCAGTAAATGCACATCATTTAAAAAAAGTTTACCTTTTCTAAAAATAAAACTGATTTTATTTGGAGTGCAAGAAGACAAACATATTGACAAAGTGTTAGACTTGTTGGCAAAGCATTATTTTTATGCAAGCAAATGGAAAAAAAAGACATACCTTCTGCCAATACCTTTTTTAAGATTTTGTAGACCTGTGTGTTATTGTGGAAGTCACACACTGAACTTTTAATATGAGCACAAGTAATAGAAGCTGAGATGTCCTCACTAGTTATCTCCTCTTAACTCTCTCCTTCCCCACTTCTGATATTTTCTACCTCTACCTCTACTCTTGTCTTTTTCTGTGTACGGAACGACTGTGTTTCAAGAATGAAAGGAGTTTTTTAATGCATGTAATAACACGCACTTTTGTATATATTGTGCAGTGAATTAAAGTGTGTTAAAAGAAAAGAAAGCATTAGTAGTGAGAGAAAACATACAACTCGAGTCTTGCTTTGATATGAACATTTTTATCGTGAGAGAAAACACACTCAGACGAGACAAAAACATGAACAAAGAAGGAAGTAACGAAATAAAATAGGGGACAAAGACAGACAGAAAGAAAGAACATAATAAAAGAAAATCGCATTGTTGCCTTTCTTACTACTTAACCAACACAATCTAAAAGACATAACAAAGTGAAATTGATATTGTAAGTCTTATTTCTTTTCATTTATATTCGTTCCAGATGTTTTATGTTAACTAGTAAGGTTAAACTATAAAAAGAGAAAAGTAAAGAATTAAAGTAAACAATATCGAAATACAGACAGTAGAATTTTATTGTTTTCTGTCGAAAAAGTGCTAGAAACAAAGCAATGCGTTTCAAGTGTTCTTGAAATTTGAAACCTGTCCTTTCCTCCACATTATCCTCCCTCCCTTTTTTTCTTCCACTTTAACTGTTTTGTGGCACCGTGAGGTTCCTTACTTTTCTGTGTTACTCCTTCCTTCCTTTCTATGACTTACATGTTTGTGCAGGAAGGATGATCGCGGGGTATTTCATGGGACTGCTGCTTCTGGTGACGTGTGTCGTGCATGCACAGTGGGCACAATCGCTCGGGTGGGGCGGTGCAGGCTTTGGCAAGCGAATCGTTAGTCCTTCTGTGTCGTCACATCATCATTCCCGACACATCTCACATAGTGATCTACGCAAATCCGATTCTCGCCAGTCGTTAGCGTCTTCTGACTCGTCTGACCCGACTTCTGAGTGTCAGCTGGACCAGTCTCTCCTGAAACTGCTCAACAACCTAGTTCAGGTACCTATGCATAAAAGTAATGAATGCACTCTTAGAATTAAACGCACAGTCAGAAGAAATTACTCTTCGCGTGTTGCTTAGGCCTCAGCTGGATTTTTCAGACAATTTGATGCCGATGTCACCAGTCATTCCAGTTATAACTGCGCAAGTTGTAAGTAGGCGATTCAGTGAAACGCTTCGCCTTTTTTAAAAGATAACCATCTGTATCAAAATATTAAATCCTGTAAAAGAACTTATTAATGAAGAGCGTATTGATGAAAATGACCAATAAACATAACCTCTAGCGAACTGTTGGTGGTTTATGCCATGCATAGGTGATCAGTTACCCATTCAGTATTGTGTGATTAGAGCAGGGTTTTCAGCCACGAGTTCGAACCACTCTAGACTCGGTAAATTGGTCTGAAGGCGATCCATAAATATTATTAATGGCCACATGCCTCCAGCCTCTCTCGATATTCAACTTTGATTTCCTTTTTCCTTTGCAGGAAGAGATGCTTCTCATTAAGAAGTGTTTGAACACTAACTCTGATGCTCGAGAGAACTGACATGATGAAGAGCCTCGTGCTGACGAAAGGTACCGCGAAGTTTGACTGAGATTTGCTTAAAGGTCATTGAAAGTACCACTGATATCTGGTGCTACCGTCAAACATGACAGATTCTCCGTACTAAAAAAAAAAAAATCCTTTTGGCTTTCTGCAGTCAGGCTTCATGTGAGATTGACCTTTCTCAAATTACTTAGTCGTCGTATGTCATTAAAAATGGGTTTCCAAACACGAAGCACTGTGTGTGTGTGTGTGTGTGTGTGTATGTGCGCGCGCGCGTGCACGTACCATCGTGACCCTCGTGCACTAGACACAGTAAATCAAGTTTATTTATGATCGAGACATTCTTTCTTTATGTGAAGAAAATCTAATACTGTTAAGGACCTGGCTCTAGATAGCAGTTTTAGTTTTTAATGCAGGTGTGCTTTTGCTTCTAATCAACCCACCACACCCCACCCTCTCTCATCACCCTCCCCACCCTCGGCAAGACTGTCATCGCGCCTATTAAAGGTGGAATAACAACTGAGCTGAAAGGCTTACTGACTGCAAAACGGCAGACATGCGTAGAGACATTTACAGAATTCAAGATGTAATGGTCAAAAAATGGCGTGGCGAGGTGCAAAACCTAACAGCTGCAACATACATCAGCCACACCAGTAATAAACACAACGCAAGGCTTTGTGATTTAAAAAAAATGATCGTATCACATCATTTATACAAGAGGCACCAGGCACAATTATATTGTAGACACGAAATGCTAAATATACTGTACACATCTAAACAGCGTACGACTGTCTCAAACAACTGGACAATGTGGAGAGCTGTACACGATCACTTGCACGAAAACCATACAAAACCTATACAATCAGCCCTCTGTGATTAGTTACAAAACAGCCTTTCCGAAAGAGAATGTCATTCAGGTACAAAGCAGCACGGCTTTCTCGGCACCATTCCCTCCTAGGGGTGTGACATGGGTTTCTAATGCTTCACCTTGGACTAACGCTAGCTTAACCTAGTCCTTCCCAACTTGTTTTCGAACATTAAGCAAGCTTTCCCAATAAATGGACCCTCGTGTGTTTATTGTTTCCAATATGATACAACAATTTGTTGAAGAATGAATTAATAATGTTAATTTATACAGCCCTTTATCCCACTAGTGATATGTCAGCCAGTATGCGCAGACGTCTGCTAAGCACGACCCCCCTCCCCACAGCTTCTGCCACAGAAACGTTTCACACAAGCTGTAGACGATAAAAAGCGGCCCAAACAAAAAACTCACCACCACCATCTTTAAATATGAGTGGATGCAAGTTCCAGCTTCTTGCCAGTAAGCTTACTAACAAGCGCCTTCTACTAGCCACGCGCACTCCAGTTGGATCTGACCACACAACATCTAAGATCTCCCCATGCAGTTGTTAGGAGGTATGTTAACAGTCCTAGGTGAAACATTACAAGAAAGAACAGTACAGGCCAAAACTTTTAGAGATCATCACAAGTTGGCGACAGTCTGTCCCTTTTTTTTAATCACAAATATCTACAAAGACGCAGAGATGGTCAGCTGATGATGTACATGGATTGATGACAGAAAACAATATACTAGCATAATGTACACAGATCAACCACCACTGATACCATATGAGTTGTCTTGAAAACAATAGGTCAAACCGAAAACATTTGTATGTCGATAAATTTAGCACCATTTCTTTCAGCATGTTAACAGCAACAATTGAAACAACTTCCCGCAATGTAAAATAAAAAAAAAGTAACTGTGCTTCTGTCGCGACAAACACAGCCGGTAAAAGCATTGTGCGTTTGTTCAACATCAAAGTTGCTAACGCATTTTCACTACATTTTGGGCGTCATTACTCTTATTCCAGTCACTATCACATAAAAAAAAATTCATGCACATTCTGATCAAAAAACTTTACACTGTGTTATGGCCATCCGGGTCACCGTCCTTTCTGTCCTATGTCTACAGCACAGTTATGAACACGCATGTCTTCACGAACTAAGCATCACTACCAGTACTACAAGAATTCACTAAAATCTACCGTCCGCAGAAGGAAAAAAAAAAACAAAAACAATCAAACGGCGCTGCCTAAAGGTCTCCAGATTTTGTTCCTGTATTGGACGCCTGCACTAAGATCTGTGCACTTAGCATGAAAGTTAGCAAATGGAGTCACGTTACGTTGCTTCATGGTCGAGTTAGTTGACAGTTACCGGAGACGCGCACGTGCAATCTCATCTCCGACGTGAAAGAAGCTGCATCGACAACATTTGTTGGCTTGCAAGTGAGCAAAAATATTGATTAGCTGCTTTTATAGTCACAGGAAGCAGGGGAACCGTTTTACGACAGGGTAGAAGGGAAGTGTTGGGGGTAGGCGGCAGCTTTCCAGCATTGCGGAAATTACATACCTCAAAAACATATGCAGTAAGAAATACTAGGCGGCGCTCGGCACAGGGTGCAAATCATGTTATTCACCTTTAGAGCGCCCCCCATTATTTGCTACTGCGCATGCTATGAAACTTTCGCAAGGCAAAACAGACCTTTTCTAATGCTGAGCCGATATCGACAACTCTGAAAAAAAATAAACAATGCCGAACTCACGTGAAATCAAATAAAACATGTGGGGTGAAGACCTAATCCGACCGTCTGCAACAAAAATGCAAATTTTACAGACACCGGATCGATTGATGTGTATAGGTGCAGAACTTTGCTACACAAGCGAACAGGCTTCTGGGAAAATCTTTCGGTCAAAGCTAGACCTTATTTTTGTTCCAGACGATTTTATGATCGCTGTTTTCATTTAACTTAGTTGAATTGTAGAGTCCGGCAAACAATAGACAATGGGTGAAGGCGGCAAGAATCGGTATAAAACGGCGACAAGATTAAAATCAAGTGTTCGCTAAATCAATTCAGCAAGACTTGTTTTTAAACAGTAATATTTTTTGTTAAATACTTGCGACGTTGGGTAGCTGAAGCAGCTGCTAGATGGTTTGATAATAGTAATGGCAAGCAACAAGCATTAGAAATGCCAAATACTAGCTCTGATTATTAAAATGGCCGGATATTCAACGGATACAATTGTTGTTCTATGACAAAAGCATTTACATAATATTAGAATGCTTCCTTTTGGTTATTGAGACGTTTCACCCACCCGCATGTAAAGACATCCTTTTCCCTAATCCAATCTACAAGCACTCACAGTGGAAGACGTTGATTGGTCGCCATCTGCAAATAATAACTACTCCTGCTTAGAACCATCCTTCTGGCTACCCAACAGGGCGAATCAAAAAGCTAAAATAGCATTTGCATATTTTAAACATTGAGCAAAACCAAAGAAAAAAATTAAAAACAAGTTGACTGTCTAGATTTTCTTTTTTACCCTTAAAAGTAGTGTTTCAAGGTATGTGCAGATAGCAGCAATCCTAAAGACCATTAACTGGGCATAGTATGGAAGTGTCAGATCTCCAAAGTACCCTAAAGGCCCTTTGTATTGGCAAACAATTCTAACCTTGGCATGTTGACCAAAGTACCAATCATCTAAACGTTCACCCCCAAGTCACTGGCTTCCTGTGTCCTTCACACATAAACTTTTGTTCACCATTTGCCAAGTTAAGAAGGAATTTAAACATCAGAAAAAACAATAGACAAAAATGGAAGTGTGCATTTTTGAAATATTAAAAAAGCTTTCATTTTGTAAATAACAACAAATGTATCTCTGTATCGATTTTTCTCAAACTGAAAGTGATAAAATGGAATTTGAATGTGGTTCTACAAAATATAATGGCCTGTTTGGCTTCAATTTTCAATAACTGTTGTAATGTCAGAGCAATTTAAGTTATCACTTATCACAAGAATTCAAAACACAACTGTAAATTTCTGAGAACACATTTTTAAGTATTTTATACTAAGTGATGTGAAAATACAAATATGGAAATTAGAGGAAACTGTGACAGCACTGAGAACATAATTCGAATGAGACATGGCAAGGCACTACAGAGGAAAAACTTCATGGCACAGAGGAAAAAAGGACAACATTTCTTCTCGTGGCAACCTTAAGTATAACCAAAGCAATAATTCTCCATAGCTGTATGGAATACAAAAGCATCTTTTTTCTTCCCTTAAGTTGTATGATTAAAAGCAGAATCTGCTACACAAAATCATGGTTTTCTAACCGTAAATTCTATGATTTCAAGTGCTTGCATGTTCCTCAACACCATCATGCACATTTTATATAAAATGTTATGCAGAATATTCTGTTATTTCAAGACTTCAGATGCTGCAGAATATTCTGTTATTTCAAGGCTTCAGATGCTGTAAATAAGTTGTTTTAAAATGTAGCTACCTCCACCATAAGTCATCTCTATACCTGATAACATAATTCTTTCAAAGTCAAAATAAGAACCCCCTTCTAATTTGTTCTGATAAATATGAGGCAAATATGGAACATTACTGCCAGCTTTTGTTTTTCTTATGCATCAGGCTAAATGCATCATAATTACCATCATCATTGGAAGGAAGAACGTGGCTCAATCTCAAGTCTTTTCACTTTGCAGGTTACTTGCTGTCACAGGGAAGTGCCTGTGATTAAGCAGTGTTATAATTAAGTGATCCTTCATGGCCTGACATTCAAGAGCACCAGAAATCAATTTCAATCCAAGTTTTGTTCTTAAAAAAAAAATTAAAAAATGAAAAAAATAAAAAAATGGGGGCACTCAAAGTCCCAGTTCAAACATAGGTTGCAGACTAAGTTCAGGGTGGAAAGAGTCCTACAATGCACTACGAGAACCTAGTATCTTGTTGACTAGGGAGAAATAAGGGCACTACAGTGCATGTCCCTGAAAGAGCACACGAAAAAGCTTTCTTTCTTTCTACATTTCTTTATGCATTAAAAAGAAAGGATAGTAAAAAATTGCCTGAAACATCATTCACACGTGTGACAGGAGCTATCTTTGATGCATCAATTATAGGATTGAACAAAACAGAAACTAGATCACCGATCAGCATAAAACCAGTTTGTAGAGGAATGGCTTTTAATTAAGTTTAGACCAGATTCATACCAAGAACAATCGCAAATTAAGACACCACTTTAGTGCACTTAACAGTATGGTAGACAGCTGGTAGTTCATTTATGCAAATCAGTTTATCAGTAGGCTAAAAAGGAGAGGCATGGGTTACATCTTCAACCTTAACAATGTAAACCAATTACATTCACTGTCCCTGTGATACCTAGAATATGTGAATCCTCTTTTTTCCAGTCATACTGTAAAACATTTACTGCAAGGAAGTGGTAAAAACTGGTATTCGATTGAAACAGATAAACCTAGGGATATAAAATGTTGTGGATTGCTTTCATTCTCTGATGCTCATGCAGTTAAATCAAAATGGAAAACATTGACATCAAGCCATTTTTCTGTCACAAACATGATTAGCCCACAAAATTTAAATTGATAACTGATCCAGTCACTCAATGTTTGGAGTCTCTACACCACTGGTTTTGTCATCTTCGACAGTTCTTAGTGATGGTGGCATTAAGCATATTCCTTCTATTTCCTTACTGGTGTCAGGCAAACTTAATGCACTGAAAGTGAGATATCTTGCATAAGTGTTTTCACAGACTTGCAGGAAACCCCAAGGGTACCTAAGCCAGTGACTATAAAGTATTTATACATTTGATGTCTTCCCATTACACCCTGCTTGATGTCAGTTTACCATAACCTGCATATCATACCCTGCTTATTCCTAGAGGCAAATATACTTATTTATGCACACTAATGTGTGTATGCACAGGCAATGATAGTATCCATGTGTGCACATATATAGATCCTCACTTTCTTGCAGAAAATATATTTTTACATAAAATTACAAAGACTATAAGTGAAATACTAATTGTATAACAACTGTAGAAAAAAATAACATTTTTGCTGTCAAAAAGCTAAATTTATATGTTTATGTACACCATTCTGTGTCCTCCCACACACACACACACACAAAAACACAATATTACAAAACTTATTGAAATCATTTCAGCTATTAGAGTTATCATAAATTAGACTTTATGATATGTAAAATTTCTTTGTGATATTTTGTATTATACGAATCTCACAGAACAACCAAAGCACTGTTTTACCTCTTTAGCATCTCCTTGGGTATCAAATTTGTAATAGCCTTGAGAATCATATTGCAGTGTGAAATAATATCTAATATCATTTTTCACCTAAATTTACCAGACTAAATTCAGATGAGCATAAAGTAAGAAAAGGTATTCAAAGCCAACACAAAAATGCCAATCTCTCCCAACAGCAAAAGTACATTTTTAAAAAGAAACAAAAGAGTGGCAGAATAAAAAACAGACTAACATACATTTAAAATCCTCAGAATTTCTTCATCAGAAAAATTGTTAGAATCATGGAAAAGTACTTAAATAAAATGTGGTCCATATACCACTTGATGGTCATTCACTTAAACTTTTCATGCCTCTTTAAAAAAAATTGGTAAAGCTCAAGCACAGACCTCTCAGTCCAAATACCACCCAGTTAATTTTCCCCACATAAAACCAGCATAGGATTACCCTGAATGCTTAATCAGGTCAATTCCAGCTTGAATCATCAAACTATATTCATGAAAGCAGACATAGGAAAGGGATAATGCTCATTAAATGATATTAATACCTCTAAAACAAAAGTGATTTGGATTAATGTGTATAAAAGCATCATAAATGAAAAACACACATGTATTTGTGTAGCACTAAGATTTACTGACGAGAATGAAAAGTAAAAAAAAATGTTGTTACTACATCTTTCCCCATCCCCAAATGAATGGTATAAAGACACAAAGAAACAATTTAGTACAGAACTTTCTTTGCTTTCACAGTGTGTGCTATCAGGGGTTGTTACTGTCAGATTAAGGCTAATTAATCGTTCTCACTTGCGTTTACTGTTTGTTCTCATTATGTAGCACCTGTTTTAACAAGTTTTCCTTATTGTGACAGAATGATAGTTTTTAACACTCAAGGTGATGGCATAGTAGAAGAAAAACGAAGCCTTCACACTCAAGAAAAAGAGGCAATCACTGGAGCTTATGTTATGTATCCATCTGTTCATCCCCTATGTCAAGTTGTCATAGAAGCTATCTCCAATACGATCAGGACAAGATCACTGTCCATGTCAAGCTGTGCAACACTATCTAAATCTGACTAGCGGCACCTGAAAACAAGACTGACAAGTTGGACAAGTCAGATAACCTCTATCACACTGAATGCCACGACTGACCAAGCACATGTGGGGGTAAAACAGAAAATTGAAGCAAAGAATGGAAGGGAGTCCTAACCTGTGGAAGAACATTTGCATAACAGCAGGCTGTCTTCTCCCAGTCTTGCCATCCTAGACTGTGAGGCCCTGTGGTTCCAGAGAATGGTCAAGAAAGCCATTTACAAAGCCAAAGGTGACACCAACTACTGCTAGTAGTCTGCAACAATCTCATTGCCCTGGGTTCATCTCAGTGTGGTATGCATAAGGCAGTCAGGTTATAGCTAATTTCAAAGGCAGGCAGATAAATGCCAAAAGCTCCAGTGAGTGCTTCTTTTTCTTGAGTGTTTAGTTTCCCTTTTACTCCTTTATCATATATTCAGCGTATGTGTTACAGATGTTGTGCATACCAGGAAAGGTACAGCAGCAAAATACCTAACTTTATTATTATTATCTAGAATTAAAAACTTAAGCATCATAAAATCTCTTTCCTACATCTTATAGGAAACATGTAATAGTTATGTGGTTAATAATTCAACTCTTATCAGATGATTCAGTTTTAGTATTTTCACTTTTTTGCTCATATTTGACTGTCCTATGTACACATTCAAATAAGCAGTTTTTTATGCACAAGCATCAGGGCATCATCTCTAACTGTTAGTGACAAAAGTCAAAGCTTGCTATTAGCACCTGAACTACCCAAATCATGCAAGACAATAAGACCAAAAGCCCTCTTTCCCATCTCAAATAGTGAAACCAGCTTATATCTGCCCATCCTGCTCCTCACGAATTTCTCGCTTCCACCTGTAGAATGACCTTGGGGATACACCAGGAAATCGCTTGGTAAATTCCTGAACATCAACATCAGGATTTTGCTGTACAAAGATGTATTCCACACGGTGAACTTTACGCTGTCGCTGGGAAAGGCGTGGCATTTCCTCTTCTCTGTCATCTGTTACATCAGCAGGCATGCTTCCACTGACTATGTCTGCTAGCACAGTGGAAAACGTTCCTTGGCCTCCAGCACTACCTGAGCTTGCTGTGGCTGTGTGACATGTCAGAGAGGTAGGTGGTGCCGGCAAAGGGGCAGGATCTGGCAGTCCAGGTGGTAAGTGGTGGTGCAGCATAGCACTTAGACGAGTCAGGTTGGACACAGTTTCTGTAAAAGATGGCAGCGGAGCAGTAGGAGACTCTGTCTTCACCCTCACGCTCATGCCTCCTTTGACTTTTTCTCCATCCCTACCTGTGCTGTTTGGCAGAGCTGGGCTTGTGCGCTGTTGCAGAGATTCAGCAGGTGGCAACGATGAACCACCAAAAGATGCATGATGGCCAGAAGATACAGGATTACCAGATTCTGAATCCGACTGGCTATCATGACTTAACAACCCAGCCGAGTGAGATGGTAACACTGATATTCCTAGGGCAGATGATGACGAATGAGTAGGATGAGTCAGAGATGCCTGGGTGTCATCTCTGCCAAGAAATAGGAAATTATCCGCATGGCGAGGTTCTTTAAGTACTAGGGCCTTCCAGACATTAAAGACATCTTCTGGCACATCAGGGAAGAGACTGTGAAAGTCTGGATAGTTAGTGCTTCGAATGCTACGGATGTATTCCAGCTTCATTCCCACACTTTTTTTCCATCGCTGAAAAGTTGCTGGTGCAACCTGCGGGTATACTGCCACCAGCTCCTCATACTCTAGCTTTGGGTGATGTAAGAAATGCTGATGTGCTTCTTTGTGGCCTTCATCTTCACCAAAGTTGTTGTCTCCCCTTAAATTTGAGTCCATAAGATTCAGAGGACTATCAGCTGGATCTACACAAGAAATCATGTCATTAGTAATAACACCTTGTCCATTGTCAAGAACCCTTGTGTGCCCATTATCAAATACAGAGTTGCCAGTCATTAAATCTGCCATAGTTTTTTCCGGCTGTTGTGGGCCATGTTCCAAAGCCTGCCATATTCGAAAAACACTCTCTGGAACATCCCGAGCCGTTTGAGAAAACGAGGCAAAGTCTATGTTTGGGTTTTCGCGGATGAAGGCACGCCATTCTCGAATGTGACGGCGCCATCTGTAGAATGTCCTCTGTGACACAGTGCCAAACTGTTGGGCGAACTGTGCATAGTCCATGGAAGGATTTAGCATCACCTGGATAAATTCTTCTCGTACATGCCTTCTTCCTTTGCTCCCTCCCATATCTTCTTCTTCTGCTGCCAGCTCACATACCTGATGTGATCCTACAGCAACAGATTCATCACCATGTGTATGTTCACCAACTGAGGTAGCTGGGTCTGAATGTTTGGTAGAGCAATGCTGCATGGATCTGCCACTCTGAACCATGGGGGAGTGACCTTCATCTTCTTTTTCAGAAGCACTGACAGATGCTCCACTTTCAGAAATTAGCGACTGCCACTTACGGAAAGCTTCAAATGTCACATCTGGCAAAACTGCAGCAATGTCTTCATACTGCACATCAGAATGATCTCGCATATATTCCATCACCTGCCGAGCTTCCTGCTTCCACCTATAAAATGTACGATGTGACACACCAGGGTATGTGCGACTGAATTCTCCATAGTCCATGTAAGGATGCAAGTGCACCAGTAGTTGCTCTGGTCGACATTTCTGCTTCTGATCTTCTGTATCATCTGTCACCAGTGACATTTCCATATCTGGCACGCGTGATGGAAGCACATCAGTGGCATGTGCTGGCTGGGACAGCATGTCATCTGTTAAAGTATCCCTTGAAGGTTCCAACATTTGACTGGCACAGTTCTCCAATGCTGATGAGTGACTTGTGGCACTGACTGCAGCATTCTCTTCCTGTATGCTGGCTTTCCATGTGTAAAAAACTTCTTCAGAGACATCAGGAAAAAGCTGCTGAAAGTTTTGCAGTGTGATGGAAGGTTCTGACCGCAGCAAGTTCATACCATCTCTCACCTGCCGGCGCCAGCGATAAAATGTGCGAACAGAGATGCCAGGGTAATAAGAGGAAAACGTTGTGAAATCAACCTGAGGGCATCTCTGTACAAAAAGGAACTCCTCTCGACTGGGTTTATGACGCTTTCGGGATGATCCCTGTGTTGGGGAAAGATGAGAAGGCTCTATACGCTCAATACTGGTGTCTTGATGTTTTGGTCCATCACCCCCATCTGACCTTGATCTCTCCAACAAAAAATTTGGTGCTTCCTCTGTTCCTCTGTCAGAAGTGACACTGAGATCATGAGACTGCTGTACAGGTGTGTTAGAGACTGGGGAGAGGGGTGTGGTCATTCTGGATGATGGTAGTGCTGGTTCTGGTCCTATGTCTTGCGTACCAAGTGGGGCAAGAGCAAGCCCTTGCTCAACACGTCGCCGCCACGAGGCCAAGATCTCACTTGGGACATTTGGGAAGTAGAGGGCAAACTGTTCATCTGTGCAGTGTGGTTCACGTTGCAGCAGTGCAAGAGAAGAAGCAACCTGCAAGAAAATATAAAAGAAACAATTTGAATTCCAAAGAAATAAGGAGGGCAAAATAAACCTCACACAGAATCTTTCCATTTTGTCCATTCAGAAATGAAATGTCTGGACTCCTGATACTGTTATTAAATAGTTTAAGAAAATACTTGAAGAATACACTTGATGCTGAAAGTGAACTGCTATTGAAAATCAAAATCCCCAGCAGAGTTTTAAATCCAATTTCTTTATCTCGAAATTCTACAAACATATTCCTATTGTTAGATAGCAATTTTTTTCCCCCTCAAAATATTCACCGTCAATTGAACCTGAAGCAGCAATTTACATTTTATATTTTTTACCTTGCGACGCCATCTTGCGTACCGCTGTGCAGAAACGCCAGGAAAAAGTCGACACAACGCTGAGTGACTGATATCAGGGTTCTGGAGAAAGTAGTACTGTTCTGGCTTCATGCTCACTCGTCTGCCACAGTGATTTCCAATGCCATCTGTTGCTACCATAATAGGCTGATGCAGACTGGTATTTACGTCATTCTCCTTCGTCTGGTCTCGATCACCTACTTCGCCCCTGCCACTCTCAGCACTTCTCAAAGGCTTGTTGTCTCTCTCATCATGCTGATCCCGCTCTGTGTTCAGGCCTGTGTGAACAGAACTGGACGAGGAAGTTAAAGCATGACCAGACATCAGCCGCAATGGAGACCACAGCGGTAGAGCCATCTGCCCCATCAAAGGAGCATAGCTTCGGTACCAAGAAGCCAATTCTGCACTTGCCATCAGGTGTTCGCTGTTTGCATTAGCTGCTAACAGTGAGAGAGGAGGCAGGCTCGGGGCTGTCGAACTATGTGGTAACGTAGACAAAGGAGTACAAGTTGTTGTGACAGGATTGTGGCTCCCAGCAAGTGCCACTTGGGATTTCCAAAGAGTAAATACATCCTGAGTAACAGATGCATGTTTCCGAAACTCCTGATATGTGACCTGTTGAATAATGAAAGACCAGTTATTGTGAAAAGGCTGTCTACCCTTCTCAAACACCAGAAAATATAGTTCACTAAATTATGAAGAAATCATTGGCAAAATATAAGCATTCCTAAATGTGTAAAGATATTTGTTTTAAAGGAACAGCCAGCATTGTAAAAACTCTCTCTCATATACACACCCACACACACATACACATCTGGCCAAGAAACTGTTGTTTCTTACTGTCCATCTTGAACATCTACTTTTAATCAATCAATGGTGCTTTTTGTTTTCAGAAGTTAGGAAATAGTTTTTTTCTATATATATGTATATAATGATCATGGACAAACATCAATACGCTGATATCACGACTTCAAAATGTCTTCATTTTACCATTTGATTTTCGTGTCATAATTACAGCTTGATTATCATGGTATTACTTCTGGTCTTGGAACCACTTTTTATAAATAAGCACTAGTTAATATGATACCTCTTTTTTGGTGGCAGAACATTAAAGAATCCAACCAATCATCTTCACTCTCACTTAAGCAGACATACGTTTTTGAGAGTAAAGGTTTAGTTTTCTTCCTACCAGACTTTGTCCTGTTATTCCTCTCGTTCTTTCACTTGTCTTTATCATTTATTCTGAAGGTCAAATGGATTTTATTTTCAGAGAACAGAGGGCTGTCATACAGACAAGTAACATATGAAACATACCTGTGGATTTGACTGCAGCCTTAAGAAATCAATGAGGATTTGCTTCTTCCAAGCATAAAATGTCTGTCTTGAAACACCAGGGAAAATCTGATGAAAAAGGAAATAGCTCTAATCATGAGACAGAGAGAGATGCATGCACAAAGTCAGAACTAGTTTAGTATAATCATAAACAATTAAACTTGTAATTGAAAAAGACAAAGATCTATGATGATGCTAGACTTACAAGTTTATAAAAAATACATATATGAATGTGTACAAATGTTATTTAAGATATATTACTATAAACTCTCTTTTGTTTACCTTTTGCTCTCCTTTGTCATTTATAAATAAGAGACGTCTTCCTTCTCTCCCATTTTACACACCCCTCCTACCACCCCCAACATACACACACACACGCATATCAGCAATAAAGATTTCAAACCTGAGCAAACTGTTCAGCTTCCAGACCAAGGTTCTTTTGAAGGAATATATATTGTGCTGTTGTCTCATCTCTTTCTTCCTCTTCATCTTTAGCTCCATCCTCTTTGTCATCCCGGTCCTCTGATTCTGTGTCATGATGGCCATCGGAGCCATTATCTTTGTATGCCCCAGAGTCTGCTGGGAACTGAGAGCTACCAAATAAGTTTGCCAGCACAGGAGTCTTTGTGGTGTCTGCAAGAAAGCGATGGCCACGAGCCATCATGCTCCTCCAGTGATGAAATACCTGCTCTCTTACCTGTGGAAAGCAGGCTGAAAACTGAGAATATGTCCATGTTGGTCTCTGCTCCAGGAAAATAAACTGGTCTTTGATACGCCGTTTCCAGCGGTAAAAGGTGCGCTGCTGCATATTTGGAAAGCTCCGAGACATTTCTCCAAAGTCCATAAATGGGTCAGTTTCTAGGTACTGGTATTCTGTCTTCTGAGTCATGTCTCTTCTTACCCAGGGTGGACCCCCTTCACCATCTCCTACACCATCTCCATCGGAGTGTCGCCGCTTTCTATCACCTGTAGAATCCAGGTGAGATGACATGTGTGATGATGCCATCTGAGAATGGAAAATATGATCTGCATATTGCTGCAACACTGCCATGGAGGAAGCAGGCGAAGACACCATTTCACCTGTGATAGGAGTACTGCAGGTTCTGCTGCCTGGAGAGCTGGGTGTGCCTGCTGATGAGTCTGCTGCTAGCCTGGTACTCTGAGCAGAATATGGTATAAACAAATTTGGTGAAAAACATAATAAATCTTTCTGATAAATTATGAGATAAATACCGACAGCATACCGAAATCCTAAATGCACCCTTATCAGCTCTGAAAGTGGTAAGTGACGTGATTGCAATGACAACTAAGTTCTCATGCTAGTTACTTAATATATGGCCTTTCTAGTCAGGTACTGGCATCCACACATGCTACAGCATTTGTGATTTGTGCACAGTGGAGCACTTTCTTGCTAGATATCATTATTACTATCTCATCTGGCATTCTCTAAACAACAGTATTGCGTGTTATGTTGCATGCATCCATGTTCTTTTTGTTGTTTTTTTGTTTGGAGTGGGGGTGTAAAGCGCCATGAGATATGGCGCTGTACAAATTCACTATATTATTATATTATTACAGTCACCATTTTGAGACCTATAGTGAGAGAATGGTAGTAATTAATGAAAATACAGGACTTGGGGTTTTAAATTTTGATTTGTACTTTCATCAGTTGTTTTTAAATTAGCAACAGAAACAAATGAATAATCATTTTCACAAATGTTGCCGAGGTATGATACTGCAAACTTAGCATTTATTTCCAAGTTCTATGCAAGGACAATTTTGATATGCATACAATGCAGCCTGGATGATACTTATTACAAAGCATATAAAAAATTTAAGTATTATATCAACAGACAATGGAAATAATGCCTTACTGATGTTGGTAAAGTTGATGCACTCTCTGAATCGGGTGAACCATCTAAGGCAGGATAAAGTCCCCCATTTTCTGATAAAGCAGCATTATTTTGTAAGGGTACATGTCCTCCAACTCTGTTAAAATAAAATAAAGACTTCTTTTTTTTAAAAAAGCCAAGAATTGAAAAGTTAATCATAAAACTATGAATTATCCAACTCTACATAAAGTGACACAGAATCTGCAACAACAAAATTAAAATTTCTGGCAAGATGATTTTGTAGAATGTGTGGTTTTATTTCTTTTACCTCTCTAATACATTATGTGAAGGGCTGAAAGTGTAAACCTCATGGTTAATTTAAAAAAAGAGCATTAAACTATTTCCAAAAAAAAAAAATTAACTACAGCCCCATATTTATTAATAGTGAAACAGAAGTGGATCACATAAAAGACAACAAACAAGATAATTATCTAGGTGAACTGTTGTTGAGCTGCCTGTTTCTGCACAAAATTAATTCTTATGAGTATATCAACCCCAAAAACCCACTTTTTAAAGACAAAGAACAATACTACACCTTTAGTACAAAATAATGCCTAAGATAAATAACAGAATAAGTTAATAAGTAGCTGTAACTGTCAGGATCTTCCGACTAAGGCATTTTTTCTATTATTTCTACGTAAAGCAGACTTTAAAAAGTGATTAGTATAACATAATGTCATGTCTTGAACATAATGCTGAATGTTACTGTTATATAGAGCTTTTAAATGGCATCTAAATGTAAACTAAATTGTTTTTTTATTTTTAAATATAGGCTTCAGAAAAAAACAAATCCATTTTGTTCTATGCTGCCAAACAGTCATATCTCTCCAGAAGTTCTTATAAATAGGATTTTTTAAAGAAACAACAGCACTGCTATCCAGCTCTGAATTTTAAGTATGATAAAACTTTTACTAAGATTTGAAAAAGATGCATGCTTAAGCAAGTAAATAATTAGAATCTTTAACAGAATCTGGTAAATCATGTCCTGTTAATTTATGGCAGCTTTCAAAAGAAAAATATTTTAAAGGCTTAACTATTCTTATTAATATACTGCCCCCTATCTCCCCAAAAATACAGGGTTTGGTTAAACAAAAGTAGTAGTTCACAAAAATTAATAAAACAACTGTCCTAATCTTTTTTGTTTGGCATTTTCCAGAATGCTTACCTGCTAGACGTTTCTCCAGATGGATGGGAAAGCGTCATGTGGCTATTACTTCCCCTGAGAGTGTCTTCATCCTTCACCACTGACATGTCAAGAGGCACATCTACTTCATCTAACACTCTGCTGTCATGGAAAGAAGTCATTGCCCCCGCATTAGAAGCATCTACAGGCAAGTCCAGTCCCCCAGGTTCTTTCTTGATAACTGTTGGACGTGCAGCACACCCGGAGGTATTTGCAAAATTTACCCTGCTCTCCCTGGTGGCAGCCCCTTTTGAAACACCTATGACTGCATTAATCTCTGGATCTGATTTCACTCCATTCATTAATGCTGTCTCACTGGAACTTGTTTCAGTCATCATAGATAAAGAATCTTGAGGACTCTCTTGATCATAGACAGTTAGGTCCACACGATAAACTTGATCTGAACCAGAACTTCTTACTTCACGTGAAGTCACATTCTCTTCTGATGCATAGGGTGAATTCTGAATGGCACTGTGCGAAACTGGAATCTCATGCACCGCAACATTGTCTCCTGATGCACTCTCTTCACTGCAGACATTCGTATCAGACCACGCTGATGTCCGAGAAAGGACAGTATTTGCTGCAGACCTAACCTCAGTGCTTCCTGTAACTTGAACAACACTAGGTCTGACAGCAAAGTTGCCCATGTCTTCCTGGGTAAAATCTCGGTTCTTATCGGTATTAGGAAGATGATCTGCCATTACTGAAGTTCTACTGTCACTTTTTGCCTCTGTCCGTGAAAGCACTTGGTAACAGTTACTAGAGGCATCTTTCCCCTGTTCCATCATGTCCTCAAAAGTATGAGGCACTGACTGGTAATTTCTCACACTGTCTGAGGGCACTGATGACAAGGAGATGCCTTCCCTGTTTTCATGAGCTGTATGCAAGAAACCATCAGTAACATAGCTATTATTCAAAGAAAGACCCTCATTGTTCACTTCTTCATCACTACCCAATCTATTTTCAACATCAACAGAAATATCACAATCAGTCTTATTGTTAACCTCAGATGTTATATCCAGGCTGCCAACATTATGAGTACCACTTCTTTCTAGTCCTCTTCCACCACAACCTAAGGCTGCCGAGACAGCTTCTGCTTCAACAGCTTCATGTTGTGCTTGATCACGTTCATGAACACGACCTTTGGGTCTTGACCCATTACACACTACTTCCTTTAAACTATAGTTATCTTTTCGCATGTGATCTATTTCTACACATATTAATCCCATCACCTCTACACATTCAGAAAAGGTGAGGTGTGTATGGCACAACCGTCTCAGTGCTGCAATTAGCCCTGGGTAAAACTGGCTCGCATCCTTTTCCTGTTCAACAACACTTGCTGACCCACTATCATCATCTGGTCCCATGGCAACAGTAGCATTTACTCCAGCTGTGCTGCAAAATATATTGTTAACTGGTAAAATCTTGTTGCCTAATGAATTATACAACTAATTTATCATACACTGAAGACTCAATATTTAAACAACTCTCATGTTTATGATTATTTAAGGTTCTTCTAGAAATTCACAAAAAAATTTTAGAAACCTCAGCTCATCATCACTACTAAAGATTTTCTGAGGCCAAAGTAAGATTAATAATTAGATAAAGACTAAAATACATAGCTTAAACTCTAGTTCCCATTCTGAATTGTTGTTTAACATTAAATCTCATAGGTAGCAAAACTTTTCAGTATCCTTTATAAAAGCATCTACTGTAAGTCATGATAAAATCTAAAATGTGTACTCAAAAATAATGAAGTTGTAGTCACTGTGTCTTCTTCAACAGCTTCACATATAAGTGTTTTAAGACAGTACCTTGACAGTTTTAAAAAGAGCTCCATAAGCTGCCTCACTTCTACTCTCCTTTTTGTGTCTATCCGTACATTATACATGTAGTGTGGCTGAGAGCAAATCAGATTTATCAAAATCACTAATATTTATTCGGTTTCAATATTTTTTAAAAGCAGATACATTCCAGTAGTACATAATCTTTAATCAGCAAAATATATATCAAAGCACAACCATTTAGGCTAATGGAGTGAGGGCATTTTCCGTTTCTGGTATAGCAAGCATCGATGCCTTTACATTCTTCCCTGTTTATTGTTTACCGTGTGTGTTTGAGCAAGAAAGAAAAAAAGGTGCAATGGATGCGCCTGCACTATGGGGTCATGAGAGAAAGTGACTGCACGGCCTTGTGTTCCAGTCATCTATTCATCAATCACATTCCATTCATTTTATTCTCTTCGATACCAACCTCTGACCCTATGCATGTAAAATAGTTTTGTCAGGTCACGTGACCAGTCGACTGCGTGGCGTCAGCGCCAAAACAAAAGATATGTCATATTTAGCCCCAATTCACTGCTTCCTTAAAACAAAATCAATTTTAAAATTTCTGCCACACAGTAGTGATATATAACCACTACCTCCGTCCGACCACGTTCTAAGAATGTTCTATTCCATCATCATACCAACATACGCAAACTAAAGATGGCCGTCTCTCAAAGTTTTGTGTAAACTAAATCTGCATGCCAGTGAATCCAGGTTACTGGACCGCTTCGAAGCTTAATCCCGGTATTCAAGCCACGCCGCAAGGTTCACGCTATACTAAATTTTGTAACAGTTTAAATATACCACATTACAGGACAATATTTTAGGGATAAGTTGTTTGATTAACCTCTAAAAACATCGTGTACCTACCTACACCTGTCACATCCTTTGTCGTGAGTCTCCAGCAAATGCCAAGCGAGGCTCGAATCTTTCAATTGCAGTCGTCCACGTAGTTTCCGCCATCTTTCAAAAGAGCCTGCAAGGTAAACCCGACGTGCATCCCGCCATTGATATGCTTGCCGCTGTTTCTGTTTTCTTTCCTTGTCGGGCTTTGGCGGCCGACCCCTGTTTGTGTTTTTGTGCAGAATATCCCCTCTCTTTACAGTGGCCATCTTGACACTGGGTAGGGAGGGTGTGTGTGCCGAACTGTGCGGGAGTAGGGTAGGGGCAGATCTTGCGCAGGCGCAGTGGAAGGCAAAATGTCAGTGAGGTCACGTGAGGGGAGGGTGAGTGGCAGGTGGCAGGGCCTGCCGACAAAGAAGAATAAGTAACGCAGCACCGTACTTTAGCAAACGGCATGGTTTTATCTGTGCACCCGTGCATATACACAAACCAATTGAAGTAGATCGCTATAAGCTGTGTGCATAGTGTTAGATAAGACGCTCTTGTACAGCGCCGAACTATCAGAAGTATATATCCTTACCAGGGGTAGTGCAGCGTTCATTTGTATGAAATTATTTGGGATGTGTTTTTTTTTTTATTCTGATTATTAATTTTTTTTTTGGCAAGGGGTCTACCCGATCAAAACTGTTTAGTGGAAAAACAATTAATTGAGCATCTAGATAATCAGGGAAAGTTATATATAATAAAAGGTTTTACACACACACACACACACCTGTATCTTAAACTTGACACAGCTGACATCTTCACCAAGCCAGCTAATTTTTACCTAAATACAGCCCTAGGAAGAATGGAGCTTGCGATCAAAGATCACTGTGATGTGATTTTTAGTACAAAAACGGAATATAAATTTCTCTTTAATAGTTTATGTAAAAAAAGGTAAAGGTCATCCCATAACCTTTCATGGTCGTTGGGGAGTGAGGTGTTAGAGACCCCACTTTTCTCGGGGCCAGCATTTACATGAGGGTGGTGCCAATCTCCTCTCCCTCGCTGCCTTACCTTCCCCAACCCTCTATGGAGTCAGGTACCCATTCCCGTCAGCTGGGTCGACTGGGGGAAGTTTGCTGCGCTTATCGGGTATTGAACCAGCGCGCTCTCGGTTCGGACGCCAGCGCTCTAACCACTCAGCCATCCGCTTCCCCTCAATAGTTTATGACTGAATACCATACACAGAGCATAAGTATTAAAGCAATTAATTGTAAATGAGAAATATTCTTATTCTCCAAAAAGTGAATGGCTGTAAGTGTAATTAGGAAAAAACAAAGATGGAGGACAACATATTTTGCACTGTACTACTTTCATTGTTGTCTTTCTTTTTGGTAATAGATTCCAATAAAATAAAGGCAGAATTATATTGTACAAGATTATTAGCAAAAAGAAATTCATGCTGAAGTTTTGTGTCTTAAATGACTGAGCATATTTACACTTACAATGGCCCAACACTCACCCACCTTCTGTGATTTTGTTGGATTTGCTTTTCTTGTTTTTTTTTTAAATGTTAGTTATAGCTTCCAGCATTTGACCAAGTTGTTCATATCTCATCTTTCTCAACCATGTTTTTCTTAAATGGGTGCATATTATGTAGCAATTGCTTGGAGATATTTGTTCCCAGATGGTCTTATTTAAGCATTAATAGATCCTGTGCTGGCCTTTCAGTCCAGCATTTTTATGAATGTGGTGATGTTTATCAGCTCATGGCACCGTGTTTCTCCTGAGTGTAAAGATCTACCCAGTCTCTTGGTGGTTAGGTGGCACTGAATTATGTGAAAGAAGTCATGCTTTATTTGCATTTTGACAAGACTGCTTTTTTTTGCTTAAACATTGCCCACACCAGACGATATAACTTAAATGAATGCACACACACACACACACACAGAACATTGTGGTGCTACAGGAGACACACAAAATGTTTACAACACCTAATTTCTTTCATCATTCTTAATTGAAGGATATCATTAAAGATACATTAAAGTAACTTTTTTAATTATCATCAGATTATTTTAACAACTACAGTGGTCCTAAATATGTCCTTTGTTCATCTGCTTTCAAAATCTATCACAAGCAAAAACAAAAGCATGCTTGTGTCATAATCAAGAGTTAGAGAAAAGCACATTAGAGAATGTATGCTGCATGCAAACATTTTTCACTTCGTTTCTTATGACAAAGCTTTTTAAGCCCTGCCAAGAATCCTCAAAACCTGCATCACTTTTTGTAAACTGTCCACTAAAAGTTGATCCACCTCCACCAATAACTCAATAAGATTTTTTTTTAATAACATTATAGTTTATTCTTAGTAAACTTGGCAGATAATTTTCTTTGATGTTGGATGGTGTGAGCACAGTTTGAAAATACTGAGCAAAAGCAGATCTCATTTAAAATTTATAATATTAGATCAAGAAATAATTTAAAGGTAAAGTTCATCCTCTACCTTTTTAGGTCATTGGGGGGTGCCCATCTCCTCTCCCTTGCTGCCTTACCTTCCCCAACCCTCTATGGAGCCAGGTACCCACTCCCACCAGCTGGGTTGACTTGGGGAAATACCTTTATTAAAGTCTATAAGTTGAGATTATTTTTATGATCTTTAAAACATCAACTTTTTCGAAAGAAAACTTCTTTTCAAAGAAACTATTTCAAAATAAGTTTGAAAACATACAGCTAAAGGAAAACTTTACTGATAGTTAGTGCATCATTTATAACAAATCATAATTCATTGCATAATACATAAAACAGCTCATCATTAATAAACACATTTATGGACACAAAGATTTTTCACTTATGCACAATAAAGATCTATTAACAATGTTAGCATAGAACTGAAAAGCAAGTACACATTTCTGCATTATGTTATATTTGAAATAAGCATTTTTGCTTTGATTCAAAACTTCATTACTAAACATCAGTAAAAAAAATTTGACTAAAAGAACAAAGTTGATATTATTGCTAAACATGGGATCGGACAACATCTGCTTTAGGACACCGATGGCTGCATGAAGGACATGTGACATGGCTGTTTTCCATTAAGTGTGTCAAGCAGTTGCGACACACACGATGGGAACACGTAAGCAGATAGGTGGCTGTACCCTCTATGTTCAAACTGCAGTTACATCCTACACACTTTTTACTAAGTGATTCAAACTGTGATGCAACCTGATTACCATCATTTTTGAGGGAGATGAAAGATGGAAGACCATGGAGCACAGAGGTCAAGGACATACTGAGACTAGAGTTTAAGCAGTCAGAATGAGACTGAAAGATCTGCATACAGCTACCTTCAAGTGAGCTTTTCTCACTGCTCTTTGCACTGACTGTTTTGACTTTATTTATGATACCGATAGCATGATTATGACTACCCAAGTTAGTTCTTGAACAATCAAGTCTGCTTTTTTTGCTGGCAGCAGGAACATCATGCTGAACGTCAGTTTTATTCATAGATTGCCAGATAGTTTTAGCAAAGCAATCTGATTGTTCATCTTTTCTTTTTCTTGGGGAAGCATGTTTGTCTTGTAAGTTTATGTCCTTTGACAAGGCAACAATACCGCACCAAGAACCATGCCCTAGCACCCTGGGTACTTGGGCAAGTGAGGGGTGACATGAATGTCTTGATAAGAATCTGTCAATGCGGACTTTCAGCACTGAGTTTAGTAATGGTCGTCTTGCTGCAGTGAAGGTAAGACCAGTAAAGGGATCTGATGGCCTACGTCCATATGTAGCTTCAACATCCTCGAACCGTTCAAGTGTGGACAGGTCAACATTCTGCCCACTGGGAAGAAGCATAGGAACTGTCATAATTTCACAGGTTAGAGTATCTAGATATTCCTCAGGGATATCTAACTGATCAGATTCTGAGACAAGACCTGCAGAGCATTCTGTTTCAGGTGATATCTTCTCATCAGTATATACTTTGCTGAATTTTTCACCACTTTCATAATTTGAGTTTGAATTTACACTGTCATTTAGTGAGCCGCTTATGGTGCATTTTTCTCCTACAACTTGTGTTGTTGTGCTTGAAGAGCTGCAACTTTTTCTTGTTTCAGTCCTGTTTACAACCAACCCTTGATCCAGACCTAACTGACTTCTTGAATATCTTTGCCACATGTCTTCTCTAACAAACGTGGGGCAAGATCGTGCTGGACATCCCCACACTTCTAGACGGCCAAGTGCTACCACACTTCCATTGACAGTCCCTGTAACACGCACAGCAACATACTGGGCTGCACATAAAGCCTGCCACTGGTGATGACGCAATTCAATTCGATTTGAAATAGCTGAAATATCTGGCCCAGTGTCATCTACTGTTGTTGCACTATGTTCTGCATAGAAACGAGGGTTTAGAAAGCATACAGGTCCTTGTTGCATACATGTGACACTACCTATGCGGACCAGAATGGGCTCCTCCTTGTTTTTTCCACAATCATTGTTACAGCCTGTTTTTCTCTGTACAAAGCTTGGCTCCTCTTTAGAGGAAGAAAACTTGGCTCTAGAGCAGTTTTTTGTCACACATGCAGCATATATCTCAAATCTAGATGATCTCTGACTCCCAACTTGTGGGTCAAGTATGATGCAATAAAGGTTGACTGGACAAGGGAGATGAAGAGTAATGGTTACAGGAGGCTTTATAAATCCCTCAGCCATAAATCCTTTATGTCTCCCCCAACCTCTTCCTTTGAGCAAGTTCCAAGCCTCAAAGCCATCTGTGCTGACTTTGTCACTGCTTATTTCTGATCCCATGCATTCCAAGGCAAAATTGATCAGCATTGTTGCTGCAGAGTTACAGGAGCATGATGTCAACAGCTAGTTTCTGCTGTATTCTGGGATGAGCAGATAAATCCAGAAAATCTGGAAAAGAAAATCAGACTCATGTTAACATAAAGTTTAAACATGAATGTTCAGCATTATGTAAATCCAACACTTAATGTGTCCATTTGAAGTGAACCCATCCTTTCAGTTACACATAAAGATCAAAGACAAAGCCAACAAATGGTAAAATTATATTGGAATCTTCAAAAAAAAATTCTTGCCCAAATAAAGGCTGCTTTAAATACAGGGAATTGCAGCAGCTGACGTGGAGAAAAATGTGTTGGACTAACTCGAGGACAACAGACAACACGGCATAAAATCACAGCAAAATCCCTAACTCCCATTCTACCATGGTTCAACTTTTTATTACTTTAACCTTCACACGGCTCTTTTGATGTGCTTTGCCAGCATAGTGAGGATGAATGTGAGTTTGAAAACAAATGAAAAGGCTTTCTAATACTGGATACAGCACTAATTACTATTTCCCGAAAAATAATAGAAAAAAACTGATCCGTCTTGCACTGTGAGTTGGATGTGACCCGTCGCTTGACAATGTTAATACCCTGAAAGTCCGCAGCATTTGTTGCGAGCAGCATGGCGTAATAGACTCTTCTGTATGGGTTGCGGAATGAGTTCGTTGTGTTAAATTATTTTTATTTAATCTGTAGGATGTGAGCGGTGGCTATGCGGTAGTTATTATAAATTCAAAACTGAACTCGTTAGTACTTCAGAAGTACAAACACTGTACAACCGAAACCACGGTAAGCCGACATGAAGCTGGACTGACAAGTTTTGATTAAACACGTTGCTTTGAAAATGATGCGACTGAAATTACTACTTTCTTTGACAATATACTTACTTCGGTGAAATAGCACATCAATGTTTTGTACACAACGCCTTGCTAAAGGGGGATCACCCTTATCGCATTTATGTTTTGGATGACCGGTCGTTTACTGACTGCGTGCATGTGGTTCATGCACGTTGTGGGTTATTGTGATTGAACAGCGTAAAATAAATATATCGATTTAGCACTCTACCTGACACTAAACAGAGCAGCCAATTTTTTTAAATGCTCACGAAAACAAAGTGTGAATTTTATTTCATTAGATTCAACTAGTTCGAACCTCTGCCTGAAACTTTCTGTATTTCCCCGCCGGGTGTCCGAAAAAAAGCTATTATTAAACGTCTCAGCCAATCAGAACACGTCAAATAATATCTCTCCCTCCGAGTGACCGATCCTTTTCGCAGATACCGCATTAGGCAAGGTCGCCATTTTCGTCAACATTCCAAAACATAATTTTGTTCCTAATAGTCCCCTATAATAGGGCCTATATAAAATCATTATTAGGAGCCCTTGCATATGTAGGGCCTAGCACAGAAATGTATTCCGAGTATTCGCAAATGTTTCTGTGGAAACAGCGACGCCATATGTGGAATATCGGAGCTATGCGCAAGATCTGAAAATGCGTGTGTCCGTTTGAAAAGACTGCCGGTTACTCGAGCAAATTCAATGGCAAGTCAAACAGAACAGTCAATAGAAAATAGGATTAAACCATCACCTACCAAAGGTGAAATCCCACCTCGACTGCGTCATCGTTCGCGTTGCTCAGAATCGGAAAGCACTGGAGGACATGGGATGGCAGCCGGGGAATCTGTACTTCAAACCCACATACCAATACAAGCAATGTCAGAACCACAGTCATTGGGTCCGGAATCCAGTCAGTCATCACAAAGTACCGAAGGACACCCAGAAAACAACAAGAAGAAAACAGTTTCGAGTAAGTGTTTTGCCTTTATCATGGGGTATATAGGGTAATACAGATTGAGCCACACAGGTTTTAGTCCAGTCTTAATTTTTTCCCATTTTCTAATGGCCTTGTCAAAAATCTGCTGTAGAGCAATCACCAAAAGCTGATAGTATGCAATACTAGCCTCAATAAGGAACAGAAGATGCAACAGTACAAAAACACAACCTTTTTTTCTTGCTAGCACTTCATGGTTGGTGATCATAGGTCCAAAGGGAGTAGTTTTGATCTGTAATAAGTAAAACAGTAGACCTCTAGAGTTGCAGTTATATAACAGAGTATTTTGTTTTCATTTTACTTGAGTTTTTTTTTATATTTTGTCTTTCTGTTTGTCAGGTACATCATCAGTGTTCAAATTACTCATTTCTGAACTAACACGTGGTTATTACCTGGAAGGAGATGAAAGCCATTATGAAGAAAGAAGAGAACGAGTGTACACTTTTATGCAGACACCACGAGAACTGGAAAAGGTGAGGTTTTGCTCTTCAGGTCATGTGATTGCATACTACTGCAACTCCTTGCTGGCAGGCTGCCCTGAATACCTCATTCAGAGACTCCAGAAAGTATATTACTCTGCAGCATGTCTGATGCTCAGAGCCAGGAAACAGGACCATGTCACTCCTCTCCTTTGTTTTCTACACTGGCTACCCATCCGTTCTCGCATTCAGTAAAAACTGTCTGTGCTGTGTTTTAACTTCTTTGCTGGCTCCTGTCCTGACTATTTCTCTGAACTTCTCTTACCTTACATCCCCGCCAGACAACTACGCTCTTTGGCTGATGACCATATCCTAACTGTTCCAGTCACCAGAACAACAACATATGATCACAGGATTCTTGGCTACTGTGCAGCAAAACAGTGGAACTCTCTTCCTTTCCATATCCGCCACCTTCCTACAACTGAATCCTTCAAATCTGCACTGAAAATGCACCTCTTCCTTGAGCATTACTCCTAACACAGTACACACAGTGCTCATCCTTTTACTCTCCCCCTTCTGCTCTTGCTACTTTTCTACCCATCTTTCTCTGCAGAATCACTATTTTCTCTGTTCCTGTTACTTGGTGCGTTTTTGTGTTTTCTTTCTTTGTTTTCTGTTTGTCCTCAGTACTGTTGTTTATTCTTCCGTTCCGTTTTAAGCGCTAAGAGCATGCTCTCTATGAGTGTAAATATGCGCTATAAAAATCTTCATTATTATTTTTTTTTTCTTGGCTGTATACAGCTCTTCTTCTGCCCCTTTATTTTAGCATGAATCAGGCAAGTCTGTTTCTTAGCAGATTAGCTTATACTGATGGGTGTTGGCTCTAATATACTTTAAAGAACTGATATAACATTTTTGCCATTTCTGCTTAAATCTTGATTGATAACTTTTCAGCATGCACATATCGGTTTGTTGTTTTTAGTTTCAGATGACCGTTTATAAAACTTATTACAAATAATACACCATTTGTCAGGTTATGAACAACATAGTAATTGGTTATATAATATCAATGATTGTTAAGCCATAACATTGGCAACAGACAGCATCTGTTACAGTTTAAATGTATTTTTAAGTGTCCTTTTCCTGTCTGTGAAGTCTACACTGTCAATATATAAAGCATTGATATGACTCGGCTGCACTGAGAGTTTCTTAATTTTAAATTTGTAGATGCTGGAATTTATATTCTCTTATATTTAATGGGTCTTTTGTAACTTTCATTTATATTATTTCTTTTTTGTCTTCCAGTTTTGTCTGTTTGGATTCCTGCAATGTCTCGATGCCTTTCTTTTCATCCTCACTTTTCTGCCACTGCGCATTGTCATGGCAGTTGTGAGACTACTTACACATCCGTGTATGACTTTACTTCATGGGTAAGTAGCACAGAGCAGGTTACTAATTACAGTTACTTTATCTTACTGTTTTTATATTCACTGTAAACTCAGTGATGTCACTCTGCACACAGACTTTACAGAATCATTGCCTGCATGTTACCGCTTTATACTTTATACTGGAATGATTTTTTCAAATTATCCATGATACACAGACTTAGAGAAGTAAGAGTAGACTAACTTCCCAAATCGTTTTCTGCTGCTACCTTTGTTAAACTGCTTTAAAAGACCTATTTCCTGCAAAAGTTTGATTATTTTCCAATTTGTTCAAAAACATCACAGGCAACCAGGAGAGCACATGGTGTAGTGATACTTAAGAACATGTGAAGCATTTAGAGCTTATTTGTTACTGTCATGTGTATTTTATTGTGAATACAGTGGAACCTCAATTATCCTGTTTAATGACCGGGACCTGTCATCCAGATAATCAAAAATCATGGATAATCAAAAATAATTCTAAAAATGTGCAAATGCTAGAATAGGTGCAATATCACGCACTGTTTGATTTCCGTTGTTAAATTCTAGTTAAAGCTAAGCAATTGATTCCGCCTTTTCGGCATGTTCAACAATATGCAGTTACGTTGCAATTAATAAAATAACTCTTTTTCTTTTCATTCCCACACCGGACCCCAACATTTCGGCACGAACTTACACGAAGCCACTTTCTAACCTCGAGGTGAGGGAGCCAACTGAATTAACTTGGAACATACTCAATCTTTTCCAAGAAAAGCGTTGAAATAGAAGACAAACCTCAAAACTTATTGATGAATAGCAGTCAGACTTTGGAAAGAGGGGAGGGAGTGTTCGGAATGAGTCCTCTGCATCGGATTAAGTCTCATGTTTTTTCACAGCAGAGGATCGTCTGGCTGGTGCATAGATGCTATGCTTTCAATCCTGTTAGAATAATTTTCAGAAACCCATCGATAAAGAAAACTTAAGCTCTGGCACACATAGTGTACATTTCTGTAGTCGGAATTCTCGGCAACAAAATCTTGGCAGTCTTGTGGTGTCTAGGAGGGTTTTTTTTTTCTTAAGTGATCCTAGATAACCAAATGCATGGTTAATTGAAGACCAGATAATTGAGATTCCACTGTAGTTCCAACAGTGTTTTCAATACTTACAGTTGAGTTTTAAGCAAGTGGTTGATGATAGGTCCAGTTATTGTGTGTCATCCTACTTTCTAAGAGCCATTTTCCCATGTAGTCTTCAGTCTACATGGGAAGCGCACCTTATTCTTTGGCCTATCATTTTTAAACTTTTGAAATGTGTAATAATCAGTGGCATGTGTCTGCAGGTCACGCCGGGTGTTGCAGCCAGCACAAGTGTGTGACATGCTCAAAGGTTTGATGGTTGTCATTAGCTGTGCAGTCATCAGCTGTGTAGATACATCCATGATGTACCACATTGTTCGTGGACAGGCAGTCATCAAACTCTATGTCTTTTACAACATGCTGGATGTAATGTTGTGGTTTTTACCATTCCATTAGTTCATTCATTCACTTATTCATTCATTCAAGTTAAATTTTAAAATAAGATAGACTATGGTATGTACTAAGCATTCAACATTCACATCCATGTGTGATTAAATCCAGAATGTTAAGTATGATCTTTTCTTATCATAGCTTTTCAGCTTTGCATTAATCACCCCAAGTTTAAAGCACAAAACTGTCTTTACCAAAATATAGTTCTTGCCTTGTCCCTGACTTCTGACTGCAGACTACATTGGAGTGGATCTTAGCTATTTTTGGTTGTTCTGTAATCTATATTTGACACGGGGATTGACATTTTTGTCCCATCCAGGGGACTGAAATACATCTAACTGCCTTTGAGCTAGGGGTTGACTAAGAATGTAGTAAAACGTTCCAGCTAAAGCTGAATTTGAGCCCTGATCCTCTTTTCTTTGTGGTGAGTGCTTTGCCACTTGGCCACTGGGATTTTTTTTTATTAATATAACCCTGCTACTTATTTCTTGATTTTTATTATCATTAATATATCAACAGAGGAATCAGTTTCTCTTTTACCAATAAAAGAAGTAAATCGATACTATAGAAAGAAATTGTCAGCTTATTTATTTAAAAGCATCATTCTTTAAATTTTTTAAATCGATTTGTTAGATTTTTCTGTTTAATAGCATGATTTCTTTTCTCTTTTGACAATGAATAGTGCTCATTTTTAATGGAAACAATTTATGACTTATTACTTTCAGACCTTTGTTATTTTTAGAGGCACATGGCTGTAATGTAGGGTGACTGATAAGGCTTTGATAGTCCATTACCAGATTCGTAAAAGGGTCAAGCTTAACTAAATCACCGAAAAAAATAACGAACAGAAAGGTTCTTGTAGCCAGAAATATAGCCATCTCTGTTTCTCTCTGTCGTTTAGTGTTTTGTGAAAAGTAGTAGTTTCAGGGGACTGTAATGTTATGACCATCCCGCATACTGTAGTTGTTGTTAATAACAGCAATTTTGTTAAATACTTCTACTGTGATTTATTTGCTTGCCACAGTCTTGAATAGTAGACAGACTTAAAAGATTCACATACTTGTATGCACATATACATGCATGGAAACAAGTTTGCCTGACCTAAGCTCTAACTCTAATGTTGGAAAGTACTTGCAGAGGAAAAAAAATACCTGGGACGAAATCCAGAATTCTAACATAAATGTAAATATGTATCATTGTAATTTTTTTGTTTTTGTAGTAAATGCCAATAGTCGGTACAGCATATGTTCAAATATATATATATATATATCAGAGATATAAAACACTACTTAACTCTTTTTGGATGCCAGTATTTCGAACTGATTGACATACATGTATTTGGCATCACAGTAGCCCTCACTTCACCATTCAGCATCTGACTAACCTGGTATCCTTAGGTCATGCATGACTCATTGTGCAAAGTGCATATAAGTTAAATATATCATGACATACAGGTCATAAATATAGAGTGACTAAGGACAATGTTTGATAGTGCTTTATCACTAACTTTCTGGCCTGTCCAAAGTGTTGGAGTCTAAAGACTTTGTCATTTATGGTATATGCAATGCTGAGACTCTAATACACTGGATTTGTCAATTCTACAGCATAATGGTAGGAGAAATATTGTAACTATTTTGTCTTTCATGCTGCTGTTTGTCCTGTGTGATTTAATAAGCATGCTGCACCCAGACATTTTCTAAAGTCCTCATTTTTGAAAATAATTTCTTTGGTGTTAGTGTCTGTGCTTTAATCATAATTTTTTTAAGCTTTTTGATACAGTTTGTGAATGCCTTTTAAACTAAAATATTTTATAATTTATAGTATGTTATAGCATGCAGACTGTAGTGACTAATTTGTAAGATCTTTTAAAATAGTATTTGCATGCTCTAATTCAAGAAGCTCTTATTATGAGTGCAGCTGTTATTTAAATATATAAGATATAACTTTTTAATTATGCTTATGACAGCAGATACATAAATTCCATAATAAGTCTAATGTGTGTGCCTGTGCATGCATGTGTGTGTGTGTGTGTATTTGTGTGTGACAGTTGTTTGACAGATTGGTGTCTGGCTTTGGTCAAGATATTCTGGATGCACTTTACTGGACAGCTACTGAACCAAAGGCAAATCGACGGCGGGAAAGTAAGATGGGTGTTCTCTGTCACTTTATTGTGGCTGTATTTTACATCAGTATCCTTCACTATGTCCTTTTTTATTTTTTTAGATGTGATAAAAATAAAATTAAACTCTGACATTTTGACAGTTGTGTTGAATCTTAGCTTAGTAGATTAAATAATACAGTTTTCAGCAATAATTGTGTAAATCACCAGACCCAGGCTATGTGCTGCTTAATTCCAACGGCTGCTGCGTTATCATGGAGTTAAAGAAGGCCGCTTGATAGCTGCATGTTAGTTTTTTTAAATACATTGATGTCTGCAGCACATGATTTTTTTTATAAATAATAACTTGAAATGATTTTGAAGAAGTATGTTGCTTTGGATGGAGAGGACAGTTGTAAAACTGAGTAGGCATGATATTAATAAAATACAAATTGAGTAAGTATGACACATAAGGTTTTAGCGCACATTGTCTGATATTGACCTTGACAGGCAGTTCTCCATACTCTGCTCATCTTGTGTCAAGCCACTGTGCTGAATGTGGCCTTTAACTCACATAACAAAGCCTTACTCACCATAATGATGTCGAACAACGTGAGTGCTTTTTTTTCTTCTTTTTTCAGACTACATTGTGTGAGTTGTGCTTTTTTTTGTAACTGGTTGCTTGAGATTCTTGGCCAATAACCTTTTTTTTGTTCTGTTTATAGGTTATATAAATATAATAATAATAAAGGTTAATTTGTACACCTCAGTATCCTGGACAACATACGCTAATTGGGCTGAACATTATCCATGAAACAGTCACAAAGATGTGGAAAATAAACTGTTGGAAGACTATCTGCATTATAATGTGATATCTTCTTGAACTGTATATCTGATGAACAATTTTATATCTTACATTAGTTTGTGATCTGGCAAATTTTTTTTATGTGTACAGTTTGTGGAGATCAAGGGCAGTTTGTTTAAGCATGTGGATCATAACAGTTTGCTCTACATCTCCTGCAGTGATGTAAAGGAACGTTTTCATTACAGCATTCTACTGCTGGTTGTTTTTGTGCGCAACATGACAGAATTTCATTGGAATCCAGGTATGCATAGCAATTTATGTTGCTTAATTCCTGACACACAGTTGCTAAAAATTGTTTTTCGATATGATAATAATGGTTAATGTATTCTTGACTATTCCTATCCCAGCCACCTCTTACTTTAAAATAATAATGATGGGGATAAGATTGTAGACCTATCCATCGCATGATGACTGAAAACAAATCAGCTGAATTCTTGTTAGTATCAACAACAACGACCATGGTAGTGCTACATGCTGACAGCAACCGTACAGATGACACCAGCTGTAATAAGCCCTTCAAAGTAACTGCGCTGGTAATTACACAGTAGTACAATACAACTTTATTAATCCCGAAGGGCAATATCAGATAGTGCTCGTATTACCAATATGTAGAGATAAATACATATACAAATAATATCAAAAACACATTTCCAGCAACCCCCCCTTCCCAGTCTTGCGACTTTTCTACCCATCTTTCTCTGCAGAATCACTATATTCTCTGTTCCTGTTACTTGGTGCCTTTTGTGTTTTCTATCTTTGTTTTCTGTTTGTCGTCAGTATTGTCATTTATTCTTCTGTCCTTCGTGTTCTGTCCAGTTAGTCCAAGTCTCTTCCTCGTTTTAAGCACTAAGAGCATGCTCTCTATGAGTGTGAATATGCGCTATAAAAATCTTCATTATTATTATCTGTCAAGTTGACTATAGTGTATATTAAAATAGTGGCATATGCAAAAAGTACTTACAACCTCTTGCACTCTATTTATATACTCATTCTTAAATAATTAAAATTAACATGTGCATTCATAGAAAACACCAGGCAATGAATTAACATCTTGCACACATACACACCTAAACACTAAAACAATTTAAAGTTGGTTAACACAAAGTAATCAGTGCACAACACACTTAAATCTAAGCTTGGACCAGTACACCATGGAACTTTTCCAGGAAAGGCTAGATCAACATCCAACACTTTTGGCCACCATTTGTGAGAATTTAATTTGTAACACACATCAATGTGACAGTAAATACATTTAATTAAAATGATGGTACTGTGAAATTGTTTAAATTGTGTTATGTTTATGCAGGTTCAGTCACTTTTACACGATATCATGGTTGAATACTTTGTCTTCATTATTTTAATTGGGCCTACATCAGTAGTGCTTTTGTTGCAGTACATGAAACTTTTTTGATTGATGTTTTTGGTGATTTAGTCTGATTTTATTATTTAGAGTGATACTGCACTGTCCTAAACTTTTATATTTAATTCCACATAAACTAGTATTGTGTTCCAAAGGATATCATCAATGTAGTTGCATCACATACCCTATGTTAAAAGATGTAGGACATCTTGAAGGCTATTGAGAAATGTCCACCCATTAATTTTATTTATATTCAGTTACATAAAATAGAGGAAGTTTTTAGATAAAACCACAGATAATTTTTACCAGGATTTTTTGTGTTTTCTTTTCTCCAGATCATGTGTGGGTCATTCTTCCAGATACTCTGATGGTGTTGGGTGCAGAGGTCCTTGTTGACTGGATCAAACATGCCTTCATCACAAAATTTAATGAGATATCAGCAGAGGTGTGTAGTGGAGCAGAATGCAATTACATATTATCATATATTAAGATTACTGTGTTGGTTTTTTTGGGTGCGTGGGAGAGTGGGGGCTTTTAGGACATAAGAAGTTTTGCATTAGAAAGTAAACATGAATATTTGTGTATCTGTCTGCCCTATGTAGTCATCAGTATTTATTCTGTGATGTGTGCTACTTTAAAGCTTATACTGTTCATGCACTTGGTATCGTTTGTTTCATTTCTCTGCTGGAAAAAAAGATGGTTATCTATAATGCCCCTAGTAAAGTTATTCAAGTTTACTATTTATGCCTAACCGGGTTTGAAGGAATACAGTAAGAAATTCTGCATTTTGCCAGCTACCGACTTAGGCAAAGTTTATTAAGAGCATGAGAAATATTGAGTGTTGTAGCCAGGGGCCAAAAGTTTTATAACCTCATCCCAAGGATGTGAGACTACCAACAAAAAAATTATCAAAAGGATTCATTTTTGTTGCAGTCCTATCGTAATTTCACTGTAAATCTTGCACAAGACATGGTTACCAGTCGTCAAAAGCATGTGAGTAGTCTCCCCTTTGGTGCCAGGTCCCTTTACTGTGTATATATTTTAGAAGCATAAAAGCAATATTTTTATTAGTATGAAACAGTTTGTTGGGTATTTCTGTTTAAATTTAGTTTTAAATCTGACGACTCCCTAGACTTTGATAATATTTTGGTAGAAAAAAAATCCAATTTTTGTTTTTTGGGCCTAAAACGTCGTGCACTCAGTCCCATCTAACAATAAAACAATCATGAGAGATCATCTTCGGGTAATGTTGTAAGAGAGTTTTTTTGTACATAAATGTGTCTGTGACCAGTTCATGAAATAGGTAATGCTGCTGTGATATTTATGTGAACATTATCTTGTAAAGGAGCATCTATTATATATCAGTTCAATTTATAAACCTGTGCACAATTAAAAGGAATAAAGCATTGAAAAGCTGGTCAGTATTATTCACTTTTTTTTCTTTTTTTGCCTATTAAACATTTCCTACATTTTATAAATGTATTTTTTAATGAGGCATGTCTTTACAGGTTCCTGTCAGATAATTGCACATAAGTTTGTTGGGTTTTTTTTCCTTTTCTGTTGGCAGGCTTTCACAGATTATTCGGATCAGGTTTCTCGGCGCTTGGGTTTTACACCCTTGCCACTCTTGTGTCTCTTATACCATGTGTGTAGCAGATCTGTGCAAGTTACAGGGATCTTAGGAATAATACTAGTTATTCTCTTCTATATATGGTAAGTGCACATCTTAGCACTTGTTTGCAGTACTATTGCCTTTAGTTGACTTGCTGCCTTGGGTAACTAGTGATTAAAAATTAAAAGCTTTACCATGCCTACTGTAACCAAATAAATATGATATCAAAGAGGATTTCTCCTTTTGTAAATTTCATTTGGATAGGGCTGTTTAGCATCTTATCAACCAGAAAGTTAGTGATAACATTTATAGCACACATGGTAAACCTATTTTAGTGAATAAGCAGTTTCTTTTCCTGTAACACAAATTTAGATTATGAGAGATTAGTAAATGAGAAATGACAAGAATGTTTTTCACTTACTTATTTCAGTTGTTAATTTCTATAAGGTGTGACCCATTTTTGGAGCTTAATATAAGAAAATCTAGCATTATAAAACAGTTTGCCTAAATAATTCATGACATTACATAATACAGTCTTCCTATAGATGTATTTCACACAATTCTGCCAAATGTTTGTTGTGCTCAAATACAAACAGTTGTAAACATAAAATAACTCCAATAAAAATTTGCAGTATTAAATACCATTTCCTAAACCATGAAGTGCTCTATTTGGCTTGAATCTTTCTCTCTTTTGTAATAGATCTGGTTGAAAGAGCATAAACTTCCATATTGTCTACTATAGCCAGTAAATGGAACTACTGTCATTAGACATCAGTATTTAGTCACTGTCCTTTTATTCCTGTTACCTTTTTCTCTTTTTCGGTGTGTATGTGTGTGCACATCCATGCATGCACATTCATGTCTCTCTCTCTAGCCCCCCGTGGGCCGGCTCCTAGTGCCAGGGGTGGACACCCAACCTCTCTCTGGATGGGTGACAAGAGTGGCCTGCCTCTTTCCTCCTCAGTGTACTTGTTTCTTTCTCACAGGTCCTTTCACCTTTATTCCTTTTTCGTCAAAACACTTATCTCCTTCACTGCCGTTTTTCCTATTCTATCCTCTGCCTTTTGGTCATTTCCCTTTTTCAATGGTTCCCAAATATCTCTTTCTTTCCCTTTTTTTGCTTTCTCAGTGGCCTTCTTTAGGCCCCCTGCGTTTGCCATGCAGGGTGACCTGTGTCGGGGGAGAATGGGATCCTGGAGGCTGAGGTCACTGATGGGTTGCAGCCCATCATACCAACATTCCTCTTTGGTCCAAACTTCTCCTAGACAGGAGGTTGGTGCTGGACCACACCATTCAATCGGCTGGTCATGCAATGCCCTAGTTTTGCTAGAAGGCTGCGGCCTGGGTCAATCTGTTTCACATTCTTGTGGGTCAGAGTATACTTCTGTAGCCCTGGTGCAGCCCTGCTGGATATACCCATACGGTACCGCTCGGCTGCATCCCCTAGTTGGACTCCATGGTGGGTGGGGAACAGGAGAAATGAATCTTCATATTTCCTCATGGCTAAAAAATTCTCACATCCTGGAAAACGCTTTCGACCTTTTGATGACAATTCCTCAGTGAGGAGGAGGCACTTGATGAAGTGAAAAAGTTTGTAGAAGGGGCATGGCCACTTTATTTTATTGTGTAGAGTGGGAATCCGGAGATACTTATTTCAGGACTGTCCCCTTTGCCATCCAGAAAGGTTTTCAGACCATCTCTTCCAACTTTTCGTCAATAAAGCGGCTAAGATCTGGACAATTCCTAGTCCAATGCAAGAATCAAAAAGCATCAAAGGCTTTAAGGAAATGGGACAGAAAACAATTTGTAGACCGTCCCATAAAAATGACACCTCATAAAACTTTAAACCCATCTAGAGGAGTAATCAGGTGTAATGATCTTTCTGGATTGTCAGAAGTAGACATACGTGCTGAATTGTCTCTGCAGGGTGTTTCCAATGTACATAGGGTCACCCTTAGGAAAGATGGCAAGTTGATTCCTACCAATACATATTTCCTCACCTTCTCTTTTCCAAACCTTCCAAAATTCATTCAAATTGGTTATCTTCGAGTGAAGGTGGCACTTTTTATCCCCTCACCTTTACCTTGTTTTAAGTGCCAAAGATATGGACATGGGTCATCTGCATGTAGATCAGAGGCACGCTGTGTAAAGTGCAGCGAGTCTCACTTCCCAAATGATTGTCATGGAACACTCAAATGTGCAAATTGTGCATGGTGTCATCCAGCCTCTTCCCGAGACTGTCCCCGTTGGAAGGAGGAAGATAAAATTCAATGGATAAAAGCAGAGCAGGGTTTATCGTACCCAGAGGCGCGTCGCCGGGTGTTGGAAAACCTTTAAGTCTCCACGCAAACAGCCGGAAACCCCTCTTTTGCAGGGGTGGTTTCTCGGCATTCTGTACAATCCACCTCGTGTCAAACAGACATCACATGGCTACACTCAGAAACCCCCCAGCCCACACACTCATGCCACCTCCATCTACAGAACAAACACAGCAGCCCAAACCTTCCACCCCTCAACCAATCCCAGCATACACCTCAACCTGACCTTCAGCATGTGCACCCACACATATTCATCAAACTTAAAAATTTGCACCAAGAAAATCCCAAACCACAATTACCGCCACTCCCCAAAAATCCCCTCTTAAACCTTCACAAACCTCCCGGCCTCCTGGGTCCAAAACAAATAGCCCTCGTACAGTACACAACGACACCCTCCTTCACCTAGTTCAAATCGGTTTGCACCCCTTTCAGATGGCATGATGGACATGGAGGAACGAAGGGTTCCTTCACCCTCACCCCCAGGTTGCTCAAACATCTCCTCTTGTACACGGCGTTCTATGTCATCATCCCGTACTTAATTTATAACTGACAATTCTACTACAATGGAACTGTCGAGGAATTCGTGCAAATTTTGAAGAACTAATATGTCTTTTGCATCAAACAGATGCTAAAGTGATTGCTCTCCAAGAAGCCTTTTTGCAGGACAAAGATACATTTTTCTGTAAAGGTTTTCAGATACTCTGAAAGGCATCTGAAAATGATTCTCATGCTGGTGGAGTAGCTCTTTTAATTCATTCAGATATTCTTTTCAGTCCCATCCCCCTTTCCACCCCATTACAAGCTGTGGCAGCCAGAATATCCCTCAAGAAAACCATCACAGTATGTAGCGTGTACCTTCCCCCTTCAATTAGCGTCTCAACATCTGGAGGATCTTCTTCAACAGCTTCCTTCCCCTGTACTCCTCTTGGGGGATTTTAATGGACATCATTCCCTGTGGGGTGGGGATGTTAGTGATTGATGTGGTGAACTTTTATCAGGCTTTTTTAATGATATTGACTTATGTGTGATGAATGATGGTAGTCCAAGCTTTTATCGACCCCATAATGCATCTGCAACTGCAATTGATCTTTTAGTATGTGATCCCACACTGACAGTTGATTTCAACTGGCATGTGTGGGATGATCTTTGTGGAAGTGACCATTACCCTATCATCCTTTCCTCTATCTCATCCGATACAGCTAAACAGGGAGACCACTGGAATTAAGCATGGGCAAACTGGAGTTCTTTTAAAACACTCTGTTAATCAATGCTGTCTCCCATAGAACTATTCATCTCACCTGTGGATGAGGTTTCAAATAGAAAGGATTCCACAACCTCTACAGGTCATCCAATAGAAAGTTTCTCCCTAGCATTACTGGAGGTTATGAACAAAAGCATCCCTTGTTACAGCCACACCAAAGTTCCCTGGTTTAATGAGGATTGCCGAAAGGCAATACAAAATAGGAAAAAGGCACAGAGAACAGTTTTTAGATCTCCCACCCCCGAAAATGTTCTAAATTTCAAATGCCTTCGACCACAGGCCCGTCACATCTGTAAGCTGCAAAGAAGGCTCTCTTGGCAACATTTTGTTTCCTCATTGACAAACCGTACCCCATCCCGATTGGTATGGTCAGCTATCAAAAAACTAAAAGGAAAGGATATCAATAGAGCGGTTGGACACCTGAGAGCCGAACAAAATTTGCTTACTGATCATCGAGAAATCGCAAACCAACTGGGCTCTACTTTTGAAATGACAACCTCGTCATCACAATATTCCACAGATTTTCAGCAAGTGAAAGCTTGCAAAGAATTAACAAAATGTAACTTTCAATCGGACAACTTGGAATCCTATAACATCGATTTCTCTATGTCTGAGCTTAAACAAGCACTTTCAGAGTGCTCCCACTCGGCCCCAGGACCAGACAGTATCTCATACCAAATCATAACTAAACTCCCAGAATCATCTTTGAGGACATTATTGTAGATTTTCAGCCATATATGGAAAACAGGAAACCTTCCTTCCGCTTGGCATGAGGCTATAATAGTTCCTATACCGAAACCAGGAAAAGATCCCTCACAGACTATCCTGATTTTTGTCACATATACACTGATGGATCAAAAAATCCTGAAAAAGAAACTGTGGCAGCTGCAGCAGTGCCAATGGACATTTCCACACCACCTCTGATAGCTCGCTTGGAAGGTCATAGCTCCATTTTTTTCTGCAGAGAAAGCCCTTCTACTTGTGCTGCAGTACATCCATACATCTAAAACTTCTTGTTTATTTCTGACCCCTTGTCATCCCTACTTGCACTTCACTCTCAACGTTTAGATCGCCCACTACTGGTTCAATTCTTTGAACTTCTATCCTTACTACAAAATGACAATATTGACATTATCTTTATTTGGGTTTCTGGCCATGCAAATATTCCAGGAAACACTAAAGCTGATGAGGCAGCAAAAAGGGCCCTTCAGCAACCACTTGTGGTCCATACAGCATTCGCTTCAGATTGGTACGCTTCTGTTAAAATGTATATCTCACAACTTTGGCAGCTTCATTGGGACTCCATGAAGCACAACACTCTATTTTTCCAAAACTATCAGACTGTATAACAAGAATTTCTAAGCCGACGAGAAAAAATGGTTATAAATAGACTAAAAACTGGACACTCATTTATCACTCACCGATTTTTGCTTGCAGGAGAAAACCCCCCACTTTGTCCTTGGTGTAAAGACCCCCTAACCATAAAACATTTGCTCATCTCCTATTCAAAACTAGCTAAAATTCGTCAAAACTATTTTACAGCACAGACTCTCGCTGACCTTTTTGTCACTCTTCCAAATCAATCCTGGCATATGTAAAATCCACTCAGATGTTTCACCTGATATGATAGACCTTATGTGTTTAAAAACTTTTATTTTACATAACTAAGAAAAGAGAAATCTCTATACTTGTACAATTTCTTTATGTCAACCTTTGAATAAACATCTACATTCTTTTTGCCATGAGATAGCCTTAGTTGCTGACTTGGCATAAAACAACAATTAACTAACTCTCTCACTATATATATAATATTAAAATAACTTTTGACCTGTTGTTTGCAGTTTAGTGACTGTCAAGATTCTGACATCCATTTTCCTGCTTAGCTGGGGTTGTCATCTCCTGGAAAAGGACCAGCAGAAGGATCAGCAGACTGACCCCACAGAAGTGAACTCACAGGTCATTGCCAAAAAGGATTCAAAGGTGAAGGAAAAAACTTCACCCACAAAACTTTCAAGGCCTACTTCTGCAAATGATCTAAGTAGCCTTGATTCAGACAGACATGTTGCATCTGTAGGCACCCAAGAGGAGATTTTGCTGGCTTACAAAGAAGATGGCCAGGCAGAAGATGAGACCTGGTATCTAGATTCAGTCAGTGACCAAGTTACCTCACAATCAAGCCTTAATGTGCACTCCCCATTGCCTTCTGTGGTGTGTCATCAGCATCAAGAATTACTGCTTGCTTCTGCAGATGTTCAGGCTGATGAGAATGATGATGGTTTCAGTAGTGCACAATACAATTCAGTCAGTGCAGTGAATCAGACTTCTGTCAGTGTTTCTGTAACAGAATATGATGAAGAGAAAAAGTACAAGTGATTTTCTTCTTTAGACAATTAGACTTAGGGTGTAATGGGTGGCAAGATTTCCTACTTGCCACACGTTTCTTTATTTCTTTTTGGTCTCCTTGAGGACCCTGTTTTTTATTGTGTTTATTTTTATAACTGACTTTAGCTTGTGTGAAAAATTAGGTTCCATCAAAGTGGAATTAAATGTCTCATGGAATGTGCTATTGATCATGTATGAGAAAATTATGGAGTTTTTCCGTGGTGTTAAACATTAGACGTTCTGAATGAAACTGGGTAGTTTCAAAATGTAGTGCTATATTTCCTATCCTATACATTTGTAGTCACAGCATGGGATTTTAAAGGACAATTAGAATATTAGCTATAGGAGTTTTAAAAAAAAATCTCCCACGAAAAATTGTGTATGATAGTGCATTAAAAAAACTTAATGGAGGGCAGCTTATATTAAAATTTATTGCCTTTTATAATACTGGTTTAAATTCTTTAAAGTCAAAGGATTCTGTTAATTTCATGTGATCTTGGAGAAATGTAGTCTTCCTAGAAAAATTGTAATGGAAGTAATAGACCTTTCCCTTTTCTGAAAGGTGATGGCATTTTTAAAGTCTGGTTTTCGGGGTTACTTTATGGCTACTATTTCTGTAAATGTAAGATCTTGTGAACTGATCTCATGGCTTTCATTTTTCTGCTAGCATTGTTTGGTTACAGGTTTGTTTTTTGTTCGTTTTTCCCATTATCTTGGACTTGTGAATGCAATTTTTAGATCTGACAGATTCTTGTGTTTCTTTCATATTCCTTCAAATGGACAAATAGTTAAAATGCCTAGAAATGTTGAGTAAGAAATTTCATTAAGAAATAAAAGCAAGTACTTTTTTCCCTACATTTAAAAGTTTCTGTCTAAAATGTTAAAGTTCTAGAATGCAATTTTTTAAATACTTCTTAATTTAAAAATTGTAAAATAAAAGTTTTCTTGTAACTTATTATTAGAAGATTGCACAGTAACATTCCCCTGGATATAGTCTGAATAAACTTTTGTTACATAGGTGGTAAATCTTTGTATTACAAGTCACTGTAACATCAAATATGCTTACATTTTAGGTTTGTTTTGCTTCTTAGAATTGTATCATTGATTCATTTATTTAGTTTTGCACTGTACCATGCTTTTGAGCAGTTATAAGACACTTAAATAAGCTTCAAAAAGAGAACAAATAGGAGTTATGTCTATGTTAAATGCTGTTAATCAAAAAAAAAGTATAGTTCAGACAACAGAGGTTATTTTATCAGTTATTCAGTGCATTTGCAGAACATACTCACCCATGGTAAGTGAAAGCTGGGGACAGGCTGTTAGCTGCTACTCAGTTTCCTCTATCAAGACATAAGGTGATGGGTGGAAAAGATCAGTGTTGTAAACTCTCACAGCAATAAAAGCAGAAGAAATGTTGGTATTTGCTTTCTCGGTGGTAAGTTCTAAACACTTCAAAGACGAAAAATGTGGTAGCAAGCAATGAGATTAGAGAACATTTTGTCAAAAACAAAACAAAGGTCAGCATTTCATGTCTGGATTTCAGATAAGTTCAATCAGCTACATACCAACACTGCATCATGGGTATGAAAGTCAGTAAAAGTCATCTTGACAAGCAAAACAACTGTTTAGCAAGTAAGATTGAATATTATTTCCAGGCTTGGAGAAAGGTAGTGTGAAAGATAGATGTTGCAGCATCAGATTTTGATTCTGAAATAACAGTTGCTGGAGAGAGTTTTACGAGTGTGAGAATGAGCACTTTCACAAGATGTGCATTAATATGCACAGATATATAATAAATATTCTTAATACAAGAACAAATTCAGGCTTGAGGGAGGCGGCTCTCCGCAATTTTTGTATTTTTCTTAGTTTCTTGTGTTTTTAGTGCCCATTGTGTAAGTCGGTAGTTTCTTCGCTGCGTCGCTTTTTGCCTGACGCCATAACGCTTTTTCTGAAGATCTTTAGATCACACAACGACACGAAGGCTTTTCTCTGAACTTACAGCCGTTGAGAGCCAGCACGGGTCCCGGAGCAGACGACTTGCTAAAACAAGTAGCTGGTAAAGTTCATAGATTCAAGAGTGACAAGAGGCTAAAGACAGACAAAGGGTATGTCAGACAAATCAGTAACCACGCATTGTGCTTATTCTGAATCTCACTTGTCTGATTCTCCACCAGCAAGTAACCTTACGACATCACCTCCCCACCACTGGCAGAAAACAAGGTGAAGGTCACTATCAACATCAATGAGTCATCGTCATCAGAAGTGGTCATCGTGCAGTTTGACAGTATGGCGTGTGTCTATCAGTCATATACAGGAATAGCCAAAGGTCTCACAGATCCAACCACACTGCATGTAGCTCCGCACTCGACAACAGGACTGTAGGTAGCTGTTAAGCGGATTGATCTAGAAAACTTAGATCACGAGTTCTCTTATGTATAGAAAGAAGTATTAACCAAGCAGTTACAATATGAGACTTCTCCCACATTACTGTAGCTTCGTCCATCGCCATGAACTGTGGACAGTCATGCTTGTCATGGGCCATGGTTCTTGCCGTGACCTGCTGGTCATACAGAGGGGTGTGAAGACTACCCATGCTTTTATATCAGCTAGCGGACAGGTGTGTCTCACTGGCTTCCAGAACTCCACAGTCTATGACTATCCTAGCATACTGCTGATTGCCTCCAGTAGTTCAGTCCGGAAATTCTTGAACAGAATCTGGATATTTCTCAGTGATTGTGAAACTAATCTGATGATCTTACTACAAGAATTCTGCTATTTTTCAGTGATTTTAAAACTAACCCCATACACTGTACAGCGCATTGAGTCGACTCGAGTTGAAAATTGTGCTATATAAATCTGCTTTAATAATAATTAATAATAAATTCTTGCAGAGATGTTTTTCTACTCCCTTTTGATTTAATCATGATGGGTTTTCTATATTAATATATGTATTATTTTACATGTATAGTAGTACCTCTACATACGAGTTTAATCTGTTCCACAACTGAGCTCGCATGTCAAAAAACTTGTATATTAAAACTACTTGTCCCATATGAAATAAAAGATATAGGATTAATGTGTTCCACCATCCACAACAACACAATTTATATGTAAATACGGTATAATATACAGTTCTGTATAGTAAATGTTAATGGCACAATAATGTAAATAATATTGATAATAAAATAATAATGAATATGTTATATTTATCAATCTCACCTTGGAGGAGACAAAGACTCGATAACAGAGGTAGGAAGATGGCAGGGGATGAGTGAGGGAGTCGGAGAGCAGACGGGTGCTGAATGAATCAGTTGATGAGACAACACTATTTACACTGTTTTTAACTTGAAACATTTAGATTTTCACTAAGACTACATTCTTTTTTATGTATTTACACTATGACATAAATGACTCAAGCTCATATATCGAATTTTTGCTCATAAGTAAGAACGAAATTTTTCCGAACTTTTGGCTCGTGTCTGGATTTACTCATATATTGGTTCACTCATATGTAGAGGTACTACTGTATATAGATAAACCAAAAAGGATTTGCTTTAATCTAAAAAGCTACGCAAGAAATATAATATTTTTATTACAATGTTTTTTACTACTGCACAAGAAAAAGAAACAAGGAACATAACTTCCTAGCAGAGAACTCTGTCCCTCTATCATTTAAGTTTATAAGTATATTGTACAGACAAGCACATTTTTTAATAGTTATTTATTAAAAGCCCTTATTAAATTTGGCTTTGCGGTTGAGCTGATTAATAGTATGCTGTGCATGCGCAAAAAAATCACTGTCTACAGTACAAATTAATGAAAACTGGTTTATTCTCTTAACCCTCAAAGCTTTGCTCCTCCTAATTCCCTTTATTCATGAAGAAAGCTGTCATTGATAATATTACCTGACAAAAGATATCTCTGCCAGCGCACAATTTGCAGACAGTGCCAGGCTTTTTCGGGTGTTAAGCAGGCTGTCGCACTTTTGTCAGCTAAGGCACGCACCTGCACAGGACCCACAATTCCAGTTTGTGCATGTTACGAAAAAAAGTGCCAAATGATGATAGGATGGTGCTCTAAAACATCTGTCTAATTGAAATACCATCATTTGTTTTATTTAAGATGCAGTCATGAAAATGTAGCAGTAATTTCACTTAAATTTAGAAAAAAATGTTAAAAACAGAGGATAAATGATTTATATAATATTGAAGGTTTGTTTTATTATGCTCTTGATTTTTTTTATCTTCAGAAATTTGAATGTTGTTTATGGTTATCGCATGTCTAGTGACCAGGTTTTCTTATTAACAAGCTGTTCTAATTTTGTCACAATTTTTATATTCTTGTTTTACTTAATAGCAATAAAGCTACATTCTATATGTATATTCAATAAATGTAGCCTATTCCCTTGAGACCATGAATAGGTGGAATATTTTGCAATTCTTTCAGCTTTGGTGTGGAATTAAATTCACTTACTATGTCTTAAATATTTAATTGTAAACATTTACATGATTATAAATAGCCACCGTGGATGCTTTGTGCTCAAGCATACTGAGGACTTAAAAGTTGTTAAAAGACACCAAAATTGTTGAATAGGTGCTGTATTAGGTAAGAAATTAACAATCAGTTGTATGCAACAAAGAATACTTGTCAATTGGAACGTTTTTCTCTCAGTGCATGTAGTATATATGTGTCTTGTTTAATATATTTTGTAAAGAAAAAAAATAATAAAAAATAACTAAACATTAGTGACTTGATCTGGTAATGAGATGAAAAGAAATAATGGTCAAAAATTAAAGCACCATGAAAGTAATGTGTTTTGTGGTTTTTATGAAAGAATTGCCATTATTTTCTTTCTTTGGCTTTGTTTCCCTACTTTCAGAGATTTTTTCACAGTTCCATATATGCTTATATATTTATGGCGAAAAAAAAGTTTTGAAAGGGGCAGGAATTCAACTCTAGAAGCGCCATTATTGATCAAATATGATGATTTCTCGACATGACATTGATGCTTACAGGGCGTTAGCACTGTAAAAATCCCTCGTGATCTACATATTTTACCATTACCTGCTTTCTTTCTACATTTTTATTTGTACTCCTCAGGCTCCTTTTTTGTCATGTCTAAGTATACTATAGTGTATGTCATGTATTGACAGGTTGGTTTCTGAATCATTTAAATTGATTCCCTGTCTCCCATTACCTGCGTAGCAGACGAATTTTCAACGCCTACCCATAGCAACTGTCTTCATGCGCATTTATGATGGATTTTTTGTGGATTAGTAACCGTACATTAAAACGTTATGTAGCATACTAAATACATTGTCCGATTATTTTTATTTACAAAGTCCAAAAGTTGGGTGTGGTACTGGTCATTATGTTACAATCTCACATGCAGACCTATATTGTTTACATTGCGGAAGGACTAGGTCGCGAGAAGGCACACGTGGCGACAGAAACATGGCGCAGGCGTCGTCTGTCGGGCTGCAATCCCGACTGACTGCAAGTTCTTATCTCCCAACCATCCCTCCGAAGGTTCCAAAAGCTTCATCGTCCTACTCTAGGTAGGAATAAAAGTTATCTTCCATTTATCATTTTTGTTTGCTGAAGAATTTTTATGTGATTTAAGTTGAGGTAACTTGATCGCACAGGTTCTTCTGTCGTCTGCTTTCATACTGATGCGAACGAGAACTACAATTCGTACACTTGTTTTTGTAGAATTCATGCTACTGTTAAACATTACATTAACACGGTCAGTTATTTCTCTTGACGCATCCTGACTGCTGGTCTTTAATTCAGGTTATATAGACAGCAGTGACATGTATTCGTACTTGCTAAAAAGCAAGCAAGTTCACACGCACGCGAGCACACACACGCACATACCAAAGATAGTGTGAGAAGGAAGGAAATGGCGATCGTTCTTTATGGAAGTATCCCACGTAAACTACAGTACATGAATATGTTTCTATCGCGGTCCAAAAATTTCTACTGTCAAAAATAAACATTTTTAGATATTTTAATCACGAAATCTTGTTGAATGTATAAATTTAAAATACGTCTGTGGCGTTACATTGGCAGGTACGTTCATAACGCTCCTTACTCGGCACTCAGTGGAATCGTGGTGGACGGGGGGGTGCCTGTACGGGTAAGTACAATCGTATATACCCGGATGAATGTTTTATTTTATTTACCATAGCTCATTTTTTTAGACGTCTTTACATGTTCTTTTTAACATGCTGCACGCAGGATTCTTCTGAGAGTTCTTGGCTTTTGTATTGCTGTTACAATCATTGTTACGGTCGTTATTATATAATATATATATGTTTTATTACCATGGTAATTTTATTTTTGGTAGTATCTCACTCCCCTGTTAGTGCAGTTAAAGACTACTCGCGTATCCACGATGCCGTCTTTCAAATCAGCAAGGCTAGAAAGAGATCGACATAAGTGTTGGCTGCTGGCGTCTCCAGGTATTATGCAAGTAGAACACCAGCGCAGTCTGTCAACCTTCAATCTTAATGGCCTCATTATTTACCACCAACTGTGAGCCCTAGTGTTCTTTATGTATAAATTAATTTGCGAGAACTCACTTGTGAAAATATAAAACAGCTCTCTCTGTATATAGAAACACGTTCGTGCTCAGTTATTGTCTTAGATATGAGTGACTTACACCCACCTACACAACGCGCACGGGAGCACATGCACAGAATTTGTTCTTCCCTAATCCTCAATGAACTCAGTATTACACGACCTCCTGTCACTAAAACTATACGGACGCAGGAATAATGCAGTTAAACACCATACACGAATTTCTCTTTGGTCCTGCGCATTAAAGTCTTTAACCTTTCTTGAGTGGCGAGGTCGTCTTTTATACGGTATCCTGCTGGAGTATTCAAGGTGATCCGCGGTTTAACAAGCATAGTGTCCGCGTATTATGTTCCAGAGATCGATATGTAAATACCCAAACCCTTCGAAGACCGAGTCAACACAGCATAAAGAAAAGTCCCCGTTGAGGACGAGAGCTGGCTATAAGCCTGACCTGTTGCCGGGCGCCGCCACGGGCTGGTTGCTGACACAATAGTATGCAGGGCATTTGTACACTTAATTTATTTTGTGGTGTACTTGTGCGAGCCCCAGCAAATAGGAACCGTGACGTGTTTGCCAGGTGACTGACGTTTATGTATCTGCACATATATGTCCACAAAGGCGCAAAATAAACCTTTCCAACAGCGTAGGGGTTCGTTACCTTTATTGTAGTCAATCTTCTTGATTTAGGACCCTAGCAACGGAGTCTAAAGGAGTTTAAAAAACCAGTGTATTTAGTTACTGTGGTGTGCGACTTAGGATTGTATGGTTATGAGGTTGCAAATTTCACGGGCAGTTAATTGTGTGTTCTTATACAATAATTGCTAGTAAATCTAATAAAATAACATATAAACAATACATACTATGCACGCGCGCGTGCGTGCGCGCGCGCACACACACACACACACACACACATGTTGGATTTAATTAGGGCTTTATGTGCTGGAAGAATACAGTATAAAATACAATAGAGAATGGCTATTTACTGTAAATTTCGATCTATTGAGCGCACCTGTTTATAACGCGCATCCACTAAATTTTTTAAAAACCTTTTTTTTTAAAAACAAGTTGCACTAGTTTATAAGCCGCAAATACATACAACTTCAGAGCTGCATCATATGCGTTTCGTTTCCGACATGATGCGGGTGTGTGCTTCAGCAACTGATCTGAATGCTTCAGTTGTATGTGGCTTTGATTTTAAAATGTGAACAGGTAACACTGTAACAATGTTGTTACCAGTTAACACTATAACATTAAACTCATCGAAAAATTAATCGGAATCTGAAAAATCCGCAAACAAGCCGCATCGTGGTAAGGCGCAGGGTCTAAAGCTGGGGAAAAAAGTCGTGGCTTATAGTCCGAAATTTACGGTATATCTACATGCACACACACACACACACACACACACCACACACAATGCTGTCCCTTATCAAAGAGCCATTAGCCATTCTCTTCTGTTAGTAGACCGTTAACAGAATTATTTCAAGCGCTGGAGGTTCTTATTTCATTTGTACCGCCATTCAGTTTGAAAGGCTAAGTTAGTGAAGCTCTCGATTTTGCCATATGTGAACTCATGGCGGAAGTCAGGAGAGGTAACAGCTGTCGAAATGAACTACTCCAAGATCTTTAAAAATGTCAACAGGCTTTCTTACGATGCGTCATTTACTGGTCATTAAACCAGATATTTCATGTTTCGTTCCACACTTGCTATGTTTTTTCTTTCTCATTCACATAGTGTATGGGCAGGGGGTTGTTGAAAATCTCTGTGGAGCAAACTATAAAGTTGTATCAGGTTAGACACAAGATCGCGAGAATAAACACAAGCTCTTTCTCTAATTCGCACGCACGCATGCACGCACGCGCACACACACATACACACGCACACACACAAGCAAGAATGAGCCATAAATGCACTATATTGAAAGTGTGACTTGCAATAGGGTAGACTCCGCTGTGTACATCTGTTTTGCACTCTGCTTCTTTTGTTTGTTTGTTTGTTTGTTTGTTTTGGTTGTTTGTTTAGCTGATGGGTGAGTGGATGCAAGCCTTTTGCTGTTTATGTGAAAGCAGCTATAGGATTTTTCTGTCTTGGTTGTACGTGTAATGTGTAAAACAATTTTTATATCACTCAAAAGAGCCTCTTGTTCAATTTGCCTAGTAACATGTTTTTCTTTTAATAAAAATCATGAAAATCTCATTATCCTCGTCGGAACGATATCACTAGAGTTGTGCGGAAAGAAGTGTTGTCGCATTGATATACAAACAATGATTGCAACAAACAGCTGGTTACCTCACGGTCATAAAATACTCGAAACAGAGATGGTATTCAATCAACTATCCCCTTGCCATGTCGGTTCCAGTCATCTTTATAAATAGTGATCGCCGCAGCGCCCAAGTACGTGCCTGTTTTCATTGTAGTCTTCATTCAGGTGTTCTTTACCACAGGGTGACTCGCGTCAATAGGCAACGTGACACCCACACAGTATTGATTTGCTACCTCAATGGTGGGTTAACCCCATGGTTGATCCATGGAATTCGTTAACTTCTATACATCACTATTTGACACTGCTATCTAGCATGTTCTAGCAAGCCAGGTGAAAACATGAAATGTTTATGGAAAACATCCAGACACCTTTTATTCAGACGTAATTTATGAATTTAAGAAAGAAATTTTTTTTTTTTTTGAATGAGGGATTAGAAAGCAATGCTATCTCAGACATTGATATTTGCCCGTTTCTGTAAGTAGCTGCCAGTGTGAGTTCGTGTGCAGAAGTTTCGGCTCACCGAGTTTGCTGACTTCTGCTTTCTTTCATTATCTTGCCGCATTATTGTACTCCTTAATTTACATGTAATGTGATACAATGTGTGATTGCAGCACCTCGTGTTTCCGAGATGTCGTGAGCGGCGTCAGGTGGGCCTGACCAACAGGTGGCGTCTTCCGGACTCCCTGTACAGCGACTTACTGGGCAACTCTCAGGCGCTGAAGGCAGTCGATATGCCCTATAACTCGACCCTCGTCCACATTATTACGGGTACGGATAGTCCTCAAAAGCCACCTGAATCAGAGCAACAGTCGCAGTCAGTCAACCACGAATCCTTGCCCCAGATAATGCCAGGGCCCCTTACTTCGGGTTACGCCCACAGTGTGTCGTTTGCGGCACGGCAGTATAACTCTGGTGTGAGGGAAAAAGACCTCGTCATGAAGAAGAAGCGACAAACTCTTGACTAATGCATTGTGCTTGCCCTCCCCCTCGCTCTCTCTCCTTTCTTTCTTTCTTTCTTTCTTTCTTTCTTTCTTTCTTTCTTTCTTTCTTTCTTTCTTTCTTTCTTTCTTTCTTTCTTTCTTTCTTTCTTTCTTTCTACCCCTTCCAATTTGATATTAATATTTCAAGGCAACGATAACCGACTAGCGACAGGTCGTTTTATATATTTTTATTTCATCTAGTTAAATATTTTATGTAAAATAAAAATAACTTTATTATTCTAATACTCTCTTGGAGAAAGAATACGACTTTCATAATGGTGCATGTAGTTGACACCGTAAGCTTACCTTTGGTGAATTTTGTGGCATAAGGGAAGGTAAATCTCGTGTATTGCGGTCGAATAGTGTTTGCTTCCCGGTCGTGTTTATTCGGGACGTAGAAATGCATACTGTGAAAAAAGCAGCCGGCCAATGCTGCACGATTTTGACAATAAACTTTCAAAAACACAACATGTGTGCAGAGATATATACGTGTTCTTGCTCTCTGTGTGGCCATCACTATGAATGCTTTATTCTTTTAGAAATCGTAGCTTCATCTGCTTGCGTGACACGGGTGGGGGAACGGGTCTGCCCTAGACGAAATCTGTGAAACTCAGTTTTAGACTTACAGCCTCAGCATACGAGTGCACAAGCTTCGTCTGTGATAGTATTATAAACTTTATTCCGACTAATAAAGCATCCTTTCGCCATAATAATATATATTATACGCGTATTCATGTTTATTTACCTTTGCTTTCCCTTATCTAACCCAGCTCGTTAAGCTTGTTAATAGCTTTAACCCTATCTATCTAATTTTGCTTGTTGTAGTTATTTATAGTTTAGTTCTAGAAGCAACACAGAAAACTAACTTTTAATAATACTGTTCTTCTTAGTGTACTGGAGGATAAGGCGATGAGAGGAAACAATGCTATGAATTAATATTCTGAAACATTACAAATTTATAACTTTCGAACATTTTCAGTTCAACGTCTGCTTTATTTCAGAAGTAAATATTTCTCATGTTTTATTTATGGAATGTTTCATACTTTGGGTTTCATTCCCCTTTTGATATGTTTAAATCAATTTTTTAACTTAACTTTACGACCTGATGTAGCTATTGACTAATACCTTTTTCGTCTGGTATTTATCTAGATAAATCCTTGAATCGAAAATCTTACGTTCATGGTCTCTGTGTGTTTTTATTACTGTGTAAAATATTCACCAAGATTTGAGGATTTTGCACGGAGGTTTTGCCAGTCGTTTGTTTTTAAATATATTGCACCCCAATAGTCCTTTAACTGAAAAAAAATTAACATAGTATTTAAATGTGCTTTTTCCCGATTATATGCTTCGCATTAACCCTTTTTGCACGCCTTACCTTGCAACAGCCGAGAGCCCTAAATTGAGCTCAAATCTGGAAGTCAATGTCCCCTACACTTTCCGCCGCTCCTATGACCGCCCGCTGACCACATCTCGTGTCACGCCGTTCTCTCGACAGTCTGCCTCCAAACTTCTCCTTAGTACGACTATACCGCAAGTCCCTTTCGAGTCGAAAAGGTGAGAAAATGTGTGGAATTCCTTTCTTTTCTCATATCTTCTTTTTCTCCTTTATTTGCTTCTCATCACTTCTGTTTTCTTTTCTCTTCCCTTTTCTTCTTTCTTCATTTTTTAGTTCACTCCCCTCTCTCTCTCTCTCTCGCTCGCTGCGTGCGTGTGTATAAGGGAAAGTACATGGGCATATGTACGTGGGGTACACAAAGTAATGTGTTCAAGTATCTATTTTGTGATGTTTTCACATGCAAAGCGCATTCGTGATTTCCCGCATAGTGTTGCGTCCTCATGTCCGTGGGTTTGAAGTATCAAAATTATCCAGTGCCAATCGATCAGCGATACTAGAGACAAGAACATTTGTTCTCACAACATCAGCCATGTGAGAAGGAATACGGACGTTGTTTCCAACGCGAACTCACAGGAAACCCGATCATGATATTTCTCTCTCTCTCTCTATCACACACACACACACACACACATCCCCTTCTTTCTTCCTCAATACATCTCTCTTGCTCTAAACCTCTCTCACTCGTTCTTTCATTTTTTTTGTTCTCTCTCACCCTGTGTGTGTGTGTGTGTGTGTGTGTGGTTATTTTCGTGGTGCTTCTGTCGAAGACAATAGTCTGTCTTCTCTCTGCCATTTTCCATAAATGCCACCTCTGTGTTACATACGGCTGTAACTGTGTACAATACATACACGTGAAACAAGGAAGTGAATGGAGAGTAATATCACCACCACCACCACCACCACCAAAGAAAAGATCAAACTACTGATGATTAGAATATCCATTTAGTGAAAGTTGAAACTGACGGCCCACTTCTCTGTCCGTGTCTTTCAGTCAGAATGTATCAAAAGTTGTGTCTATATAGCCCTTACATTCTGTTCCTCAATAATCAGTTTCATAAATTCATCCGCGTTGGTTTTAACGATCGGTCATTACAACGTTGCCATAGCCTCTCACTGCAAGCTAAGGATCCAGTGAAAGCATCGAAATCTTTGCTTACACACTATAGTACGCCCAGGGACATCTTCCTGTATCACACGAGAAAGAGCACGAGTTTTGCTGGTCCAGGTAAGAAAGCGGTCATGTTTTTGAATATTTTGTCTCTCTCTCTCTCTCTGTGGTGTGTGTGGGTGTGTGTGGTCTAATTATTCACTGGATACTAGTGTCAACAATTCGCAGATCTTTATAAGCAGATATTTCCGATTTATTTTCTTTTTCTCGCTCGTGTTAATAGTTTGAGATCAATCCGTAAATGTGTAGCTGAATGCCCCCGCGGAACAGTTTTGTCGTCGTTTAGTATTTTTTATCTAGACCCATACGTACGATCCTCAAGCAGACCTTGGAAATGCCTATGCATACGCGAGTATGCGTGCATGCTTGTGCAGATTTGTGTTAATTGTTGACCATAGGCAGAAATAATTTAACATGATCTAGTAAGAAATAGCTGGTCCAAATAAATTAACTTCTGCGCAAATCACGTTCCCAAAGCTTTGTTGAACTAAATCAAGGACTGGATTTCATGTGGAGCCTGTAATTAACAGGCCGTTAGCCTGTGCCCTACATACCGTAACTCGTGAGCCCGTCATAAGTTCCACAGACCTCAGTTGTTGATGGCGGACACACGAGTTGCGAAACAGAAGTCATCGGCTGGACAGGACAGGCCTGTTAGTGGGTTATATAATCGACGTGAAATCCAGGTAGGCTCTTGTCCAACATGTTTATCTCGTTGATACTGCTTTAATGGCTCAGAGATTGTTAGAAGACCATGAATTTTAGTAGTCTTTACTGAAGTTTTCTTGCGACAGATACCTCTTTTGTTGTCACAGCTTAGCTAATAAAGATAATAATGATCAGATTCAGCAACGCGTTGTAGAAACAACGCTGCTGACCTATGAGATTTAGCAGTATTTTGAGTTAATCTGGTGTGTCGTGTTGTGACAGACGTTATGCTCAACTGCCTGGATGTGGAGTGGGAGCTTTACCGACCATTTATGCAGAAAGCTGAGGTCCTAGCCCAACTGCTCAGAGAAGCAAATGATCCCACCGTACACAAATGTTCCTCCCAACCTTCTGAGGGACCTCAAACTCTCGACTCTTACATTTGTCAGAACAAGTCTGAAGGGTAAAAAAACGCTAACTCTTTGGTATTTATTTTCCGTTATATGTGGCACACCTTTTCACTAGACAAAGTGTGTTTAGTCAGTTATATTTATTACGTTTATATGAATTAAATATTCATAGCTGACTGATTGTTCTATGAATGTGAAAAATAGTTATGGTACACCTCTTTTTCTTTCTTTCTTTCTTTCTTTCTTTCTTTCTTTCTTTCTTTCTTTCAAGTGATGTTTGAAACACGCAGGCTATGACAAAAGTTTAAATAAGGTAAATTTGTTTATAAATTTTTCAAATGCGGAGAGCAAACATATCGTACAAAGATGAACTGTAGAGGCTCAGAGGCCCCCATGATGACCTCTCGGACTTTGGTTCTACAGTGTCGAAGGCAAGAAGCAAGACAACCACATCCGAGCTTCCACAGTAAAACATTCAGATTCAAAGGAGAGGGTAAACGCTCTCGACACCTCGATTCGAAGGCGGCAGGGCAACTTCACCTTCCTAAAACTTGACATTGACGATCCGATGGTGACTAAACGAGGTTAGTATCGAGAAGATAGTTGCCATCCCCGTGGACCTCTTTGAGAGTGTCATGAAAATACACATCTGTATTATCTCAAAAAGAAAAATGCAATCATGAGCACGAACATCTAGTCTAGATTAACCTCATTCACGGCCCATTTCCTGTTAGCAAAATGGCCGAATAATAGTGCTACTGTTTTCGCCAGCTCTGGCTGTCGCGCTTGGCAACCTGTACCATGGTGACCTGGAGGTGGAGGCAGAAGATGCAGCAAGTGTTCTGGCAGCTGCTGCGGTGATTGGCTTTGGACCACTGATGGAGTGGTAACCTCTTCTTTTCTTCTTTCTTCTCTTCTTGTCTCTACATTTGTTTGGAGATTAACGTTTCTGACTCTGCTTTGAAAGCGGTAGCTATAGCATGATATTTCAAAATGTCTGCACTGTTAAGAATATTAAAGTTCTTTTTTAAATTTTTGACAATTTTGATATTAATCTGAGGCTAAAGCTCCGTATCGATCATTCTTTGTATCGTACAGTTTACTACTCTCGGTATTGACAGGTATCCTTTATTTCAGTTTAACACGACGCGTACGTATAACATTGACTGTATCTTTGCATGTGCACGTGTTGTGGCCATTGTTTGTGAATGATTCTCAAATATTGATGGCATTAAATTTTGTGAGTAGCGATGACAGTTATGAGTATACCCGTAATAGGTGCACAAAGGTCATGCTGTCGTCCATTTCCTGCGACAATGTCTGCCGCTATCACCTGGCCGCCTCAAAGGTGAGAACATCTTGCAGTGACGTACTTGGATATACAGACTGGAGGCTGGAGCTGTGTGTTCAATAATTATATGAAGACATCACAATTATGAAGATATAGTTAATCTGCAGTAAAGAATAAGCTTTATTTAAATTATAGCTTCTCTATTGTCGCCTCATTGTCGTCATCGTCATCATCATCATCATCAGCAGCAGCAGCAGTATCAGTGGGACCTCTATCAGAACTTCATAGACTTATAGCTTATAAGAGAGTTTGGCACGAAGGGCTATGGCAAGTGATGCAAAAATTTATCATCATCATCATCATCGTCATCATCATCATCATCATCATCATCATCATCATCATCATCATCATCATCATCATCATCATCATTGCGATGTTGCAGTACCAGAAGCAGCAGTTGGTACAGGCTTGCGAACGCTGGCTTGAAATGAACCTCATTCCAAAAGTAAGAGATTCTTCTTGTCACGCTTTCCTCACACACTCCTCCTTTACCTTTCCTTTTACCTACATACATTTTATAATGATAACGAGAGGATGGGAGTTATTGTAATTGTTAGTTGGCTAAATAGCCTAGTATGCTGAAATGGGAGCACGATGCATTTGTGGATTTTTTTTTCTTTTTTAAGCTATCCACGCACATGCATCTAAAAGAGATGAGCATGGATTTGTTACAGAAGATCCTCAAATCCAAAAGGTATTTAAAGGATGTCTGTCTTAAAATGTTTAGTTTTAGAAGTTAAAGGAGTCGATGGATAAGTTCTATTAATATATAACTGTCTGTGGGGTGTGGGAGAGAGAGAAATTGAGTGAATGAGTGAGTGAGAGAGGGAGGGAGAGACAAAAATCATCGTTACATCTACACTCATTCAGCGGAAGAGAAAAACCTTGTAAAAAGCAGTGGCAAGGCACTATCTTAAAGTCTGCAACATGTTTACAATCCACGTTTACCACTTACCAGTTATTGTAGGAACTGAAATGGGGAAATTTACGAGATGTTTAGTGGGTCTGTGTGAGCTCAATTCCACATAAGTAACACAACATTCAAGGCCAACGCCATAGCGTAATTGTTTTAATTTTCTGACTACGTGCTAGCTTTGTCTTCTTTGTTGATGTTGCTACCTGTTTGAAAAGAACATAAAGAGTCAAAGCTGTTCATATGCATTGGTGGTAGTATCTTGATACATTTTTTATGCAGGATTTTCGTGTACAACGAGTACAGTGTGTACAGGACTCTTGTCTTCTGGCTCTTTCTTCAGCTCAACCCCGAAGTGCAGTTCATGCCATCATATAGTACTGTTACGTCGTTCTTTAACAGGTAATGTCATGTTCACGTGAAGTTCACGACAGGCGGTCTCAAGACAGTGCAGAATATTTAATTTGTGTCATGAAGGAAGAAACGAAAACATAAGATGTAGGGAACAAAGCAGATGGATCAGCAGGAATGCTGCCGTCTTAAAGACCAACCTGAATGGTTTGCGTTTTTTGCAGATATCAGTAGATATATGCGATATAAATATAACCTGTAAATTTCAGCCTCCAAAAACCATCCGTTAATTAATTGTCCGCTAGCAAAGTTACCGGCGCTTGTTGATCTTAAGTGCGAATCGTAGCGGATAATTAATTAACGGATGGGTTTTAGAGGCTAAAATTTACAGGTTAGGCTTATATCGCCTGTATCTACCGATGAAAGCAAACATTGCAAACCATTCAGGTTGGTCTTTAAATTGTGAGAAATGCGTCATTGCGTATTAATCTTTTTTCACTTCCTGATTTTTTCCCACTCTGTTTGTTAATGCTTGTGGCCATTGTCATTATTCTAGTTATATCTTCATTCAGCCAGTAGTTTGGGCGGTAAAGGTATGTCCAAAAGCTGCACTTCCGTCAAATGTGCCGTTGCTCAGCTTTGTTGTATAAATACTTTGCTATTTTGTTTCTCCAGTAGTTTCGAGATGCAATTATGCTTTAGCGCTATCTGAAATTGAAAATAGTAGAGTTCAGTTGATCCTTATTGAAGCATCTTGAGGTAGCAAACATTTTGTATGTCGAGTGTTGTTGTTTTATCGACAGTTTGCCGAAGATGTGCTCATTTCTGGAGACGGAAGAGGGTCAGGCTTATTTTCATTTATTCCAGACACTGAGACTACATGGTGTTACTGACTGTAAGTTTGGGGGCTGTGTGGAAAGGATGATAGTGCTATGAGTACCATATGTCTTACTAAAAACCTTCCTAAACAAAATCATTGACTTTATGTTAATAGTCTTTTGCGATCTCAATGTGATGGTTTGAATGTAAATTTTTGTGTTTATTAATATCTTTATGTTTCCACTATCTCTGATGATGTTTTGCGCACACTGTGTGTGTGTGTGTGTGTGTGTGTGTGTGTGTGTGTGTACGCGCGCGCGCGAATGCACACGCATTGTCTGCATGCAGCCAGTGACATCCACGACATGCAGATCATGAACATAGTGCCAGAGAACTGGATTCTCGCCATTTTGTCAGAACATTACCACGCGGTGAGTTTAAGTAGTCGTCACTGACGGTTAAAACTTCAACACGTTACGTTTAGAAATACGATGGTGCTCAAACGATGACACTTGTTACCGATCCATATAGAAATCACTTCATATCGACACTTAAAAATCTTAAAATTACTATCTTCAACTGGTTAAAAGCCACTCTTATATTCCACGGAATTATCTCACCTCGAATATAACCTAAAGTTGTCTTGAATCTCATGGAGTAGCGAAAATTGACACGATCTGTTGCATGTCCATTGAACCAGTTGCAGAGAGGGGGCGACATGACGGCACTGAGGGAGCTCCACAGTGGGGCAGTTCGTCACGGCTTCATCATAGACGATGCAAGTAAAGTAATCACTGTTCGGCAGCAGTTTATGCTCTGAGCCATTTGTCACTTAGTTAATAGAGACTTTCATGCCTGAAGTAATAGAAAACTCGTTTTTGTTGATTTTATCAGTGCATTTATTCGATATTTATTTTATACTCGATATTTAAACCACAGAAGCACAACTCTTCGATAATAAAAACGCCCTCACACCATAGACATGAAAACACATTTTTTCTGAATTACTTGCGTGTTTCAGGAGCCCCGCTATCACTCAGAAGTGCTTTCTTTGCACGGTTTTCACTTCGAATTGAAGGCGTTGGTAGAGGACCCCACTAGCAACACATACGTCGTCTTCCTAGAGGTTTGATTCCAAAATCTGCCAGCATTTGACATATTCCTTCATAAGAACACTTTGGTTGTTTGTTGTTATTGTTATTGTTTTATTTTGCGTATTTCAAAGGCTTTGGTGAGTTACATTCGTGGTTTTTCTCCTTACAACAACGACATTTGTTTTCCTGTGTAGGTAGTGCGTGATAATTTAGTGAAAAGGGTATTTTGTGTGTTGACAGCGGCTAAAGCCAGGGGATCCTATCCTCAGCTTCCGCCAGTGCGAGCGCCAGACGTTTTCCATGCGAGCCGAGCGCGAGGTGCGCTATAGCCTGACCATGCAATACCTGCAGAATCAGGACACGTGCACGGTCACCACAGGCATGCTAACCCACAAGTTCGGTCTGGGAGAGAAAACCTGCCGCAGTGAGGTAAGAGTAGTGAGAGAGCCTTGTTCTGTAGGCACCAAGCTAACATATACAGGCAGACACTTATCCAAACTATACTACGGATCAATTTATTTCAATCCCCATTCTGCGATCCAGGTGTAAAATCGTCTGGGATTGTCATATGTTTCTTAGAAAATTTACTTCCATTCACTCGTTCCTCTCCAAAACACAACTATTAATGGGTAGAACGTGAATCTGGTGTGTGTGTGTGTGTGTGTGTGTGTGAGAGAGAGAGAGAGAGAGTACCACTTATGTCCTGCATGGCAAAATCCATGGGCTAGTAAGTAGTAACCTAAATACTTTAATTATATTCTCTAACATTTATTTTTATTGTTGATCTATACTTGACGTTGATCACGCTGACACGTTTGTCTGCAGATGTTGTCTTTTTCTGGAATAGCGAAGCCCATGTATGTGTCGGCGGCTCTGCTATTCCCGCCATCATAAAGTGGACATCGTGTGCCGTGCGCGTCCATGAACCTTGACGTTCTCCTGGCCTGACGGAGCGGGATGTAGTGTTGTGTGGAAGTGTGTTTCACAGACGTTGTCATATCCGGTGGTGTGGTTCCTTGCGTCAGCTGACTTCAGTCAATAATTATAATGACTTTAGCTTCGGGTATGTTGCGCCCTCTAGACTAGTTTCACGACGACAAAGACATGCGTCTGCATTCTTTTTTTTTTTTCTTCCACAGTTTATTGTCCTCGGAGGCCCTTTTCTCTCAAAGCTGTAAGATGTTGGAGTGGGACATCAAATAGTAGCTTTTTTCCACTGTGCTTATTCAGCAAGCATTGTGCAGGGATGATAACCTCTCCGGTGTGACTATTTCTGCGCTTCTGTTACACGGCAAAGCCGATCTCTAATGAATTTAATTTTTTATGATTACAAAGCGAGACTTCAGTTTGACCTACGAGGTATAAAGGGGATTATAGTGGACGACTGTAGGGATTGCCTTTCTCTGCATCTATAGTGAAAAGTGTATAGCTGCTTGTTTCCTGCGACAACAATGATTTATGTCAATAGCAGTATTCAAAATTATTATTAATAAATGTTTTACACCAAACTGTAATCCGTCACTCACTTCCTTCCCTTTTTGAGAGAAGTGATAAAGTACATTAGCTTATAAGCAACTGTTTGAACTTTCACAACTCTCTCAGTCCATGTTCTTTGCAAACAAACGAGTTCAAGCCAAAAGACATAAGGAAAGCTGCTTCATGGTTACACAGCTGTAATAAACATGTGAGTGATAATAACGATGAAACATTTTCTCAGATTGAGCTAACAGCCGACTATATAATGCTTGCTGTGTGGACTTCGCTATCAGGGTGCAGAAAAATATTGAATGTGTATTTTGTGAGAAAGTAAATTTAATGGCTGTGTGTGTGTGTGTGTGTGTGTGTGTGTGTGTGTGTGTGTGTGTGTGTGTGTGTGTGTGTGTGTGTGTGTGTTTGTGTGTGTCTAAGTGTAAATGAGTTGGGAAAAGAACAGAGCGCTTGTGAGTTTGACAACAAAGCTGTAGAATAATAATAATATTATACGCCTATATTAGATCTTGTGAACAGTTGGATTTCATTAATTATCAGTATACATGCAAAAAATTTCAATAAACATCAACTAAATTCAGCAATGTTTTTGTTTTTTTCGTTGGTCTCTTGGTAAGCACGGTGGAGACATGCACAGCATGTAAGCCTGAGAGCAAAGTTTCTCGAGCGTACTGGCACAGACCAGACTACACGTACAGTTTTGTCTTTACTTTCATTCGAATGAAACTTTGACCTGGTCATACGCCTAACATACGTGCAATGCCTTCGCTGTTACTTTCCATGCTGACATTGGCAGTCTCCTCTCACCTTTCTTAGGGATGTGGATAGATTAGCTGACCTCCGAACGAAGCTGCGCTGTTTCGATACCCGTGTGGTACAGCAAACTTCTCCAAATCGACGTAGCTGTCAGTAATGGGTACTTGACTCTTAAAAAAAATGGGGGTCGAGGAAATTAAAGCAGCGAGGGAGAGGAAGTGGGCACCGCCCTCGCCCAAATCTGGCATCGAGAAAAGAGTGGTATCACTAACACCTCGCTCCCAGCAACCGAAAGGTTTATGGGCTTGCTTGTGTTGGTTTACACCTGTTTGATCCACTTATCTTAATTAACGCAACAACGATTCCGATGGAATATCATCCCAGCAACAACGCACGATCAACTGCATTTTGCTGAGCTCAATATGTTTTGTAAGACTCCTGCATGCACAAACTTGCTGCACTCGTCAATCACTGAAAGCGGACGACGACGTCTCAGCTTAGTAGACGAGGTCGCTAGATAATGATACAATAAAAACTGCATGCTATAGACCTTGTTGAAGTTGTGTTTGATAACAAAATATTGTTTGACAAGGTAGTTGATAAATGTCTTATCTGATAACCCTCCCCTATGCGAATATACCTGCAAGAAGATTTACTGCTCGCTTCACCTTGTTAAAGCTGACGCAGAAATTCTCTATCTCTCTCTCTCTCTCACACACACACACACACACACACACACACACACACACACACACACAGAGAGAGAGAGAGCTCAGCAACACGTGTGTCACAAAGTGTGACGAGGGCTTTAGACCATTGTAACAGCTACCTCGATCTTCATCACTCACGTGTCTTGAGAGTTATCCGCCCATTTTTTGGTGCATCCCAGGGCAAAAGTTAGTAAATCAGTTACAGAAATTTGTCAACAGTAATTAACATACGCATTAGCTGTATCTGTGTTAAGTCGCTCAACAATGTTTTCAATCGTTTGAATACAAGCGGAGATGTTAAAGCCTCTTTTAATGATAAAGGAGAGAGATGCATGTAGATAATGACGATATCAAAGCAGTGAGTCAAGACTTGCGCAGTCGGTAGAAAAAGAAAGACCAGTCGCCATCACTAACTAAACGTTGTTGGCTCTCGAGACACAGACTTGACCATTCCATCGTCAAGACGACGTCCTGATCACGTGGCCAGCATGGCAATCCGACTTGCAGTAATTCTGTTTTTCGCGTCCTCTGTGTCAGGTAGGTTTTTGAAATGCATAGCCAGCAGTTGTTAGTAGTTTCCCAAAACTACATGATAAATTATTTAATATGTCTGTCACTCACTCACTCACTCACTCACTCACTCACTCACTCACTCACTCACTCAACGAATCAATCAATCAATCAATCCACTTAGATGCAGAATAGATAGCAGAAAACTGTAAAATGTTGTCTGCCGAAAGATTCAGATGATTTCTTTTATAATAATGACTGCTTAACAAATTGTCTGCGCTCCATATAGGACAAAGTGTGCGGGTGTGTGTGTGTGTGTGTGTTTTAAACAGGCCAGACTGACTCGTGTCCGTCAGACTGGGTGATGGTCAGTGACACCACTTGTGTCCAGTTCAACGACCAGTACAAGCTGACCTGGTCACAGGCCCAACAGACGTGCAACAGCTTCGCTGCCACCCTCATCCGCTTTGCGTCTCGCTCCGACGTGGTCAGCCTTCTCTCACCTGTCCGACGTGTCTTCTTTCACCTGCCTGAAATGTTTCTTACCGCAGATCTCCGCTCTTTTTCTCACATGTAGTTTCTTCTCGTTATTTTACTCTTCCATATCCAACATTTCCTCTCATACTTGTCTGGCCTTGTTGTTGTTGTTGTTGTTGTAAGGGAAAGTGCTTCCACCTCTCGGTGATTTCGCACTATGGGGGGAAGGGGTTCACTAATCTTTTTGACCACTTCTCTGGTTTATATACTGTCCTAACGTCGCTTCATTAGTTCCTTTTTTTCAATTAAAACTTATTAGAAAATACCTTTTTTGAACTTTCTATAATATTTCTCTATCATTATAAAATAATCTAGATATAAAATAATGTAGACATAAAATAATTCTAGATTAAATAATCTTGTCGATAAGTGCATTGGCAACATTCAGTTTCAGTCCACATCAGTTTCGATGTTACAGGACGCCTTCTCAAATGCGGCTACTGTCCGTTCTGTGGATGGCTGGTGGTCTGGTCTCAACAATATCGGCCACACGGACACCTGGACTTGGGGAGGGGACGAACAGGTCGTTCCAGGCGCCCTGTATGTATGTGACTTGACAAAGACCTGTCTAGTGACAGTGTTACTACAACAGACTTCAATGACAAAGCTATTATTAGTAAACAGGTTTTACTTACACTGCTGTTATCAAAGACCTACTTACTGACACCGTTATAGCAAATACCAATTTATGGATATTGTTGTTAGTAAAAACCTATTCACTCACAAGGTTATCAGAAAAGAAGTGCTTATTTACACTGTTATTATCTGACATATTTATGGATATTGCTGCGGGAACATCCCTTTACTGACATTGCAATTAGCAAAGAAGTATTTATCGACATTGTTTTCAAGATTGTTTTTTAACTGAAATTGTTTTTTCGAAACTGTCTTAGAAAGGAAAACATCTTATCTAACAACATTAGATGATGTTTGTGAATATAGTATTGTGGCGTTCTTGTGATTATAACCATATAGTCGTTAAATGACTTTATTCTTGTTATGTTTCTTTTTACGAAACTCTAAATATTACACCTCAAGGAACCGTTATGTTTCTTGGAAATGCCAATAGGGCAGTTAAAGCTGACTGGAAGCAGACACAATCGACTGAAACTAAATAACTCAGAAGAAAAAAAGTAACAAAAGTAAATATTTATTGAAAGAAATTAATTTTAAACAGGCTGCAGGAAACATTTGAAACATTTTTATTTATTGACTATAAGCTCTGGGGGCATTTTTAACCATAACATCATAGAATAATTACACAGTAACAATCTCATCACACAATAACAATCTCACAACAGATGGTGACAACATGGCAAAATACATAGATAAATACACGATACTAAAACTATATATATATATATAGAGAGAGAGAGAGAGAGATTGCCTAAACAGTGATAATGCAGTTTGAATAAATTTGCTTAAGTTAACCAGTATGCTTTTGGATTAAATATTCATCAGCTGGTGAAATTTAAATTCATTTGGATGATGTACAAAATATACCGGCAGCAGCGCTTTCCACGAAACAGTTAACAATGGAAGAGCACACCCAAACATATAATGAATTTCATCACCTACCTCATCTATGTTCTTAAATACCTAGGTATATCACTATATCTTATTAGCTGAATAGGGAATTTATGACAGCTTAACCTAAATTTTATTAGGTTTGATCTAAGAGCTGGTGACAAGTCTATTAAGTAGTTCTCAAAACTAAAATATTCTTTAAGCATACTGTAAGTGGTGCAGATCTTATTTTTATACATGTCTTGTTTCCATTTTTGAATAAATTGATTCGTTAAGCGTTGCATTACAATATTTTTAAAATGACAGCAAGAAAACTATAACCGAATTTCCAGTTAAAGGAAAGACCTAAGGCATCTAAAGAGACAAGCCGAAGATACTGTACCTCTGCTCCTCTTGAACTATTCTTTTTCTGCTTGTTGTCCCCAAGTCAATGCTCCTTTACTGACAGTCAAAGGTTTCGCTGCAATAAGGCAAACTTTAGAAAATTTGTTGCTAATGAAAAGTATCCTTTACCACATTTCCGCAACTGTTCGAAACTGGTGCACATCTGACAATATCTTGAAAACCTCCTGTCATCATAGTTCTCCGTCTCGTCGTTAGTAGGAACCTTCATCTACACGTTCGACAAAGGTTGGCGTGACAAAAGAATAAAAGAAACAAACTAAATTAAGAAGATTTTGCAGAAAAACAGATGTCTCCAGTGGATTTTTTGTCTGCTTTGTTTATTGGGCAGAGCCTGGGCAGTTGAGCCCACAGATACCCACCACGTTGAAAACTGTGTGTCCATGTATATCGACGGCACTCTAAGTGACGACCCTTGTGACCAGCGGATGGGCTACGTATGCACCTACCCGTTTCCGACAGGTAAGGATATCTGCTGCTGCCAGGTGTCAGTCTGGAGACTCGCAGACAAGCTGGCGGGAATCCTGTCACTAGGATTCTATGTTCAGATTCTGAAGTCCCTTGAGGGTTATTTATTTATTTATTTCCAAGGTTTGTGGATTAATGTTTTATGTTATTTTAGTAATACTGGCTAAGGATTGAGGGAAGGGAGAGAATACATAACTGAATGTGGAGGCTATTCCGCTCGTCTCTGTATATTTTAGGTGAGCCGCTTTCACAGACACAACATTACTATCAGCATCTCTAATTAAACACTAATGCTATAAGAGGCACGACTGACAAACAATGTAAGCTGCACGGCGTGCATGTTAACCGGTGCTTGTACTTAATTAAGCCTATAACCCATTCGTTACACAGTGGAACAGAAAAAGGCTCAGAAAGTCTTCGTGTTTCTGTATGATAGGATGTGTTTCCTCATCTAGCAACTCTTCATTCAGAGTTCTTGTAGGAAACTATTTAAGCCACACACGCACTCACAGTGGAGGTTCCAAGGGCAGCAATCCATTAGTGAAGCTAACGATTTACTGATGAAGCTTTCATCTCGGGATCTTATTTAAAGGTTTTTCTCTATAAAATAATTCCTTTTACAAGCATTTTTATCAGGAAACTGTGTCCAGCTTAAGAAATCCTTGAAGCAGTTGTCGTTATTCATATTGCTTAATTATTATTTTACTTAAAGTAATGGGACTTAGATATCAGGAAAAGTCAAATGAAATTGAGTTGAAAATGGTAAATTGTCATGTAACCTACAAAGCTGTCAAAAGAGATGACATCACTAGTAAACAATAAGTGTTGTCCATGCGCCATGAGATAAGCATTACAAGGCAAGTATATATTTGTATCACTACAGGTGGGTTGTCTGTACATTAGAATGTACCTGTGCTGCTACAGATAACGTGCTGGTATCACTACAGGTGGGATATGCGCTGTGCCCTTCTCGGCCTATGGTACTCAGTGTCAGTACGCCAGTCCTCTTAACAATGCCACCAAGCTGCTGTCATGGGCAGACGCCAAGGCTGCGTGTGCTGCCATGAAGACGACCGGCCAGCCAGCCACCCTTGCGGTTTTCAAAGACATAAGTAGTTATGTGAGTTGGGACACTTGGGTGAAGTGCGTGTCTGGTCTGTCTGTGACTTAGCTACGTGGGCAGAAGTGCGTACAGTGAGCGACGACAGAATCAGTGACTTACCTAGCAATGTGAGGGCTTTGCAAACTGTTTCATAATATACATACTCCTGTAAGGAAAAGGTAAACAATTAGTGGTTCTCACAGTCTGATGGCGTAAAGGCAGTGAACTGAAGGGTTCACTGTGGCTAGAGCACGGGATGTGGAAGACGGAGCCTAATCCTTCCACCGCGACTTACCTCCTCTGATAAATTGTATCCCCATACTTGAACAATGTACTGCCTCCTTTCAAACCACTTAAAGTTTCTAATCGACAAACATTCTTGCAGGAGAATCTTCAAATCACCTTGGCAAGCCTGTCACCGACTGGAAAGCGATGGGTGGGACTCAACGACCAGGCCACGGAGCGGGTGTGGACATGGTCTGACGACACCATTGACAGCGACACGTCCTTTTTGTAAGTCACTGTAAACAGCATCTGAACCAAGGTGTAAACATTGTAAACAGCATCTGAACCAAATGTAAGCACACTGCAAAAAGCATATGAATCAAGTGTAAAAACTATAAACAGCATCCGAACCAAGCTATAAATACTGCAAACAGCATCTGAACCACTGGAATTATTCTTTATCTGCTACTGTCTTTTCTAGCCGTTACAGTTGTAACTGGAAATCCTGGGGATGCCCCAAGACCTGATGACATACCGTACAGCTAACGCAAACTAAAATCTTCTGGAGTACCCTTTGAACTTTATTGTTTCATTGCGCAAGTCTTCTGTACTTGTGTTGCAGAAAATGGCGTCAGTATCCAAATCAGAGCACGACAGTTGGCTGTGGGCTTGTTCATAGTAACGGTCAAATGGAGCAGGCTGATTGTCAGCAGCTTTATCACTATGCCTGTAAAAAAGATATTAATCTAGGTACTGCATGGCCGTCACTGATATTCCTTTGATTACTTTTATTCACTGATCAGATAACATTTCATACTCGAAAAAAGTAAGTAGAGATTATAGCTCCTGGAAGATTTCTTTAATCAATAAAGACGCTAGTTACAGAAAATCAGGGATTGTCCAGGTAATAATTACTTTGACTTCTAATTCTTTTATTGTAACGCCCTACCCTGTAAAAGTTAGTTATAAATAGATTAGCAAAATTAGAAACAATATTATTGTTTTCGTTGCTGCTGCTGCTGCTGCTGCTGCTGCTGCTGCTGCTGCTGCTGTTATTCACGGAACATTGTAATTTAAAATACGAGCCTCTCTCTTGCAGACCTGTACCTAGAAGACAGTGAAATGGGCTGCCCGTCTCCATGGTTGCGGGGAGGACGGAAGTGCTATTACTTCAGCAGCAATGTCACGGTCACTATGACAGCGGCGCGGACTTTTTGCACAAGCAACGGCGGTCGTCTGCTGCATCTTCAGTCACAGGATGAGCAAGTAAGTCACGTGGAGTGTCGGACAACGGGTTTTCTTACCCTGTTATTGTATTCTCTTCTTTTTTCTACTTCTTGCCTCTTCCTCCTTTCCTTCCATAGAATGCAAGGAAAGAAGATGTACTGGTATTTTGATGAGGAGGAGAAATAGACCTTGATGATGAGGAGGAATAATTCTTGCAGAAAGTGACATCATGCTGATGATTATGAGGAGGATGAGGAGGAGGATTATCCATCACTTTCAGCAACGTCTCTTCCACTCTCCCCCCCCTCTCTCTCTCAGACATGCATAAACTGTTTAGATACGGGAATCACACTGCAGTAACGAAACAATTATGCAGGGTAGATTGATTGTGGTCATCTTGATGTAACTCCACACCCGGGAAAGGGCAAGGGATGCGCAGAGTATTCCAATATTCCAATTGGTGAAGGCGTGCGGATGCTGTGTGACAGGACTGGGTCGCGCAACAGACTGTCAGGCTCAGGAGGGGCACGCTCTGGACGGGGCTACAACGGTCATCAGATGGCGCTTCCACCTGGATCTGGGACGACAGCTCGGCTGCTGACCCTATGCTGACGTGAGTACAAACCACGCACCTATTCTCCCTTGGGACCTATGGTGCGTTAAGACACAAACCCCAAATAAAATGTGTGTGCAGAAATATGTCACCCGACCTCCTGTGAAGCTGTTTTAGTGCAACCTTATCCACTTTCTGTGCAGTAAGTTGGACGCGGAGTAATGTGTAGGGTAACCTACCGACTACATATTCAAAATGCGTGACTGTAATCCCTCCTTCTGTATCTATAGTGATCAGTAATGTGCACTGTAATCCTGTCTTGTGTATGAGCAGTGACTGGAACATTGAGCCGAACGACAATGGAAATTACGGCGAAGACTGCGCCTACCTGACATCAGATGGCGTCTACAACGACAACAGCTGCTTCAACAGAATCTCCTTCGTGTGTGAGCTAGAGACGACAAGTGAGACATTCTTCGTGTCCTTGTCCCAAGTGTGTCGCGTGTAACGAAATAATTATTATAATTATTATTATAATCATTCGTCACAAGACAACGGCACAGAGTGGTCAATGTCATCGCACACTGTCTAGATACTATGTACCCCGCACATAAAATGTTTTGCGAGCAAAGTCTGTAAGGTAGTTTAGCATCCGATTATGCAGTATCTTTGCAGCATGTACTGTAAATAATTATTATATTTAACTTATATTGTTGACTATTCCAACAGTATGTTGAAAAACTAAAAGTCATAATATGCTATAGAAAATAGCCTCATTCGCACTAGAAGTAATTTCTTACCTTCGTAGTCTGTGTCTGTCTTTTCTGGCCCACTAATATTGCGACGTGTTGTTGTTGTTGTTGTTATTAAATTTGGAAGGGAAATTGCTTCCACCTCAATGTGATTTTGCACTGTGGTGATAGGGTTTTTGCGACGTGTCGTTTTTGTACCTTCTTTTGTTCTTTCCGTTCCCCCCAGCTGCTTCTTTCCCCTTATTTTTCTTTCGTTCACCTTTTTCCCACCTCTTATTCCCCTCCTCTGTTATTATTGTCTATCAGCAGCACCAGTAATTAACACTGTTTTTACCTGTAGTCACTTCACTCAGCTGTCATTTTCCCCATGTTGTGACCCTGTCGCTTAAGCCCTTTAACTTCTTTACCTGATGATTAAGACCAAAAATGTCCGAACGGATGGTTGCTGTGGACCGGATCCGAACGGTCGTCGTGCTACTTCATCAGCAACAGCACGCAGTCCGGACGCGCCAACTGGATGGAGGCGCAGAACAAGTGCAAACAAATGGCAAGTCAGCGAAGTGCGCATCTCGTGGCCATCACCACGCAAGACGAGTTTGTGAGTAACCTACCCTATGTTCATTCTCTTGTCAATTTGGAAAGCTGTCTAGAAATAAGGAAGAGCTGACTATGCTAACAATCTAGATAAACGTAATAATAAAAAAAGAAAGATCAGCATAAATTAAACTCTTCCATGAAAAAAAAATACAAGGAGAGATTGAGGTTTCACGGAGGCCTTAAAAAGAGCACAGTTAAGTGTGGATAACCCCACACAGGGTTCTTATCTTCCTCATGACACCTCTCGGACAAAGTTTGATGGAGGTACCCGCTCCTCGAGGTAGTTGCGTGCACGGTGAGCACACAACCAAAATAAAGGCTGTATTAGAGCCCTACGAACAGAATTACTGTTTAATAACTAAGTGGGAGAATTTTTCGCACGACATTAAGCGTCCGTCGAGGGTGCACCCCTATCGCCAATGATGCTGAAATTTTTCAGGAAAATATAATGTGTGAAATATTCACCACCATCACGCTCACATTTCCATCAGTGAAAGGCCGACTTGTAAACTACACTTTGCAGACGACATCGATGTGATGATAGGCACCAACAAGAACTTTACCAACTTCATGACTTTATGGAGTACTCTGCTCACGTATTTGAGAGCCATCCTTTCCAAGGATGACAGCTCCACGACAGATATCTGCATCAGGGTTGCAACAGATGTAATGGCTAGGCTGGAAAGGGTCTGGCGAAGACACAATGTCAGGTTTACTACAAAGTACAAGTCGAAGATAGCACAGATTGACATCTGTGAAACAAGAACCCTGCTTGCCGGTACCCGAGAACATAAGATCAATGACTTTGTACGAAGCATGGTCGCTACACTCGTAGGACACCAGAAACCTTAATTGCTACAGTCAAGTGGTGTAAGCTGACCTGGTTTGGCCACATGACACGGCATGACATTTTGTCGAACACTGTTCTTCAAGATACCTAAGAGAGCATTGGAGGTGGCGGTGGCCAGAGGACAAACTGGCTGACGAACGTCAAAGACTGGACTGGTCGTTGTGTGAAGGACCTACTCACTATCGCCCAAGACAGCCGTGAATAGCGGGTCTTGTCATCTGCCACATCTATCCATTCCCATCCCCCATCCCCCACCTCCTCCCCCCCACACACAACGACCGGTACCAGTCAAGGACGAATTGATAAATGAATTCGCCCAAGCCCAGGAAAGGTTGACCGCAGGGGAAAGGGGTTAAGCAGAAATATTTGAAAGCTAGGTACCATCACACATTGCACCTTTTTCATTTTAGATCTCATTCCTTTTTTCTTCGTTTGCTGTAATACAAAATATAAAAAAAAACATTTTCCTCCATCGATGAATTTTCTTCCATACGCACGACATATACAGCAACAATGAACTCTTCGTAAGGTCGTGCTTCCACTATAGTTACTCATTTTCTATAATCACGAGCCAGACCAAATTATTATAATCAGACTAAATGTGACGCGTCACGTGACTGGTGCTAGTGAATGACATTAAAGCAGGGTTTTTTTTGTTGCTTTCATGCCGTTTGTAATTTGGGTGAAATAACTTTCTTGCATGATCCATACTGAGAACTTGTTTTGTTTTGCACTGTACAGTTTGAGTATACTTGTTTGTAAACTTCCCTGCGCAACACTTTGCTTTATATTGTGTAAAATACAGTTTATTATGCGTTCCGATAAACAGGACCTGCAGAACGAGTCATAACCGACAGCATCATAACTCCACAAACCGGGGACAACTTTACGATGATTGTCTTTAAGCAGCAGTCAGTACTAACTGTGTGAAGCAAAGCTATGGACAGTCGAGATTTTTTTTTTTCTCTCTCTCTCTCTCTACTGTAGAACTACGTGACTTCGTTATTCAAGGGGCAGCCATGGGCGGGGTACTGGACGGATCTGAGTGATGCACGAGTGGAGGGATATTGGCAGTTCTCTGCACGTACAGGAGAAACGCCGTTGACCATGTGAGACTTCAAGGCCATGATCTTCCACCTGAGGGCGAGAAACAATAGCTCGACCTGTGGTGTTGTGTACCCTAACTCCATGTTCTAAGACATGTTCTTCGCGCAATGTCCCTCGGCAAATAAATTCTTATCTCTTTTTCAATTCCTATTTCCAGTAGTTATGTTTCGCTAATTTCTTTCGTCTGGCCCGAAAAGTACCTTCACCTGGGTCGAGCTATTCTTTCCTGTCCGATGGTGAAAGTTCATCCTTTAAGAATAAGTGAAGAATGGAGTATATTCAAATCCATTCACTCTGTTTTGCAAACGTGCGGATGTCTGGGGTTATGTTTGTGTTTGTTTGTGTGTGCGTGCGTGCGTGCGTACATGTAAAGAGAGAGAGAGAGAAAAGGAAAAATGGTTTAATGACTGAAATAAGAGGATACTTTGTATTTCTATCATCGCTTCGTATCAAAAGCGAAAGGTTTTTAAAAGCTTCTGTTTCTTTCTATACTAACCTAAGGGGCATCTCTCGTAGCATATATATCTCTGCATTTATATACCATCACCAAGTTCTCCTTCACGTCTGTGGCTGAAGTAGTACTAACATCTTCCACATTTCCCCTAGAATGTTTGCATTTAAATAAACATGTAGCCGAAATAATTCCCTTCGTTCATTAACGGTTACAAATATATTTAGCATTGTCTTCATCCACCTGTCCATGTATCTCTCCCAGCAACTGGGCTCAGGAGCCGAATAACCAAGGTGGACACGAGAACTGTGTTAGCATGTACCCCGGGGGTCACCTCAATGACGTCACCTGCGATGCCAAAGCTCTCGTCTTGTGCGAGAAAGGTGGGTCGTTATTTTCATTGACAGAAACATTTTCCGAGATCTATAAAGGCCAGATTATGCACCCACCCAGCATCCTATCCACTGATAGTTATAATGCAGTGGCGGTGGCGGTTGTGACACCTAACATCCCCATACGCGTTTACTTGCAGAAAGTCGGGCGGGAAAGTTCTAGCAAACGGGGGTAGCTGAAAAGTGAAATTCTGGCAGATCACTGTAACTAACCACTTCATTGTGCAGTACTATGCACACTCATTACAGATATGTGTTCACAATGATGCGTTAAAGATTGTCCTAACAACAACACTTTATGGGTAGATTTGTGGCGCAGTGACTAAAGCGCCTTACCACAACTGTGAGATTTGGGTGGCGTGGGTTCATACACGTTTATAGAACTAACTGGGTACTCCAGTTCCCACCCACCCTCCTGCCAGCCTCCCTGTACTTTTTTAGTTCATTTGCAACTGCTTATTATGCACAGACACACGCGTGATTTGTGTGGTATTGAGATGAGATTGCAGAAACGTTAATGAATGAAAAACGTGATGTGATTGATCAGGGGTATCGAGTAAGATCTCATTAAACAGAGGGAAGAGAAACTAAGCAGACGGAACAGAGGGAAGTTGGGGGTTGAGTTGTGTGCCGTTAATGAGATGCCTTTAATGAATTGGGTGACAGGAATATTTAAGGATTTTTTTGTGTCAGACTGCCATGTCGACCTAAAAACAAAAACAACTAGCCCATCGCTCGGACTGATTGGTTTGAAGATCTTGATCATGCATGGATGGTCAGTCAGTGGGAGAAATTACAGAAATCAGTTTTAGTGACTGGGTGATTTTGAAGTGTTTTGCATTACAGCTGTCTCCATTGACTGGCGGTAATTCGGGTGTAAAAACCTCTATGAACGAGTTAAGGATGATGATGATGATGTGCAAAACATTTTATCTATAGACGTGCCAGGACTCACAGGGACAGGGGATGCCAGACTTTCAAGTACATCTATGAGTTACACCAGTCTTCTAGTATTCCTTTCGTGGGTCAAGGCCATTCTGACATGAAGTTGAGGAAGAGGTTGTCAAAGTCGTGGCTACTCCCTTTGGATGTATCTGCTCGAATTTGGAGTTATGGCATTTGTTCTCTCTAGCTTTCATAGAAAATGTATTACCACTGACCGAAAGAATTTATCCTAAGCCGCCATTAACGCAAATATCCTTCTGTAAAAATAATGAACCTTTGCCTCTTGTCGGTAGTCGTTGTTGCTGGTGTTTATCTGTGAGACTGGTATATGCATGCCTCAGTGATAATGAATGCAGCTTTCGTTTCACGTTTTGAGATGTTCTTAAATAAGTCCTAGTTTTCAAAACATGACGACTGAGAGCAAAGAACAAGTGTACTGTTTTTAATTTTCAATTACTTTTACATTTTTGCACATGATTTAGGACAATGTGTGAATGTAAGGAGTTAGTACTGTTCAATACTGTTTGTGATTCTGCACGTGCATAATAACGAACAAATTTCAATGTTGTTTTTGTGTTACTTGATATCAATTAAACTCGAATAAAAATGGTGAAACCTTTTGTGCGTGGACATAACAACAAACAGTTTTTACGAGCAAATATTGTGCTAGTATTTGTTTTGCTAATCCCTTAAATATATTTATGGTGTGTCCTTGAGCTGTATCATACTGTATCTAAGTATGTTGCTCAATGAAGTAAATTTAGCCTCAGATAATATCTTCTCGTCGATCTTGTGTAGGACAGAGAATAATTTGCCAGGTAAATGAACTTTGTTTGGACAGAACGTGAATGGGAATATTTTCTCCTGAAAACGTCAGACACCAGAAGCTTGCGGAGAATAATAAACAATGTATACAATACTATAAAGGGTACTCGGAAACACAATGTTGTCAATTAATCAATCAATCAAGCAAGCAAGCAAGCAATGTCCATTTTAGTGTCTCTCACTCATCTTGTGTAAGTGCAGTGGCGTATAAGAGACGAGTCATCAAGAGAGCAGTCACACTGTCAGCTGTACCTACTACACATCTCTCGGCCTGGGCTTTATCATATCACAGAACGAAAATAACTGACACTGTGTGATAACCTGACTTGCCCCTAATCTCACTGTGCTCTCCTGCTCAGTAAATTTTCTTCTGCAAAACTGTAACTGATTTTAAAACCATAAGCTTCTTGGGCTAGTTGCACAACGTTTCTAAAACTTAAAGCTGTTCTAAAGAAACAAATTTAAAAACGTTTCTTCAAAAATCGTTCCTGTTCCGTTCAGATGCGTTGCACAAACGCGAACAAAAAAATCCACTATAGGTAACGATATTCTGAATTAAATAGTTTTATCTTACTTGAACCAATTTTAGTTTTAAACATTTAAAAGGATGTTGTGCACTGTGTAGTCAAGCTTACAGTCAATGACTATCTGTATAAGTTCGTGGATTTAAATAACATCTTATTTTTAATATTCCATTGCTTACATAGTGCAAAAGTAGTAAGTTAAGAATATTTCTCCGATAACATTTTGCAGAAAATTTAAGACGGAGAAGGAATAAACAGAACCTATCCTTTGAACCAAAAGCACAAGGCGAAGATTCCACAAAGAAGGTCTCGTCCTCACACACACACACACACACACACTCACTCACTCACTCACTCACTCACTCACTCACTCACTCACTCACTCACTCACTCACTCACTCACTCACTCACTCACTCACTCACTCACTCACTCACTCACTCACTCACTCACTCACACACTTGCAAAGAAAGCAGCAATCTTACTCTTCGCTATATCTGCTCTAGATTCACTTCATCAGTAACCTTCACCTTGCGAAAGAAGGAGTAGGTATGCATACGCTGAGTCCGATAAGTCGCCTGATGTTTCAGCTACTGACGCTGGTAAAAAACACTATTAGAGCTTATGAAGGCAGACACTGGACAAACTTGATAACTGCAACCTCATTTTTGATTGTCACTACTTTTGGCCGGATAAAAAGCAGATTGACAAGTTTTGTGTGTGTAATATACACTCAAGTTACAAAAAAGGTACTTGGCAAGCGGTTTCTTACATTTCCTACCTACGACAAATGGTTTGCTGAACTATTACACATACCAACAATCGCGAATTTCCTTTGCTGAGGAAGTGACTCCACAAATATAACGGAAAAGACGCTTTGCTTCATCACATTGTGTTTGACATTATGGACCCTCGGACCCACATCTTCCTTTTTCTGATGGCGACTCTGACATCAGGTACGTACTGTTGTTTAACGGATCTGATACAGACTGTTACAGATGACCTTGTGTGACGTGTTTCTCGGCCAGTATTAATATTAGCATTGCTGTTTGTGACGTTGTGTAACGTATCACTTGCCATTGCTGTTTGTAATACTGTGTGACGTATCGCTTGGCACCACTGATTGAACTGAGTGAAGTGTTGCTTGACACTGCTGTTGATAATATTTCATGATGAATTGCACTGCTATTGGTAATATTGTGTTACGTGTTGTTTGGTAGTGCTGTTGGTAGTGCGTGACGTATTGTTCGGCACTGCTATTTAAATGTTGCGTGACGTGTTGCGGGGTACTGCTTATCGTAACATTCAATTTAAATGTGAAATGCTGTAGCGTGCAGCAGAGCTGACATATTTAGTGTGATTTTAAACTACTGCTAGCACACTCTGCGAAACAGTTAGGGTTTCTGTACGTTAAACGAAAGTTGCACATGCTCAAAAAAGAAAAGAATGGGTGAAGGATATAGCTGAAAAATCACAAAATTCCAGAAAGGATTAATAGACTTGAACAAGGTCTGCTATTTAAGGTTTTCCTGTATCATTAATTGTTAATATTCTTGATTACAAAACTATTCTGTACCAAAACAATGAATAATGGATTTAAAGTCAAAGAACACAATGGTACTTGATCAGAATATAACTTGAACTGATCAGCAGACAGCAAATGCCAGCAGAAATCAAAGGCTACTCACACAGCATATCTATGAAACATAAAATTGTTCTACAGAAGCAAATTTAGAAACGTTTCTCAAACATCACTCCTGTGTCATTTAGTTAAGTTAAACAAAATTTTCTATAAAACTGATTATCTAAATTGATTTAAGGCTTATAAGTGTTGAAATGTGAATTGTATTATACAATTAGCTGTTATGAACATGTGTTACCACCCCTGAACGTCGTTGTGTATTTTCTTGTATGAGTAGAGATTGTCGCCCCTGAATTGAATGTTGATATAGGGGGCGTTGTTGCGAAATTGGAAGAGAGAAGCAGACGTGAGAAGGAAGAATTTGTGAAAGAGGTTAGAATTGATATTATCTGTGTGGGGAAATAGTAACTGTGTGGAAAAATAGTAACTGTGTGGAGAAATATTAACTGTAGGGAGAAAGAGTAACTGTGTGGAGAAGTATTGACTGTGTGGCTTGTCATTGATAAGCGACTGTGTGGTTCCTCGCTCTACTAATTTTCTCAGCTGCTGTGTGATCTCCTGGGAAGATTGTATAACTGTGTGAATTACCTTTACCTACTGTGGGAATTATTATTGACTTGATCATTTGTCTGCCGTTAAGACTGTCGGAGTTGTTTGGTCGATGTATGCTGTCCGTATGATCAACGCCAGTGAACAAGACTGAAAGAGTGGAACTGTTTGCCGTGTCACCCCCCCCCCCCACAACAGAAGAGGAGAGAACTTGAAGGACTTTAATATAAACTGCTTATATACATTTGTTTTTGGGTAGACTCAGTGCAGAATATTTGTGATGAACTTTTCTTTTGTTATTTAGTAAAGAATATATTTACGTTCACCCGATTAATAGAAACGTTCGAGCCCACGTACAGATGTTAGTGATTTGTTGTCTGAAAGAATACGTGTGGAACTCAGTGTTTGCAGGCGTGCTCTGTGGAGTCTGTCTGTCTGTCTGTCTGAGAGCGTGCGTTCCTCAACAATTGGTGACCCCGACGTGGTCTGTCGTGGGTTTGTATCGTTTGGTACAGAGTCGGGTGAAAGACTGTCTTTAGATCTCGTGTGTTTTCTCCCCTGATCTAGGTGTAGTTGTGAACTATGGTGGTTTTAAATATTAATAGTTGTTTTATGCTGTTAATGTTTATGTGTGTGGGACTTGGTGCAGTATCCCCGTCTCCAGCTTCACGGGTCTACGGGTGTGTAAAGTTCTACCCGTAGTAAGGAATTAGCCTCTGTTTCTACTTTGCCTCTCGTCTTTATTTTCCAAGCTCACTGTGTGTGAAAGTGTATGCAGTAACCGAAAGTGAGAGTGGATGTTCTCTATCCTGTAGTTATCTGTCTTGTTTTATTTTTATAAAAAAAAATAATTCTGGGCCTTGCGTGTTGACTTATTACTTTATGTGAAGTCATTTGATGTTCGAATAAGTTGTCGCCCTTGGAATATTTTTATGTACTCGTACGGTACTTTAGGATTGTTAATGGATCTAGAAATCTAAATGACTAGTTTTGAAAAAGTTAAGACTACTGTTGATGATATTTTGTAACCCAGTTGCATTCCTGGAGGATATTTTTTTGTCTGATTGATGTTGACATGCCAGTAGCTTAGACTTATTGCAATTCTGGTTGTACTTATTATAAGCTTAGATAGTAGAGTAATTGTGTTGGATAGATATTAACCATGGCTGAATCCATTAGGGAGGTAGCCGACTTTGTGAAAGAAGGACAACTGTTGGGACCGAAAGACGAAGCCCTTACAAAGTATTATTTCAGTGCATTGAGAGGCAGGACAGATATACAGAGAGATTAGCTAAGAAGGAAGAAGCTGAGAGATTAGCCAAAGAGAAAGAAGCTGAGAGATTAGCCAAAGAGAAAGAAGCAGAGAGATTAGCTTAGAAGGAAGAAAAAGAAGCTGAAAGGGCCACAAGAGAAAGAGAAGCCGAGCGTCAGTTCGAATTAGAGAAACTACGTTTAGAGAGAGGGACCGATTCCAGCGCGACAAGGAGTAATGGGAACCAAACCCCAAAAGGACTCACACATAAACTCCCCGCATTCAAAGAGGACGAAGATGATATCAACGCTTTTTTAAACCGATTTGAGGCTCAGGCGCAGTCCCTTAAATGAACCAGAGATATCTGGCCATTACAAATCGCCACTTCTTTTCACGGAGAAGCCCTCCAGCTATATGATAACCTATGTGAACAGGGCCCCGTGGATTATGATGTGCTCAAAAGAGAACTATTACTAAAGTTTCAGTGCACCGCCGAAGGATACAGAGAAAAATTTAGATCGGTGAAACCCCAATCTCAAGAGTCAATGCATTCTTTTCAAGCCCGACTAATCGGATTGTTCAACAGGTGGATTGACTTATCCAAAGTCCAAAAGATTTATGAAGGATTGCACGATCTGCTAGTCAGAGAACAAGTACTGCAAAGTGTATCTAGAGATTTAGCCGTATTTCTGAGAGAAAGAGACTTTTAGAACGCAAATGAAATGATAGATTGTGCTGAATGTTATCGCCAAGCACACCCGCAGAAATCTCCGGCAAGACGAACTGAAAATACCATGTTCGCCAATGTGGGACAAGCCACTCTTCCTTCTTCACCGCCAGCTCGCCCAAAGCAGGACCTACACCAATTTACTTCTCCTCAATCTTCAAGACAACGAAATACTCCTCCCTACAGAAGGAATGAATCTTGGAGGACTCCACCCCACTCCCCACCATTAAGAAGAGTTTCGAAGGAAGCATCAACGACCATATACGATCGAAACAGCCCTTGTCAAGAAGATGCAGAATGTCGTGAGTGTAGACTGCAGTTAGAGATCAGGGACAGAGAAATTGCTCAAAAGGCCGAAATGGATGTTAACCAAAAGAAAAGAGATCGATTGGCTGTACTGTGCCAACAATAGAAGTCGACCATTGGTGAGTTGAAAGAAAAGATTCATGAATTGGAGTTGAGACATAAGAATCAGTCTGAAGACCTACTGAAAGCCTCAGCAGATATCAGAGCCTTCAAGGAACGAGAGGAAAGACTCAAGAAAGATCTTGATAATGCTATCACAAGATTGAACTCTCTGGAGGGAAACATCGAGGCAGAAAGAACAGCTCATCTGGAAACGAAATTCAACGCAGAAAACCTACAGCTTCGTGTTAGAGACCTGGAAGGATCTCTGGAAGATGAAAAATTAAACAGTGTGGAGGCTAACTGAGTAGTGGAATGTTTGACAAAGCAAATGAGAGAACTCGAACAAAGACTTGGTGATAGGAGAAAAACTCAAAAGGAATATCTGGGATTGATACTCAACATTAGCCCATGTAAACAGGTGTTCTATATACTGCAGGTAACTTTGCACCTGGTTGTACTTGAGGCTTGTACTCATTAAAGTAATAGATGGACAGAATAGACTGAGAGAATGATGAGAGACGTCTCATTATAGATTTTACTCGGTTGACTATGCTTTCTTTATTCCTGCGTTTTCTTCCGCTTTTCACACCTGTGCTCCAGGACAGCCCAACTCATCATGTCCACCTGGTTGGGTCACGCTCAGCAATTCCACGTGTGTGCAGTTTACTGACGACTATCGTCTGCCATGGGCCCAGGCGCAGCAGACGTGCCAGAACCTTGGCGCCTCACTCCTCCGCTTCTCCTCGCCCGATGAATTGGTAGGGATGACGACGATGATGATGCTGACAGCAACTAGGATGATAAAAACGACGACGACGATGATGATGATGATGATGTCTTTTTTTTAATGGAGCTAGATCACAGTGATGTATTTGTATCACTGAAGACAACCTGGGAAGTGCCTTTTGTCAAAATAATAGGCCCAATGAATGCTTAAATAGTGTTTTAAAACTTGTTTCATCTGTTGTTTTACCTGTGACTCTCTCCATAGACGTAGTGTAGCGTAACATAGGCTTTACAATTTGTGTACCATAGATACCATCATTAATGCATAATGTTTTACTCGTTCTTATATATTTTAAACCGTTTTGTGTTGTTTGTTTTGAATGCTATTTTACGTTTTTCTGACATAGCAAGCGTTTTCTGTGGCGGCCACTGCCCGCTCTGTCGACGGCTGGTGGACTGGCCTCAACACCATCGGAGATTCCCAGAGCTGGACATGGGGAGGTGACGAGGATGTGGCCCCAGGTACAGTGTAGGTAACACCGTCATCTTCAAATAATACTTCTACGCCAACTAGTATCAAAGGTAGAACTGACGTAGCAAAACGTCTTATGTCAAATGTTGTTTGTCAAAAAGCAAATAACGCTCGAACGTACCAGATTCTCTAGCAGCCGCGTCTCACTGCGGATGTGGGTGACAGGGTGAGCGGTTGTGTGGATGGATGGGTGGATGGGTGGGTGTGTTTTAAATAGATGTACATTACAGCTGGTCTTCTTTCCCAGTCTTATTACACACACTTTGTCTTGTTTAGCCTGTGGGCCGCAGAGCCCACGGACAACCACCACGTTGAGAACTGCGTATCCATGGATGCCGCTGGTCTCCTGAGCGACGAGTCATGTGACAGTCGGTTCGGCTTTATCTGCACCTATCAGATACCACAAGGTATACACCGCCTCAGAGAAATCGTTCATTTTGTCAGAAATGAGGTTTGTCACAAAGGCGGATTATATTCTCAGCAGTGATATTTGACAAACAGAGAATGACTGCACGCCGCCAATGCAATTGGTCAGAAAAGAGCTGTCGTCCTCAAGATACAGGTTTCATTGTTTGCTACTCTATCGTCACCTCCACTGCTGGTGTCTAGCTAAGTGTTAACGAAAGCAAACATTTGATCTTCACCCCGCACCTTGAAATTAGAGGCAAACTGTGCAAAAACTGTTTTCAAACGAGTGATATAGTTCATTACACAGATTCCATTAGCCTGAGTGATTAACTTGATTCCTGTCGAGATACTGTTTCAACAACACACAATGTTTCTCTGTTTTTTGAAAACGGATCAAGACCTCATCTTCCCGTAACGGAACAAAGTTGTTCTACGACAAATCATTTTAGAGTGCGACAATGTTATCACTGCTAATAATGTTATCAAGGCTTTGTTCTTTGTCGTATCTTGATCGTACTATTATACTATTAATGCACTATAATCTTCATCAACGTTTCTGCATCAGGCAGCTCGTGTGGCGGCAGCTTCACGAGCTACGACGGCTTCTGCCAGTACTTCACGGGTGACGATGAGACCCTGCTGGTCTCCTGGATGGATGCCAAGGCCGCGTGCGCCTCGCTGCCAGCCACAGCAGCCACAGCAGGCAGCCCCAGAGCCACCCTGGCCACCTTCGTCAGCGCCGACATCTACGTGAGTGACGCATGCGCAGAGAGGGGACGTCATTTCCTTCTTTATCCGATAGTGCTGCCAGTGCCAGTCTTGTAGAGATAAGCAACGACGGGCCTGCTAGGTCTCGATCATTGGCTACTGTGTAGATTGCTCTGAGGCGAGGGGTGTCTGGGGGCCATACTTTGGCTAGCTTCCGCAGTAACTTGATCGTTGATATGTTTGTTCTTTGATGGTCTCCTGAATAAGACCTCCTTTTCACTTCATTATCCCATCCTCTCCACCATCCATCTCCCCAGTTATTTGTGGAGTTTGCAACTGTTCTCCTGTATTTGTTTCTTGTTCTGCACTTGTGTTAAAGCACATTGAACTTACACTGTCACTGATAAGAGGGAAATGCACTAAGTAGTTGTTTTATTTTTATTTTAATATTATTCATAATAATATTATTGTTGTTTTGTTGTTATTGTTCGTCAGAGAGTAAGGGATTGCGCGCATACAGATTTCTTTTCTAATTATCTATAAATCTTTGAATTTCACCTGTGACGCCCAGTCGTATGTTTTGTACAAAAAAGTAGGCATAGACAGCTTCCACTTATACTATAGGTCTAATTGGATGAATTTTTTTCCAAAGCATGGTAAAAAATCAGTGCAAAATACATTTTCCAAACTGTATTTTATCTTAAACACGGCTGAAGAACTGGTTTTCCGTCGCATTGCAGGAAACTTTGCAGACTTTAGCAGGGACTGCGGTGCCAGCATCCAAGCGATGGGTGGGGCTTAGTGACAACATTACGGAAGGGCAGTGGACGTGGTCCGACGGCACACGGGTCGCCGACACTTCCTTTCTGTCAGTGCTTTACCGAAAGTCAATGACCAGCGATTATTATTAGTTTTAACGCGGAGTTCACATATTTAGGCTATGTTGCGCTCATAGCTGACTGGGTTGCCAGTAGCCGGCCACATGAGGAATGTGGACTGAAACAGGTGGCTAGGAATTAGTCTGGCCAGTTGTAGAGAAAATTTGTTTTTATTTTAGAGGAAGATTTATCGAAACTTTGTTTCAAGAATATATTATTCTTTCTCACGCTTTTACGCTGTTCTATCTCTCCAATCCCTTGCACTCGCTGACTCATTTTTCGGATGATGAGTTTTTAAATGTGCGCGTGCAACTGTGTCATACATGTGCGCTCCCCCACGTTCATGAATATGTATATATGAGTGCACTTTGTCTCCGTGGCTTCCAGGAGATGGCGGTTATACTTCGGCGACACACAGTCTGCAGGGTGTGGGCTTGTGCACAGTAAGGGTCAGATGGAGGTTGACGTCTGTGAAGAACCACATCGCTTCGCCTGTAAACTTACTGTTGACCCAGGTAACATGCTTAAGCCTGCCCATGTCGGGCAGGCTTAAGGAACACAGTCCTCGGGGTCTTTCGTTCCACTGGCTCGTTCTCCAATATCTGATGCCTATTCTTGGCCATCGCTTAATATCATCATTTTGTGTTATTAAAGTTTTGAAGATTTTATTCGAAATTGTTTTTTAAATCAAGGAAGTGTAAACAGATTCTTAATTGTAAAGTAGTTGTGTGTGTTTGTGTGTGTGTGTGTGTGTGTGTGTGTGTGTGTGTGTGTGTGTGTGTGTGTGTGTGGTGGGTGGGGTGAGATAAATGAACCAGAGACAGAGAGAGATAGGGTGGGTTCCATATAGGTGTGGGCCACTGTAACCCTTGTAGATCTCAACTGTATACAAAGTGTATTGAAAGCAAACCTCTTGGATTGTTACCAAGTACTTAGTATGCGCTGAAGCTGCGTTGAATGTCTCGTCATCTCATTTTCTAGCTTCCGGCTTCGAGGAGAGAGATTTCGGCTGCCCGTCCCCCTGGATACGTGGAGGAAGGAAGTGCTACCTCTTCAACAGCAATATGTCGTTGGTCTTTCAGGACGCCCGAGACTTTTGTGCCAGGAACAAAGGTCGTCTGCTCCAGGTGTCATCAATGGACGAGAAGGTATGCCACCGCAATGGAGATGGGTTTGAGATGAACGATCACAACCTCACGCTACTTTATAAAGGGACTGGAGGCCTGACCGAGATTGTGGAACTAACATTTAATTTTGATGACAACGACACAAGGTACTTGTACTGCCGGTATTTACGATGGCGGTTGTGATGGTTATGACAGCGATGATTGTTATCATTGTTGTGGCGGTGGTTTTTAGTATTCTTTGTTGTGGTAGTTGTTGTGGTCGCACCTATGGGACTTTACAGTCGACCAAACAAGACATGCAGCATGAAGGCTTATTCTGTGTCCAAATTTACTGTTAAGCGAAAAAAAATCATAGTGAGAGTGCGAAATGAATGTATTTCAAGGTTCCAGTTTGCGATATTCAAGGATGAATTATCACCCAGAAACATGCCATAAAAATGTGTTGCAGGACTGGATGGCCCAGCAGACTCTGAGCCAGAACACGGGGGCTGTGTGGACAGGTCTTCGTCGCTCTGCTGACAGCTCCCCCTCCTGGATATGGGACGATGGCACAGCTGCTGACCCCACCTACATGTATGATACCGACAAATATTTCTAAAGAAGCTTTCGTAGCATATAAGTACCCATCGAACATGTCATCAAACCCGTTTTCAAACACGTCCTCCTCCTCCCCATCGTCGTCATCAGCTGTTTGCGTTTTACGTAATATCTCAGCCTAAAGGCAATTACCATGATGTCATTTCTGTCCCACAGCAACTGGAGCTCCGAACCCAATGACGACGGTCCGGCGGGAGAAGACTGCGCTTTTCTGACGCCAGATGGCACCTACAGCGACGCAAGCTGCTTCTACAGAAGTGCCTTCGTGTGTGAGCTGGAATCAGAAGGTAAAACGAAATTAGGTAGCATTGAGCCATTTAACAAAAACTTCACTTGTTGCTTACATTATTAGCAATTGCTAGGTTTTGTGTAGCAAGAATGTTGTATAATGATATGCATGTTTGCTCTTCATAACGAGTGTTTTCTGTGTGAAGTTCTGACAGTCAAAATAGGCATACTTTTGTGCAATTTTTATGAACGTCAGTAACACTATTAATGCTGCCAACACCAGTAACAGTGTAATTTTCCCAGTAACAATAATATTGTTGCCAACGTCAACGCAAGTTCTTGGAGAACAAAAAAACAAGATGAGCGCGCGTCTTTTAATGATCTCAGAAAAGATTACTTTCTTGCGTTGGGACAGATGCACCGTGTCCGGCGGGCTGGGTGGATCAGGAGTTGGACTTCATGTCCCTCTGCTACTACGTCAGCAACAGCACGCAGGAAGGGCGCGGCACGCGCATGGAGGCCTTGTTTCGGTGCAGGAGACTGGCCAATCGACAAGAAGCTCATCTAGTGGCCATCAATTCTCAGACAGAAATGGTACATTCGCACCAGTCAGCACTGGGTTTTGTTCTTTCGCCTCCTCCTTCTCCACGACTTCCTGTCCCTACCCTCTATGTTCTTGTTTATTTGTTTTCTTGTCTCGATACCCTCACCGACTCATTATAGGTTTTATACACGCAGTTTTCTCGGTCTACTTGTCTCTCAGGATTTTGTGAAGTCACTAATTAAAGGTCGGCCCTGGGACGGTTACTGGACGGACCTCACGGACTCTCGGATAGAAGGCTTGTGGCAGTTCTCAAATCCGTCTGACGCCTCCCCTCCTATGTAAGTCCTAGAGCTAGTGTAGGCAGTCAAAGTGATCAATCGAAAGTATGGAACAGCCCAAGAAATAGTTAGTATCTAGAGAGTATTCAGTGCGTGTTTCTGTTCTCTCAAAGGTGAAAAATAGTTTATATAAAGTGAATGGATATTAATAAAATCTCTTTCCTTCACTGTACTATTGAAAACGCTGTAACACTCTCTTCCCTCCAGTTTAACTTAAGTGCTTTTAAACACCTCTTTCTTTATGTGACATTATATCTCAGTCCGTGGGCAAAGGAGCCAAACAACCGGGGTGGACACGAAAACTGTGTTCAGATGTACCCGGGGGGTCGCTACAACGACGTCAACTGTGACACCAAGTCCTTTGTTTTGTGCGAAAAAAGTAGGTATAGACATATTCCACTTATAGGTCTAGATGGATGATTTTTTTCCCTAAACTTGGATAAAGAACAGTGCAAAGTACTATTTCCAAACATCTAGGTGACTACCCCTGTTCAGCTTTTGAGATAGGCGCATACAAAGATTACCATGCACAGAAAGAGGTCAACAACACAGACGTCAATATTGTACATGGATACATTTGCGCAATCAAGGCTTCAGCCAGCTGACCCACGTGTTAATTAGGCGTATCTGTGGATACACCAGATGTCGATAGTTAACTTTTATCTGTGAGTGAGTGAGTGAGTGAGTGAGTGAGTGAGTGAGTGAGTGAGTGAGGAACTGGTTCACCCGTACTTATCTTTTGTTCTGTATGGACGTTCGCAGCTGTTCCCGGTGTTTCTTCAACCGCACACCTCACCTCTAAAGATTCAGCCTGGCTTCTGCTGCTGCCACTGGTTCTGATTTCTAACGTTCATCTCACTCGTCACTCCTGATCGCTGACAGTTAGTTTTCACTCGGGACTGCATGCCTGGACCGGGATAATGAAAGATCGACAACAAAGCAGAAACCTCTTTACTGACAGATCTTGATTCGGAGATTGGAAAGGAATCTGGAGGCCTAGTTCATAGTTACGGCCCATGACATCTCCCTCCTGCACTTACAGACCAAAATGAAGGGACATAACAAATGTCAACCTCATCGGGACTGGCGAGTGCTCTGCCGTTGCTTTTGCCGGTGAATGGACAAATGCCCTTTTTTTCTTTCTTTCTTTTTTTACAATATTCACATGGTCAAAATGGACTTAAATCATATAATAGTATTTCATTATTATTAGTGTAAATATTCCTATAGCATAATCAGCTGCAAACCAAAACAGGTTAGTGCACGAGCGTTCAAAAATGCGTAGATACCTAGCTCAGCAGGTTGTTTTAAAGACATCTATTTGTGAAATCAGTATCGTCTTCCTGCTGAAGGAAGTAAATCATTTTATCTACGATTGTTTTTTTCTTTGCCCCCCCCCCTCATCCCTCCTCGCGCTCTACCTCCATTCAAACTTTCGTATAATTGCAGTAGTGTTTGTTTATTCCTCTGTGTGTGTGTGTGTGTGTGTGTGTGTGTGTGTGTGTGTGTGTGTGAGAGAGAGAGAGAGTGTGTGTGTGTTTTCATACTGTGTGTGGGTGTAAATATTTCTTTGTCCTCGTGTTTTTTTATGTATGTATGTGTGTCTTTTTCTACAATATATATATATATATGTGTGTGTGTGTGCGTGTGTGTGTTTTTCTCTCGATATATATATATATCCGATATGTAAGTGCTAGTGTGAAATATGAGTATATGGTAGGATTGTTTCTTTATTTGTTTTCTCTACATCATTGTGCGACGTTTCATACCGTGACGGCATAGTGAGAAAGAAAAGAGAAGGGAGGATATTTTGGGAGGAAAAAAGGTGGAAAACGACTGAAGACCCATCTGTTTATTTAAGACGGACTTTAACTTAAACAACCAAGCAACACTTCTGTCTTTATTTTTTTTACTTTCCTGGTGTTTTATCTATTTATTTACTTTTTTACTTTTTTATTCTTTTTCTTTATTTTTTTTGTTTCTGTTGCGCAATGAGCATTCTTCTGAATGGATACCTGTGCATTACAAATGGACATCATCATCATCATCATGGTCATGACGCCAAAGGAGAAAAGGGTAAAGGTGAAAACTGCGATGACGCCATTTTTTGACGTCGTATGGCGTCACTTACCAATTGACGTCACGTCACGCACACTCCACGAATAAACTGCCGACAAGGCAGACCTTTTTAGAAGCAGCAGAAAATGAGTTACAAATGGATAAAGAAACGTACAAAGCAGCGCTTAGACTCGTCGATCTCGAGTACATCTGATGTCCCGGCACATCTCTCACCGTCGCAGCAGTTGCGCACCAGTCGCCCGCGCTACCTGCAACTGATCCACGACGGTTTGTCGTGGCTAACAAGAAGTAAACGCCGTCCTCAGGTCTCGACTTCCTACGAGTACACAGGACGCAAGGCAAACCGACGCGAGGTCGCCAGGGCCAACAGAAACAAGGCCATCAAAGCGAACCGAAGCAAGGTCACCTGGGCGAACCGACACGTCATCAAAAGAAATCGAAGCAAAGTCAGCAGGGCGAACCGACACAGCGTCAGCAAAAGAAATCGAAGCAAAGTCAGCAGGGCGAACCGACACAACGTCATCAAAAGAAATCGAAGCAAAGTAGGCAGGGCGAACCGACACAGCGTCATCAAAAGAAATCGAAGCAAAGTCAGCAGGGCGAACCGACACAGCGTCAGCAAAAGAAATCGAAGCAAAGTCAGCAGGGCGAACCGACACAGCGTCAGCAAAAGAAATCGAAGCAAAGTCAGCAGGGCGAACCGACGCAGCGTCAGCAAAAGAAATCGAAGCAAAGTCAGCAGGGCGAATCGACACAGCGTCATCACAAGAAGTCGAAGCAAAGTCAGCAGGGCGAACCGACACAGCGTCATCACAAGAAGTCGAAGCAAAGTCAGCAGGGCGAACCGACACAGCGGAGATAAGACGTCTTCCAGTGGGAACCAGGAACCTGAGCTTTGGAGTTAGTGAGCACTCAGAAAACCTACTGACATCAGCTCTGCTCAGTCTGCTGGTGTTTTCTTTTCTTAGCTTTCTCTTCCTCTTCCCCACCCCAGTTGCATCCTCCCTCTTGAGGAAGGGGTGAGTTTTGGAATCATTTTTACTTCGTCTCTTAACAAGGAGTAGCAATGTTCTGGGACATTTTTTCTTCGTGATAGTCGAGCGATTCCGTCAAATGTCATCTTTCAAAAGCGATGCGCGCAATAACACTCTTCATCTTCCGCCTACTCTCCACAGAGAAACCCCAGCACTTTTTTAGACGTTCACACGTTGAGGAGAAGATTCGAATATATTCCTTGTCGGAGTTAAAATACTTACGCACGTTTTTGGCAATTAATCCGAAAAATGTGTTCAGATTGTACCCGGGGAGTCGCTACAACGTCTTCAGAGAGAAACCATAGCATTTCTTCAAACTTTAAAAATGTTAAGTAGAAGATTCGAACATATTCCTTGTCAGAGTTGAAATACTCATACGCTTTTTTTACAATAAATCTTTAAAAGAAACTGGCAACTGATTTGCAGATCTGCTAAAGCAGGGTGCCCGAGAGAGAAAAAGCGTCTAATTTGTTGGGTAGGAGGATGTGCACCTCTAGGTAAAATTGAAAGTCGTTTCATTTTTTTAAAAAAAATTTAGGATTGGGAGCTGAGGTATTAGAGACTTTACTTTTACCGGGGCTAGCTTTTTGTGATGTTGTGCAAATCTCCCCTCTTCTGTGTCTGCTTCTCTGTATCTGTGCGCGCGCGCGCATGTGTGTGTGTGTGTAAATGTGTGTGTTATTGTGTGTGCGTTCTCTGATTTGACCGTTCAGTGCGTGCAGAGGGCGTGGCTTCATACTTATTGTCAGCTGTTTATGCTACTGCAGAAGGAGGCAGGGTGGGGGCGAGTAGGTGCGAGGAATATTACGTCATTGGAAAGTGGAGAAGGACGAACAGAAGCTGCTCGCTTTGCTTTGTATGCCATCAATCAAGTCAAAGTAAACAGGTATGCAAACTGTCGGACATTAACACTTCTTTAGCGGGAAGGGATCAGTCAGACGGTCACTTACATAATTATTCCCGCTAGTAGGCACAATGTTAAGCTGCTGCGTAGGGAAATCATATGGAGTAAAAAGAAAAATCAGATAAAAGTCGATAGGACTAGACGTCACGGTGTGAGCACGAAACTAGGTTTATCATGTGCATGTACTTTTGTCTGAAAGGGCAAAGGAAAGTCTACATCACCTATTTGGATACACGGCAACCAGCGACTGTGACTATTATTCCTAGCGCTACATATTTGCATGCTCGCCTTTTTCTGTTGTGTGTGTGTGTGTGTGTGTGTGTGTGTGTGTGATGTGCGTCGCACGCGTGCATGCATGTATATTCAAACGTTCTTCGGCTCACACAAGTTTACCGAAATACTTTTATTATTTTCCAAAACGAAACTTTATTTCCACAACAACAAAAAAAGGTGATTGCACATTCCTAAAGATACAGTGCCTATTGTCGTGCATAAATGACTTCTGATAATAGAATTCGTGCATTTACTCTTTGTTCATACCAATCCGTGCAGCGAACAGAACACAGAACATTCATGTAATTTCTGCCAGTAAAAGATACACGTGTGTTACCATCTAGCTGTAACATTGTAACCGACAAACAGCTGTACAAGAACCAACAAAATAAAACAAATTGTCTAGGGAATTAAGGAAACAAAAATGGTAATAGATTGGTCCCCTGTTGCCTCACCACAATCTCAATGGCCAGATACTTCAGTGATCCGGCTTCATCCTATATCACAGTTTCGGTGCATTCCATCAAACAAGGTGCGCTTACCAATATTGCTTTCTTTATTAGCTTACTTATTTATTTAATTATTTATTGTTTCCATTTTGTGTTTCCCCGTTTCTTTCCTTTAGCTTTCACATAAGCACAAGCTTTGCTCATTCTCCTGTGCACATAATCCTTTCTGGAGTTTCTGTGCGTCTGTGCTGCACTGCTGCAAACGTGCAGGCTCTGTGAAATCGCTTAATTTATCGCGCTGCGGTTTACTGCCTCACTACAATGCTAGCACCAATGTCTGGCTCGATCAGCCAGTTACTGTGATGAGTAAAATAATGGTTTTGGGGAGGGGAATAGTTTCCATACAAACAATAAAATTCACCGACTGCACAGCGCCAACTACGCCAAATAAATAGTGTACTGTACGTTAAGAACACTGTAATGTGTGCACGTGTGAGCGTTACTAGAACGGGCGAGAAGAAAATATTGCACATTCAGAAAATACATTAAAAAATGGTGTCGATAGCGCTTTTATTTCTTTCTTTTTTTTTCATTTTTAACTAAAACGTGTAAAGCGCTACGGCGCAGAAGCGTTGGGACGAGATGGGAAAAAGTTTTCAGTGTTTGAAGTACAGGAGAGCTGTGGCAAGGGAGATGAGCAGGTATGCGGCCGGCACTTTGATCGTGGAGCCCGCGGCGCCTGCAAGAGAAGTAAATATTTGGAGTAAACCCTAATCAGCGAAATAGAAATACATGGCATGATTCCTCAGCATTCTCATTAAAAATAATCGTGGATAGATACAGGTATTGATCGGCTTACAACCATTCGATTTTACGACCACAATCGCTAGCCACGACTCCTCCGCGTCTAGCAGCGCAAACGTTGCCCAGCTAGTTTTTTTGTTTTGCAATTGGGAAAATGTTTCCTATGGTATTTTTCACACCTGTATTTTGTATTTTTTTACACCTGCATTTTGTAAATTTTTATGTTTTGCAAATATTAAACCAGTTGTACTGGTAATGCAGTGTTTTACTTAAACCTGAGGAATGTAAAAATAAGAAACAAAATGGTGTAGAGAGGATACAAATGGCATATAGTGAACAAAGAAAATTATGACAAAATATGACTTGAAGATTTTTATAACATAATTTCACAGTACTGTACATATAGCCTACTCGACTTACGACCGGTCTGTCAGAACCAATCATGGTCGTAAGTCGAGCAGTACCTGTATTTGCTTGAGATGGAGACGGGGAAGACGAAGCTAAATGTTCATTACCCAGTGATCGCTGACACACAAAGCCTGACACCGAACCACAGTTGACATCATTCAGGAAGCCGCTTTCGATGCGCACGCAGTCTTCATTCTTGTTCCAGTCATTAGGCTCGGAGTTCCATGTGCTGCCAAAACGCACCGAAGCAAACAAAAATATTTATGCGTGTCTTGGCCTGTGCCCTGGTTGTACATTATTAAGCAACCATTAATGACAAATTTTGACATCCGCTTTTCTGGCTTTCATCTTCGCTGAATCTCCTTCTGTCCCCGCCCATTCTGTTTTCTGATCACAGTATGCAAGCATAATCTAAACACTGCAAGAATGCCGCCTTCAAATAAACGTCTCATTGGCTTCAAGCTAACGACGTCATGCTGCTGACATTAGACTGACATTGTCACAATAAACACTAAGCGCACGTTATGTCACGCGTACTAGACTATTAACTGCTCAGTGCCCACACTTGAAGTATGCACGTCAAATTACTGACACTGGAATGGGCATGTCGAATTCTTTATTCACACTAGAGTGTCAGCTTAACATTATTGATACTAAGCTGTCCACTTTCTGTCAGTGACACGAAACAATCCATGTCGCACTAGGCACACGAAGCTGTGCACGTGACCGCGTTACTCTACTCATACCAGACTGTCCGCAACACTCTGTTTACACTAAACCGTGCACGCCATCGTAACCCACACTACACCCTTAAATATTGTGCATGTCACGTTACTCAAATCAGATTGCTACGCCGGGCAACTCACACGAGGGTCTTGACAGTATTAGGGTCGTCCACGTCCGGGTAGCCCCAGTGCCATTCGCCCTCCATCTGCGTGTCTGTCAGGGAGGTCCAGTAGTAGTAGGGACCATTGGGCTGTAGTGCGTTGATCTGCTGCACCACCCAATCCTGTGCACCCGCCATCCGAACACGCACACCAGACAAACAGACAACGCTTGCAGCAGTTATAGGCGTACAAGTGTGTCTTATGTTAACCACCAGACATCAATATTTCAATTCGCGCCTGTAACCAACACCATCACTATTTTGTACGAAGCCACCTTCGTAGGATACCAGGAACCCCTACTTTCAACAGTTCTTTAAGGTACCTTGGGAGGTGGTCGACGCCGCGGTGGCCAGAACTGTCTTACAAAACTGGCTTGTAAAGGAGTGGACTGGCAGTCCTTTGCAGGAGATGCTTACCATTCTCCAAGACAGGACTGGGTGATCGGCCTAGTCAGCTGCAGCGACTATCCTTGTGCCCCCAACATACCCGACAACGACTTTTACCATTCGTGGAGGGTTCCACGTATGATATTTTATATAAAAAAGGATGTTGAATAGTATAGGTAATAGAGTGCACCCTCGAACTCCGCCTGGAAACCCCCCGGGTAACCTGCCGGTCCCAAGCCCGGATGAAGGAGGAGGGTTGGGCGTGGGGTTAGCAACCCCACCCTGTAAAACAACCCTGCTACAGAAACCGCAAAAATGCGGCCCTATGCTCCACTGGGAGCGTACAGGAATAATAATAAGAAGAAGAATAGGTAATAAAGTGCACCCTCGACGGACGCTCGCTGTCGCATGAAAGAAAGCTCCCATTTGAGCCTTATACAGTCCTCCTCCTCCCCTCTACTCCACACACACACCTGATTGCTCATTGCCTGTGCGGTCAGACATACAAACCTTTGTGCGTTCTCGCGTTAATGGGTGGTACCCTCTTACGACCGCACCATTTGCTTACCTTCTCCGCTTGACTTGTCAGCGACAGAAGTCGGCCATTTCCGGCTATGGAACTGCTCTGGCATAGGTGAGAAGCCTCACTACGGGACTTGTAGCTGGTGTCGAACAGGTAACACTGCTGGTTGTAAGGCTTCCAGTTGGATCCGCAGTTGGGATCTATGAGCACACACACACACACACACACACACACACACACACACACACACACACACACACACACACACAATTTGTTATCAAATCGCCCCAAGATTTTAGTCTATCCTCAATCACATTTTCAGCTTTTACCTTTTTCAGTCCTGGAATCTAGCATTATGTAAGAATGATACGTGACTGTCTAACTCTGTTTTGACATTTACACAAAATAAACTTGTTACCTCGACGTCTTAGAACTACTATATTCAAATCAGATGTCGTCTAATAAAACCAGACGTCAGGCTAATCTACTCAAACCAGACGTCTTCAAACTAGTCATCGTATCAGATGTATTTATATTAGTCTCCTCCAACTTGATGACTCCTGAAAATGGCAATGGTTATCTCGATTTTTTTCTTGTCTCTTTCCCAAACGCACTTACTCGTCTTGTCAACACAGGCGGTACCAGTCTTCTCTGTGTTGCAAGTGCGGTCCGTGAACATACCGTCGATGCCCATAGCGGCACAGTTCTGCGCCAGGTTGTTTTCTGCCCGGTTGTTCGGCTCATGGTCCCAGTTCCTGTTTTTAAAAAAAGTCAAAGGCAGTCCCTAACTGTTTGGTCATGAAGAAGGAGATGTGAAAGACCTCTTTTTCCCTCGTGTCCCGCTTTTCGTGAAGGCGGTGTGTGTGTGTGTGAAGCCGCCGTGGCTTAACTTGCCAATATGCTCTGGCGATGTCGTGGGACGTGGAGCTCTCCTCCACAGCGAAGGCCGGAAGTGGCGGCGGGGTGAAGACTAGCAAGCGCTACTAGTGGCTCAATGGCCAGTCACTCACTAAGGCTCACCACGCATTAAGGATTCACTCTTGGGGGTTTCAGCGCGCATTGGCCACGTAGTTACTCACAAGGGCCACGAATGCAGCATGTTGCCACTCGCAACGTACGGAGTTACTAAGATTAATCACGCAACCTTCACTCATGCAACCGGCCCCAGAAGTGTCTTCAGGCTGGGTAAAAAGGTACTCACAGAAACTCGCCAGGGGCCTCGCTCCCATCAGCCCACACAAAGTTGCCCTCCTGACCCTGGTCGTTGAGCCCGATCCAGTAGCCGGCTAAGGGCATCAGGTTGGATCTGGACTGTATGGCCATCCAGTTCTGATCTCACCGGATTAAAGATCATGAGCGAAAAAATCAATCAACAAATAAATAAATAGAAAAATATCTTTTCACGAGGTTGATTTTAAGACTGCGTGAAGGTCAAGTCTTAAAACAAGTTAAAGGACATGAGAAAATGAGGATGAAAAAGTACACTCTGTGTGTGTGTGTGTGTGTGTGTGTGTGTGTGTGTGTGTGTGTGTGTGTGTGTGTGTGTGTGTGTGAGATGAAGTCAGCACAATGTTTTATGTGTAAAGCAACTGCTAGAACAGTGTGTCTTACGTTATATTGTCCAGGCTGTCGATACTTGCATTTTAAGGGGAGGCTCAAGCACGTACGCACAGACTCAAACACTTACATATACCTATTTCACTCTGACGTACGACTTCCAACCAATTCCCTCCTTCGATAGCTTTAACTCATCCACCACTACATTTTTTAGCCCTCTAAACAAGCTCTCTCTCCGTCCTCTCTCGCACTCCTTCTCTCTCTCACACACACACACACACACACACACACACACACACACACACACACATTTTCCTTTTTTTCTAATCAGGTTGCGATCGAAGTGTAACTTATGACCTCCGGGTCAACTCTAAATACTGACCACGTCATCTTGATCTTCGAACTTCAGGAGGTCGCCTTGCATGCTCTGACAGAATGCACGTGCGTCACTCCAGCTTTTCTTGATCTTGGTGTAGGCATAAACGCACTTCCTTCCCGCCCTAGTCCAGGAACCGCAACCCATGTTCCACAACGCGGCCGCTGTCGAGTATGAGACTACTGTTAGCACAATGACATGTATGAGCTTACTGTTAGCACAATGTCATGTATGAGACTACTGTTAGCACAATGACATGTATGAGCTTACTGTTAGCACAATGACATATGTGAGACTACTGTTACCACAGTGTCGTGTATGAGACTACTGTTACCACAGTGTCGTGTATGAGACTACTGTTACCACAGTGTCGTGTATGAGACTACTGTTAGCACAGTGTCGTGTATGAGACTACTGTTACCACAGTGTCGTGTATGAGACTACTGTTACCACAGTGTCGTGTATGAGACTACTGTTAGCACAGTGTCGTGTATGAGACTACTGTTAGCACAGTGTCGTGTATGAGACTACTGTTACCACAGTGTCGTGTATGAGACTACTGTTACCACAGTGTCGTGTATGAGACTACTGTTACCACAGTGTCGTGTATGAGACTACTGTTATTACAGTGTCGTGTATGAGACTACTGTTAGCACAGTGTCGTGTATGAGACTACTGTTACCACAGTGTCGTGTATGAGACTACTGTTACCACAGTGTCGTGTATGAGACTACTGTTACCACAGTGTCGTGTATGAGACTACTGTTACCACAGTGTCGTGTATGAGACTACTGTTACCACAGTGTCGTGTATGAGACTACTGTTATTACAGTGTCGTGTATGAGACTACTGTTAGCACAGTGTCGTGTATGAGACTACTGTTAGCACAGTGTCGTGTATGAGACCACTGTTACCACAGTGTCGTGTATGAGACTACTGTTATTACAGTGTCGTGTATGAGACTACCGTTAGCACAGTGTCGTGTATGAGACTACTGTTACCACAGTGTCGTGTATGAGACTACTGTTACCACAGTGTCGTGTATGAGACTACTGTTACCACAGTGTCGTGTATGAGACTACTGTTACCACAGTGTCGTGTATGAGACTACTGTCACCACAGTGTCGTGTATGAGACTACTGTTATTACAGTGTCGTGTATGAGACTACTGTTAGCACAGTGTCGTGTATGAGACTACTGTTACCACAGTGTCGTGTATGAGACTACCGTTAGCACAGTGTCGTGTATGAGACTACTGTTACCACAGTGTCGTGTATGAGACTACTGTTACCACAGTGTCGTGTATGAGACTACTGTTACCACAGTGTCGTGTATGAGACTACTGTTACCACAGTGTCGTGTATGAGACTACTGTTATTACAGTGTCGTGTATGAGACTACTGTTAGCACAGTGTCGTGTATGAGACTACTGTTACCACAGTGTCGTGTATGAGACTACTGTTACCACAGTGTCGTGTATGAGACTACTGTTAGCACAGTGTCGTGTATGAGACTACTGTTATTACAGTGTCGTGTATGAGACTACTGTTAGCACAGTGTCGTGTATGAGACTACTGTTACCACAGTGTCGTGTATGAGACTACTGTTATTACAGTGTCGTGTATGAGACTACTGTTAGCACAGTGTCGTGTATGAGACTACTGTTACCACAGTGTCGTGTATGAGACTACTGTTATTACAGTGTCGTGTATGAGACTACTGTTATTACAGTGTCGTGCATGAGCTTACTGTTAGCACAGTGTCGTGTATGAGACTACTGTTAGCAGTGCCTTGTGTGAGACTACTGTTACCACAGTGTCCTGTATGAGACTACTGTTAGCAGAGTGTCGTGTATGAGCTTACTGTTAGCCAAATGTCATGTACGAGACTACTGTTAGCACAGTATACGTGCACACACACGAACAGGTAACATTCACGCACTTTCTGGCAGTGCCAGACGACAGATGTAGTTCAGAGTGTCAGTGCAGCTGGCGTCGTTCCATTTCGCCCCCGGCAACAGTGAGCCGCAGTGCTCCTGTCCCCCCAGGTTGTTGGGCTCCGTGCGCCACTTCCTGCACACACACCCAACAAACAACGACTTCACGCATCATCCCCACCCATCATCGAATCTTTGCATTACCTCTTTTCCCCCTCCCTCAGTTTCATACGGACTGATAATGATACCATATTGACAAAGATTATTTTAAGCTCTTTGAGGGTAATGATTTTGTCGCATGGGACAGGCAAACGCTTTTTATGCTGATCAGAACAGAAGGTAATCTATTTTACAAAAAGAATAATGTCGGGAGTGGGGAGCAAAACTTTTCAGGGGAAGCAGTCTGAAGGAAAAGGTCTTTAAAGACCGAGGTGAAAACAGCGGTGTTCAAGGGTTTGTAACTCTTGCCTAGAATAGAATGGTTCATTCCGATTTTGTAGGTATTATTATCTTTAAATCAACTAAAGTTTACTCATCGAAAATAATTTTGCACTAGGGTTGACCTCTCAGACATGATTATGTCGCGCTAGGGTAGCTGCATATGCCAGAACGTGGTTCTTAACGAGCTTAATTTTATTCTCATGTGACCTAAAAGAATTAACTATGGGGACAGTCTAGTCTCTTGGATGCATCTTTAGTGCCTCAGCTGCCACCGGAGAAGAGAGAGATTATGGGTCATTTGTCAAGGGTCAATGCTTACACATTTTGCGTGCTGAATGGTGTGCCTCCATTTCCGGCCCACTTGAACGTCCCCTCCTGGTCTTTGTCATTGAGGGCCGTCCAGAAGACTTGCCTCACGTTCAGGTAGCTTGTCAGATACTCCGCCAAGAAAGTCTGCAAAATTGTGCAAGGAGAGAGGAGAGATTGGTGTTTTACGCCGAGCCAGCAACTAAGGCTATATCACGGCAAAGCAGCCAGCCCTGTATACAGATGCCACATGCAGAGAAAGAACAGCGTGCCCGAGACGAGATCTGAACCCAGGACAGCCAATCATTGTATTGGTGACAGGCGCTAACCGATGCGCCAGCGGACCGCTCAAAATTGTGCGAACAAAAGCAATAAATTATACAACAAATAATAACGCTTCAAACGGCTTTGGGTAATACTGAATATATATATATATATATATCTGTCCTATTCATCGACTGGAGTCAGCCTACCGTAAATAGTACAACCCGCTCATGAAACCAGACCCTGGACTTAGCAGATAATGAACAGAGAAAGACATGACTCATCGTACGATCTGACAACAAGACCAGCAGAACTTTGTTTTTCGAGCTTCTTTGTTCAAACCCACTACTACCAAGCAAGTTAACGCGATGATTTCATCATCATTATCATTATGTCAGCAAAGATGAGTGCACATGTGGTTCACGTGCTGGTCACGTTCCTAACGTGCTGCATACCTGAACGTTCTCAGTACTGATGGTCACTAACGTGGCTTTGCGATTCGGGTCTCCCGAGATCGGTGCTAAACTTTCGCAATACTTGCGGGCGTCGTCCCATGTCTTAGTCTGCGACCAGTCGGTGGCGTTGCTGACGAAGTAGCACGTAGTACTCGCTGGACCAGGCGTGAAGCCCGACGGACATTTCTGATCTGTTGGGACAGAGATGAATCAAGCTGAAGAAAAACAAAATGACGAACATCTCAAATGCTCTTAAGATATTGTGTGTGTGTGTGTGTGTGTGCGTGCGTGCGTGCGTGTGTGTGTGTGTGTGTTACATTCCGATGTGGTGAAGCCGGTGACTGCCCAGGATAGCCTAAGGTTGCTACCCTGTGACGTCGTAAAGAGACTCTTTGTTATCAGTCAGGGGACTCTTTACATTGTCTCAATGTGTGGCGTAGACCGTTAAGAAAACGACTGAGTCAACGAAAAGTTCTGATGCACCTCGATGTTCGATCGTGAACTGTCTACGAAGTGTTCGGATGTAATCACCTCAAACCCTCTTCTTCCTCTCTTCTTGTCGATCTTCACTTCAAAAAATATCGTTCAAAAAGTCATTTCCACCAAATCCTGAAAAGCTTTCCTCAGCACTACGTCAGAAAATAACTAAATAAATACAGTTAACGCACGGCCATGAATCTGGACTCGGCAGTCTGAGAGAATATTTCTAAAACTCACTGTTTCCCAATATCAGCTCGCAGATGTACGGGTGGCGGTTGGAACACGCCTCTACAGAAAGCGTTGCCTGCACGGTGACGCTAACACAGTCCTCGCTGTCTGTGTTGTCGGGTTCATGGTCCCAGTTGTTTTTCCTGCAATAGATGAAGTAAAAGATCATGTCAGTGCATTAGGTTTACAGATGTTTTCCCGCCACATGTACCGCGCCAACTCTACCCCACCCACCACCCCCACACACACACAAATATACACGCCTACCCGTTCCGTCAAATGTGTGCGTGTGCCCTATTACGAGGAAATATAAGCTTAAAACAAGAAATGGCAAATGAAAGACTTTATAAATTTGGGAAGAAAAAGAGGAACTGATTCCAGCGACACGGTTGAGAAGCATTACCTTACATGCGAGGCTTGAAAGTCTATAAGACAACAAAGCAAGGTATTCTTTCACAAAATCTGACAGAATCTCTTATCCCATCACTCTTCCAACAGTCCTCGATATACAACCCTACGAACATCCCCATGACCAAGTGATATCACCTTTGACTTCTTTGTGGGCACGATGATGCTTGTAAGATTGTTTATATGTTACGAATGTCAATGGAAATGACTTGTTAAAATGTGTCCAAGTCTCCCATTGCCTGTAAGCATATCCATGTAAATTCCTTATGTCTAGGGCTTAACCTCATTTTGTTACTCGATCCGATTTTGATGTCATTAACAACATTGTTAATGGTAATACTTACACAATTGTGTCGTCCGTAAATTCGTCGTTGCCCCACATGAAGACGCCAGTGCCACCTACCGGCTGGTTCAAAGGTCGGTCGTTCAGAGCCGTCCAGTAGGAGAAAGTTGAACTTGGGTAAAGTGGCAGGCTCTTCCTTATGAAGTTCTGCCGACAAGGTTACAGAAAAACTTTTCCCCTGCCTTTACTTACACTTTGTACATCAATCAGCAGTGCACTCTAAGGACGGAATGAACACATACTCACACTCTTACTCAATCACTCACACTACGTAACGTCCAAAACCAGAGGCCATGATCTTACTGGATGAGAGTCAGTCACATAACTAAAGGTTTTCCTAGCCGGACACTGTCCAATATGTAATTGTATTTGGCAGATTTTGACTCCATACTTCATATGATTGACAGCCATGTATGAAAGATGTTAAACCTACCCACATACGTGATTCATTTCAGATTTAAGAATAGGCTTTTATCGGTGTTTGGATGCATTTAAATGCTCAGAAATGAGGGATAGGAAACTTAGCCTACATCCAAACGTAAAAACTTTCTAAAATTTGTTTATCAAATGTTGATTCGCTGCAACAAGTATTTGCTGGAACGCTAAAGAATGTGAGAGAGAGAGAGACGGGAGGCACGTGCGCAGCTAAAATACATACCGCATTTAAGGCTGTTAATGGCAAATTATTTTAGAGAAAGGGAGGACAGAACGAGCGGCAGTCTGACAGGTAAACTCTAGTCACGAAGAAACTTAATATAATTACTCCTGGCGATAAAAGGCAACGCGCTCACATATTCATCCATGCTCTCAACACGAAGCAGGTCTCCTCTCTGGCTCATACACTCCGTCTGCGCGTCGTCCCACGAAGCTGTTGAGTAGTTGACAAACAGGTAACAATAGGTCGAAAACTGCGCCCAGTTGGGAGGGCAGGAGGACGTTACTTCCTGGCTTTGAGTGTATCCTGCGTGCCGACAAAATGTCATGTCACATAGACTGCATGCTTCCTTCTTACAGATAATTTTAGATCATTAATTCGTCACGGTCCTTCGAGATGGTATCAATGCATTATCTGTGTTCTTTCCTTGAACAAGAATCTTCAATTCATACGTCCAGAAGGGGTGTAAACACGGTATTTTTAATTAATGAATAGCGGTGTTGCAATTGGGACTGACGGAACGGCTATGTTCATAGTGGTCGAAAATACTTCTCCGTGTAGCTGCATATATCCCTGTTAATAATAAAAAAATATAGTTTCATCCTCCCCTCCCTTTCTCTCTCTCTCTCTCTCTCTCACACACACACACACACACACACAGTGAGAGGAGCAATGTTCACTAAAATATGAGCTTACAAAAAGGTACAATAGGTCATCCCGCATGCATCACGTCAGGTTGTGGCGCTGGTCAACATGCAAGCATCAGACTGGAGTGGTTGTTACAGGTACAACACTCGTGGAACACAGTATATCCTATCTTTACACATAATCTAATTTCTATTCGCGATGACTGACAGAGCGAAAGATACAATATGGCCCAGGAAGCACCAGTGGAAGTGGAGGTCGCTCGCAATTTTCTGTCTTCAAGCGATCCACAAGGGAGACAGTCCAGTGCTTCCAGCTTCCACGTACTACACGTTGAAAATTATAGTCATTATCGATATTACTTATTATTCTTTCTTATTCCATGTAGTCCATATAGTAAGTTTTATTTTTCTGACTTCGTGTGAAAGTTTCTCTCACCAATCAGGTTAATGTTGCAAATCAGACTGATAAAAATTTCCAGTAAGATTCTGAAAATGGCTTGGCATCATCTCCGATGTCAAGGACTTCATTATTTTTTTTCCAGTAAGGAACAAAGTGGTTAGCCCTAAATACTAAAGCCTTTTAGACTTCATGTAATACAATCATTGTTTGCTCTAGTTTGATATTCGAGTTTTTAAAGGGCAGACAAAACTGCGACCAAAGGATAACCTATCACTCCCGTGCATTATCATAGTTCTCCCACTAGTCACAAAGATATTGCAACATGTACTTAATCGTTATCTACTTTGAAAAACTATGTATGTTTAAATATGTCACTTCCAACCTTTCATTAAGCTTGACACTGATAAGTAGGACAGATGTTCCCCGAAAATAAAACCGGGTCTTATGTTAATTTTTGCTCCAAAAGATATACCAGGGGTTATTTTCAAGAGATGTCTTATTTTTACATGTACAAAAATCTACATTTATTCTAATACAATTCTCTGTCATCTTCTTCTGGAGCATCGTCATAAATCTCCAGACCCTGAATTCAGGCCCGAATATCCAGCGCTTCCATTTCTCGTCCGTTATAATTTATATTATCATTTATTTTAACCATTAATGTAATAATATCATTTATTATTATCATTGCTTTTTTAATTCAATACGTCCGTCGCGTGTTTTATCGTACGGGGGACGATCTTAACTAGAGCTAATTTTGGGGTAGGGCTTATATCACAAGCATCCTTAAAAACATCATTCTAGGGCTTCTTTTTGGGTTAGGTCTTACTTTCGAGGAAATACGGTTCGTAGGTTCTTTTGTACTTATGCGTGCGTCCGTGCGTGCGCGTGCATGTGTGTGTGTGTGTGTGTGTGCGTCTGTTGGGGGTGGAGGGATCTGCCCATCAATTTTACGTGCGACAGTTTTGTGATTGTAACTGACGTCCACAGAAGTGTGATTAAGCAAACAGCTCATGTGATATCCATCAATTACAAAGACACCTAAAAAAAAATCATCGCAGAACCACCTTTACGGGTTCTACAAGGACAATCTTGCAAATGATTTCCCCAGAGGAGTTTCTTGTTTGAAAATATATGCTTATATGTTTATATATCTACTTATCTATATACATACAGATAGAAAGATAACATTAAGAAACTGCAAAAAGGACTGCATTATCCATAAGACAAAGTGTCAGCGGTAGCAGGGATATTTCTGAAACGACAATTTTAAAACAAAAACATGAAGTGAAAGGTTTTATTTTTACAACGACTGTGTGGTTGACAGCGTGAAAAAGAATGGATTGAAAAAAAATCACTTTTTCACACTTGTTCTCACCTGAAAATGCTAAGACCAGGAATGTGAAGTAAGCTAGCACGGCCATGACGACTGTCAGTCGAGGACGCCTGCCTGCACCTTCTTGTCAAATCTCGAATCGGCCCACCACGAGATTTTCCGATGATCCAGTGACCTTTGAGTGTCCACCAAACGTCTTTTAGTGGCAATCCTAAATGCAATCCAAACGCAAGAAGGCCCCAGATGGTGGGACTTTCAGAACTCTCTGCAGAGCGTCGACCAGTCTCAGCGCGGCATTTGTCCAGCCGAAGTTAAGTCGCTGCTGCTGCTGCTGGTTCCTGGCTTCCGTTGACCTCTCGACGGTGGGCGTTGCCGATGAAGATGTGAAATCAAAGGTCGCGATATGCAGCTAGTGACAGGCGACTCGTGGCGGCGGAAGTTTCCAAAACGGGTAGCTCCACACCGGGTGCAGGCCACGGATTATGGGCCCTGAAGCGCTGAACTGTTAAAGGACTAGTAGGGGTGCAATTTTTTTTCTAATAATTGGGTAGAGTTCAGAAACATGCAATTTTACTAAATCTGGGTTAATACCTCTCCCCTCTCTTCTGTTCTCGAGATACACACCTATAAACATCAACATGCACAGGTCAAGGACAACCACGCAGACGTCAGAAAAGTGCATCGATACGCACATTCACGTTGCGAAGGCTTCAGCCAATGGGAGATCTGAGAACATATGTTAATTAGTGTCCTGATTTGACTTCTTTCTGTGCCTGGCGGCAGAGGTTGCCTTTAGGGGTGGCAACTGCCCCCAAGCCCCGCGCCTGAGGGGGGCCCCCACGATAGGATATTCTTGTGGTACGGTATATACGGTATATAGCCTACACTAACGGCCCTCGGGGGCCCCTATATGACACTCGCCCAGGGGCCCGCAGGGCCCCACGTACTGCTAAGGCTGCCTTTGCGTGGCGATGCTTGTAGACGTGTCTCTCGAGAACAGAGGCGAAATATTGACCCAGATAAGAAAAATAATATCTTGTGCTTAGCTTTGAGTAATTCGTACAAGAAAAAAAAAATTGCATCCCACTAAAACTTTAAGAGGTGTCGCCTGTGTGTGCGGGTGCTTCACCGAGACAAGATCGTTTTCAAGCTGTACTATCCTGTTTGCTGATAATGCTCAATTCTTGTTCTGCAATGAGCTTTTATCTACGGAGTCCAGTGATATCAAATGTTTAACTGGCACAAAAGGTGAGGGACTTCGTGTATCGGATAGACAAGACAGGCAGAAAAAGAGTAGGGAGAGCAAGTGTCGTGTATAATATTTGAAGCACATATCCCGACAAAGTCGCAACAATTTATTAATCCCAATCCTGCCTCTCAACTTAGTTTGCAGCAGAATGGGTTTCCCTCAAAGTTACCCGTAGTTACTGATCTATGTGTCGCCACCCTCCTTTAATATTTGTTGGACCAGTAGTGGCCAAAACATGAGTTGGGACTGCATATCCTGAAACGGGCTGGAGATTTACATGTTCTTTTTTAAAAAAAATTGTGAAAAGATATCGTGAATCTGTATGAAGTACTAAGAAAGATTTAGAAAAAAGATGCCGCTATATGTCTTATAGTTAAAATCTTTTCTTTACATATATTTTAAGTAGGCTTATCAGAGGGATCGTTTCCCGTCACTGAGCAGACTCACTGCTTAACAACTGTATATTTATTTGATTGCAGACAGTACCTGTTTAAATAAAGAGAAAAATATTTGCTAGAATCTCAGCCATGTGTACCTATGTCCTCCATCCCCCTTTACCTGTTTCAGTCATGGGCTTCACGACTTATGTTACTGAAATAGGTACATAAGCGAAAAATGAAATTGCAGATGGGCAGGAAGAAAAGATATTACTTTGACCTTGTGTTAATCACACAAAATTAGAAGCCTTAGAATTGTGTGCCACGCTTAGAATTCTGATCATTATATAATCCCTTGCACTCAGTACTGACGATAGGCGACTGTTACCTACATCGTGCTGCTGAACTTTAAGAGAGATTTGTTGTCATTTTTCCTTCAACCCTTGTTATAACAGTCACCAAGATCAAGTGTTTAAAATAGCAATGTTAGTGGCTTATTTAAGACAGGATTTTCACACAGGCATACTCATACACTGCTGATTAGCTGCATGTCATATTTATCTCTGCCCAAAGACGAAAGTTCGCAATGCAATGCATTTCTAGTAGTACAACAGATGGCTATTTAAAAAAAAATCCTGAAAATTTAGGCAGACATTTTGTTATGCTGAATACATTTTGATGTTTGTCAGTATTGCACTATTTGCTGCCTGCTCTCTAAAACTGCTACTGTACCTTAGGTTACTGTTTGCAAACTAATATTTAATATGTACCACTATATCATGGCAAGGCAGCCAGTCCTGTAACACATGCAGAGTAAGAATAGCATGCCTGAGACAAGAGCTGAACCCAGGACAGCCAACCTTCACTGTATTGGTGACAGCGCTAACCGTTGATTATAAGCAGGCATGGCAATATTTCCACCAGCTTTCTTCAAAAACATACCCCTTTTAAGTGTTGTTTACATGCATGCAATGATAATTGTTATTGTCTTAGCTTGATTAATCTAGTTTGAGATTCCAGAAGCTGTTCTTCATTCTTTTATTCGTGATGTAAGATTCATGTCCTGATGGTTCCATATGTTCCACAACTAATATTTCTTGTGACTATTGTGCTGATATTGCTAAATGCATTTCCAGAGGCTTCCTCTTTGGTATGACAGTATTTGTGCAACGGTCTTCAGTATTTTAAACTGGTCCTGTTCCAAGAAAGAACACAGAAATCGTTAGGTCATGCTGCATAAAATTATTTTAACAAACACAATAACACAATGGCATTTAATCATTTCTCTCCACCTTGACAACCAAAGATGCAAGTGTATGCACACAATGCTTAAAATTAATCAAAAGTACAAGTCAAGACTACAACAATGATACTAATCTCTTTATATTTTACTGTTTTTATTGTAGCTTTTAGTATATCATAAGGACATTCCAGTGCATTTCAAACGTTAACAAAAAAACAAATATAAACTCTCTTCTGAACTTACCTAATACGTCTAATGCGACTTAATAGGTCAAGAGACAGACTTTTTCGGACAACAGATCTCCATTTCCTCTGTTGAGTAACTAATGAATTTTTTATCAAGTCTAAAATAAATATGTTTTCACACACACACATTTTTCTTCTTTTTGTGATGAACAAATTCTGTACTGTCTAAACATAGTTAACATATACATACATACACACTCCTCTTCTCTTTGATACCATTGCACATTTTACAAGTGAATTTCAAGCATATCAGAGCAGGAAGAGAACACCTCTGGCCAAAAGCTCACTCAACAATTAACACACAGGATTCAAAAAGTCGAAATAATTACATAACTGTTCCCTCAAGCATTTAATGAGCAAGATTTTAATCTACGCTTATTAATGCAGTTTTAATTATACTGTGTCTGAATATTATATACCTCACTCAATACACATGGATACATCCCCCTCTCTACAAACTCCTAATCACTAATTAGTCTTCACAACAAGTTGTATGCCTTTTGATGAACACATCATTAATATTCTATTAAATTCTTACTTGCAGTGATGCTGGTATATTGCATAAATATTTAACATTTCTGACATGAATACATTTAATGTAGCTTAATATGTTAATAGATATGCTTTTTTGTACAACAGATCCGACAACAATTCTCCATTATACATGATGGATTTTTTTTTAATTCTTATTTGGAAATACATTTTCTGGCCATTTTAACTGATTTGTTTTCTATTATGTTCATACTGCTTTATCAAAGTCAATGTTAATGAAATGTAGACATGCATCCCACACTAAAAAAAATATTTTGCATATGAATACTACTTTTAGATCACAAAAAGTTTAAGGGTGACAAAATGTCATTTGAAATTTTGATGGTTAACTTTTAACACTCATACTAACAAATATTTGTGTACATTTTATCTATCAATATGTAGAACATTTCTTAAGATAATGTTAGGCCTATTTGGTATCAAATAATTTTAATTAAATTAATTAAATTAAATGATTACCCTACTAAATATACTTGCTCACAAATTGATGCGAATTTCTTGTGTCATGTCAACAGCTTAACTCTTGTTCAGAGCAAGAAATAAATCCAATATGCACAAAGAATACCATTTTCTAGTACTGTGTTGTTCTGACAGAGTCAATTCTTTGTTATTTATTGGGCTTCGTGCCCGATGCTCCATAAGCAACACCTGCTAAAACGGCCACCACTGTGAAACCTTGGCCAACAATTCGAAGACGCATCATTTTTTGTGACATCCTTTTGTTGCCAGTCTTCATTTGCCACAGTCCATAACTCAAAGCGAATGTTGTCACAAGCACACCTGCCGAAGAACAGAAATTTAACAATTTTGCTTTTTGTCTTCTTTGCCTCGCTCTCCACTCAGGATCAACACACACACACACCAAGTCCGTGCACACACACTCGCATACCAGAAATTAAAACTTGTAAGCTGCAACGATTAGATTTTTATGAGAATTATCTATTTCAAATCCAAATACACGATGCACGAATTTGAAACCTATGGATTATCTTTTCTCTAAACTATTTTCTTATATAACAATCTCCTAACTGCCCCAGTGACATATAAATCAAAGCGTAGTCACGTTCGTGACATTATCCAATGGCAACAATGCGTAAGTGTCAAGGTCTTTTTCTGAGGTCAGAACTTTTAAACTCCTTACCAAGCGGCACAAAAGGGTTTTCTTTTGTTTTCCTCAAAAGCTTTTCTTTAACACCCTCTTCGCGATACAGTATTTCTCGAGGAGGAGGAAGGTACGAAAATTCTTCTGGAGGTTTAGTGGTGATCGCCTCCTTCTCCGACCCTGTTGCAGCCATCACGTAACAGTTCGCGGTTCTTTCCCTTTTGGTAACCCCGAGTAGCTTACCCTGACTTTGGGGGCTACGATCTAAACCAAATAAGAAATAGTCTCTAACAATGTAATAAAACTGAAAAAGGAAGAATCTCTAGATCACACCTCTGATTTAATGTCTTTTGAAATTAAATGTATACTTAGAAAAGAAAACTGCCACCTCAAAGCCATCTTAGATCCGAATTTTAAAATGACATCTGCATTCTCAAAGAGTTCTGACCTCAAAATATTTCTTTCGACAAAGACCCCTCTTACTTTATAACGATATTGTGGTCGAAGCACATGTGTCTGTAAACATGGGTAAGCCGAAAAAGCAACGGAAGTCGTTCAACTATCAAAAAGATCGCAGACGAAGCTGGCAAAAATCCAAGAAATTACCGACCATTCATTGGTACCGTATTTCTGTTCAAGTGTTGTATTTGTTATAATCATAACCAACTTTCCTCATGGTGACTCTACTACCATCCCCCCTCTCTCTCTCTCGCTGGTGTTAATATAAAATATCGTCGTTGTACTTGATTGTAAGCAAATATGCTTGAATTATCTTCTGTGGCATCTATGATGAAAGGAATTGTTCTAGTCAGAAGTCTGCAGGCTTGCGTGCGGAATGACTCCTTTAGTTTGACAAATTTAAAGAAAAATCTTGAAGAAAATTTCCCTATACGTACAGTGTAAAAGTATTAATTTTTCTTGCACCCATGTAATTGATTAGGTTAGTTAACTTTCCTTAATTGTTATTTCACAAAAATAAAATTTCATGTTTTTAGCCGTCATTAATTTTTATTGTAATTAAAAATTAACAGCAAACAGGTCAAGGAGGCATGGGATACGAAGAAGTCACTTTACTATAATCTCCATGACATGGGACTGTCAGCGGATCCTAACTCCACCATCAGAATTCCAGGAGCAAAGGTTAGAGTTGAAATCAAGTCATTATATATGGTTGAAGGAAAACTAAACCTTCACACTCAAGAAAAAAAAATAGGTAGCACTCACAGGAGCTTTAAGCATGTACACCCACATGCCTTCTTCAGCAGATAAAAGCTGTGTGCCTGTCGTATTCAGGGCACACCACCTTCAGCAGTTAAGCTTGTTGAGTATTTGTACATTTTAAAAGGCAGGCCTCAAACAGTCAGTGTTAAGACTTTCGAATAGCATACCACTATATTTATGTTTTATAGGATTGTCAGACCTAAATGTGTCATTTAAGATTTGGATTAGAGTGATGATGAATAGCACTGATTTCTATTGTTGAGCAACAGAACTATGTATAAGCTCTGAAGCATTAAAAGTATGGCTACAAAATGTTTATATAAACTACCATTTCTATTTTAGCCATTTATTTTCATCACATATTAGTGTTACTTCACTGAGGTCTGGACAACTACAGACAAGTCCAAGAGACTTTATATAGTCAGTTCCCACTTCAATTAAAGTTTCATTAAGCAGTGAAGTATTTCAAATTGTGTTTCGTATGTTCTTTGCTGTTCTGGTAATTTTCATTTTGATATCATGGGTTCTGCACTTTTTTTTTATAATTCAGGAGTTACTGTTAAGAAAAGACACTTCAGATCAACAAACAGCAAAAGGAAAGAAACAGAAGAAATTACATGTAGCAGAAGGTTTGTATGTGCACATGCGCAAGTCATTTAGGTTTTTTTATGTATTGCTTTATTTATTTAGTGTTCATTTACTTAAAATGATTTATACCACTGTTATGCACATTTTTAAAACTTTTGTAAAGTGCTTTGTAAATACATGAAATTTTTTCTTGATCTTTTCATTAACTATTTTTCAGTAATGTATAACTGTTCCCTCTTTAAATACACACATTTTCCTTCTACTGAAAATATTTTCTGCAAACATTTCTCCAAAACATTAAAACAACTAACTCCAGAATTCAAATTTTGTGAGGAAGATTCACCTTTAAGCCCACAGTTAGTTAGTTAGTTAGTTAGTTAGTTAGTTAGTTAGTTAGTTAGTTAGTTAGTTGTAAGCCCACAACAAATGGACTGAAAAAGACTGAGCTGTGTTGACTGTCTCCTGTATCGTGTAATAGGTTGCTAGTTGCTTTGGGTGGGTACTAACGGGCACTTAAAAACATCTAAATGAGCTATGACGTGATAATAGCAGTATGAATCAATGGTATCACTATGTGTTTTATTTAAATCTGACATTGTAATTTTCATGTATTCACTTTCTCAACTAAGATATAGAGTCAGTTAAAATAATATTTTATGCCATAACAAGTTTGTTGGTGTGGCAGAGCTAGAAGCAGAGGCAGCCCTACCACAGGAACAACGACTGAAGCTTTCTGAGCCTGATGCACAGTTTTGTGCTGCAATGATCGCAAAATATGGAGATAACTTCAAGGTCGGGTGTAAACCTATGATTACAATCATGCAGATGAATGGGGAATAAGGTGTATTCATTTAATCTGTAGCATATATATTGTTGAGAGTGGCGTTGATCATTGTAACTTTATGACCAAATACCATAATCAGGAAGGTTTCCAAACTTTCTACCACACTGAAAGCATATGCTGTAAATATGTGCAAATAGTTTGTGTTGTACATTTATGGTTTTTCATTAACTATACCAGACAACCCAGCTGTGAAGAGTTTAGGGGCTACTGCTCTTTAACCAAGCATAAGCCTGGTCAGTAGGCATTGGTAGCCCTGGCCACTGGAGCTCCTCTATATCCAGGTCCATCTGCCCTAGACTGCAATAAAAGGCTTTGTTAAAAAAAAAGAAAAAAGAGATATCACCATTCTTCATTTAGTTCAGTGCTTATGCTACATGCAGACTTTGCTGCCGTCACACTTTTAGCCTGCCTACCTACTGCTTCACTGTCTGACTTCTCAGCTGTTTACCTGGGCTGTGTTCCTTTCTCAGTAAAAGAATCATGGAGGAATTTTGTAAAAAAAAATAAAAAATGTTCACTAAGTCCTCTTCTAACTGACACTGCATGCTGTGCTGCTCCTGTTCATCATCAGCATGTGGCGGTATTATTTGCACAGGATGGTCAGAGGCTTGATGGGCTTAGGTTTGGAGAAACAAGCCGCCACAGATGTGGTCACTGTTATGCTTGTGTGGGTCGATGTCAGCAGGCAAGCTCAATTTTTCTGGTTTTTTTCTGATTTCCATCCCTCCTCTGTTGTTTCTAAGTATATGCTGCACCTCTTGGTTTTCCCTTGGGGTACCAATCAGGTCTGCCCCTCTCTCCCAACAGCTAGTCATCTCTTTCCCCTTGCTCCTTTCCTGGGATCGTCCCTTTCGAGATAAGCTGGGTTGGGTCTTGTCTTTACCTATTTGACAGGTAAACACAACCATTAATGTTTGTGCTTCACAGACCTGCCACGCCTTCACTATAGTAGGCTCCCCTTCCCCGCTCCCTTCCCAGGCTTTACACTACCTTCAGCTGTTACACAACCTCCTCCTGCCATTGGCCACTTTGCTTTTGAGACTGGAGAATGATTATGAGGAATATTTTGAAGAAATTTCTTTTGTCTAGGGAACTAATATAACCTGAACAGCCATAAAGGCTTCTTGTTGACAAAATGCATGTCCCAAGTGAGCTGAATTTAGTAACACTCATCCACAACATTAGCTATGGTAGCCTGCATTATGTGTTTTGTCAGGAGATTCTGATCACCTGTAATTTCAAGACAACTCTTCATGCACCAGCTCACCAACCTGTCTTTTCTGGCTAAGAATTGGTTGCCTCAGGTGAGCTCAGCCAGTTAGTGTCCAGCCCCTTCCTTCTTCCAGATGCAATGACCCACTGCATCTGCAAGACCTGGTTAGAGCTTTGAGGATTTACCTGTACATGTTATGTCCTTTATCAGACAGCTGGTCTCAGCTATTCCTCTCTCTTAAGACGACCTTATAACATGTTTCTTCACAGTCCTTATAATTTAGGATTAAGCCTGTCATTAAGAATTCATGTAAAGATCTGTCATTTTGTTCGTCATGTTGGTCTAAGGTAACAGCCAATGAACCTTGCTGTCTATAGGAATGTGGCTCTGCATGACATGGCCTTCATCAGATGATGCTCAGGTTCAACTGTCAATGTGTTCTACCTCCGCAATCTGTTCACCCGTTCTGGTGCTTTACATCTAGTTTTGTCTCGGCTACACAAACATGCCACTACTGCAAGTATTCATTTGAGAAAGGTCATTGAGTGTGGTTTTTGGCAGAGCCCGCCTCCAAATGGTTATTCTTCTAATGGTCAGGTCTTCTGGTAAAGTTAAGAAGTAAAGTTTCCTTGTCTGTTCACTTACCTGACATGAATACTTTCCCAGCCACCTCAACAACTGTAAAAGGAAATGAGGATTGACTGGATAGCTCTTTTTTTACAGAATCTTTTATACCAGCCCAGGGTGGAATCCCTGGTAACCAGGGCCACTAACATCCATTAACCAGGGCAGTAATTTATGTGGTCAAAGACCAGTTGTACCCCTTACGCTCCTCAAAGTTGTCTGGTAAAAAAGAATTTGCAAAGAAAGTTTCCTTTTTATGTTTTCATGCCTATGCATACATATGATGGTATTGTATCACTCTGTTGTATAATGTAGAAGTAATGAAGTATTATCTTGATAAAGTGCATACCCTTTAAGTACTTTAAATAGCCATTGTATATTTTGCAGGCGATGGCTCGAGATGCAACTAACTACTATCAAGAGACACCCAAACAGATTGCACGCAAGATTAGACTTTACATTAAAACATCACAGAAACAGTCTTAGTATTTTACCTAAAGAATTTCTGAGCAGAATGGATTGTATAAAATAAAAGTTTAATGAGAATGTGTTGTAATAAAACTTCATTGTTTATATTTAAAAAATTGTTTACTTCTTGTATGATCATGTAAGATGTCCTGCATAAACAAGAGGCACGTAATATCTCTTAGCGGTATCTTGATATTTTAAAATTCTCTCTTGAAAAAAAATTAGTTGAAACATCATTTCTCAAACAGTAATTTATGAGATGCAGAGGGCTAGGAGAAAGCAAAGTGCAGAATGATGTATGCAGTTATAAAAGCTGCAGTAATAGTTTGATGGCATAAAGGAACTGTTATGTAACGAAGAAGAAGAAAGCACAACACAAAAAGATTTTGGCCTTGTGTGACACTGTTTTAGTCTCGGAAATAAATGGAAACAAACACTAAAGGAATTTTAGGAAGAATTGGTTTTAATTGAAAATGTTGAATGACAAGCATGAACTATCTGTATGCAAAACAAGCCAAGTAAAAACAAAAAGTAAATTTAAAATAAACATCCACTGTGCCTGAGGCAGCAAGAAATATAGATACAACAAAAGACTATTTATAATTTATGTACACTCCATATGACAAACTGTTTTTAAAACCAGGCTAACAGCACCAATGAAAATACTTCTTTGGAGCAATGACCTTATTAAGGTAAAGTGAAGGCAAAGGGTTAGAGGCAGTGTATGTGGTTCACTACATCTAGGGTGTGGCACTCCACCCTCCCCTGATAAATTGGGTACCCACTCCTGAAAAGCAGCTGCTGGGTGGGCAGAGGAGTTTTCTAGCACCAGATGCAAGCAGATCTTGAACAGGCAACTTTCAGCATCGTTGTGCTGTGAACACTTAATAGGCTATGCTTCCTCCACAAAGACCTCTATCCCTTACTGAACCTATTTCATAAACACCTTTCAATTCTTATGGTAACATAGCAGTATGTGTTTTTACAAGTGTACATTACCGTTGTTCAAGATCTTGCTGTCAACAGGTGAAGAGGATTTCATCTGGGTATTGAGAACTAAGATGATGAGGATGTATGAAGTCACCTGAATTATAACATACCCTCAAAATTCTTACTTCATCTGTTTCTAATATTCTATGACTTTTAGCACTAAGATGTTCCATACATGCATGAATTGTATGGGAAAAGGCATATATTTCCATACTGTAACTACAGCTTTGCTTTAGTGGACAATAGCATGTAAATGTTAACCAGTTGTCCAAAACATGCTTTGCTGAAATGTGGATGTTTTGGCCAGATATCTATTGTGCGTGCAGTCAAACAAAATGGAAAAAATTGTTGAAGATTTGAACAGGCACCAATAATAAATCAGAGAATAAAATATGACTTGTGAAAAGTAATTGTAATAACTTGTAATACTGTTCCTGATAATACTGAAATTTAAAGTCATCACAGCTTTACAAAATCACTCAAGTACACATCCTATACTTGGGCATGATAAAAATAAAGGTCTTAATTATACAGTTTAAGAAAATGTATCAAAAAATACATTATCCACAACAATGACTAACAATGTAATACTGCATGAGAAAAAGTTTTCACAACACTGCAAACACTTCTCAAAAAAAAAAAACAACTGAATGTTTCAATCACAAATGATAGTTTTTAAAAAAATTTTTAGTACACTGTCTTCCTTTTCAAATGCCTGCAAAGTTTTCAATGTCCCAAGGCCTTGTGGCTGTAAGTAGTGAACATAAGTGGTTCCTGTATCAATAGCATATAGAATCCAGATCTTAACCCTCTTTTTTGCCACCTCTTACCTTTCCTGATTAATCAGACGCCCATGTGTAGGCCAAATAAACAGGGAGAATTTTCCAGCCACAGGCCTGAGACCTTTTGTTCCAAATCTGAATACACTAATCAGCATAACAAACCATCTCCATCTTCAAAGAAGCAACAGTAATGTTTTCAAATTTCACTTGGCTGTTAACTGCAAAATGATTCATATATTAAAAAGCACATTTGGTAGCACAGAAAAGACCCAAAGGAACATTTAACAAAATTTCATGCTTTCAAATTTTGAAAATTATGAAAACAGTAGCTGGGCACATTGTAAAATCTTGATCACATCACATGGGGCATCACAACCAAATATAAAAATGTCGGGTAGACAGAAACCCATGCAGTCAGAAAGCAGGTCCATGTACCTTCTGAATGCATGGATTTTGCCCCTGCAGTCAATAAGAGATGCTGAAATTTGAAATAAAACCTGGTTACAAAGACATGTTCCAGCATTGCACAAACCATTAAAATATGCAAAAACTTGCATAAATTCAATGTGACTCCAAATGGCATAATAATGTTATGAGCTTTATCAGGGAAAATAAATAATGGATCATAATGATAATTCTTGTCAGAAACAATCATATGCAACAAAAACACGTTCTACTTAAAAGCAGCTTCGAGATCAGAAACAAGAGGAATTTTGCATCTTAAAAGGATGCACAATATATAATGAAGAACAGATAAAGTTACAATTAAGTTTCTGAGTTTTAACAATACAACATTTTCTTACTCTCTTCAACAGAACCATTACATTCTTAACCATTACATTCTTACCTCATAATCTCCCCACCTGTTATACTACCAGTCCTGCCTCTAACTGCATTCTATGGCAGAATTGACTTCACCCAAAGTTATCCCCCCCTAGTTATGGATCATAATTTGATATATATATCTTTTGTTATGCCACCACCCTCTAATCCAACATTTTTGTTGGATATGTGGATGGTAGCGAAATAACAAGTTGGTACTATACTTACCAAAAAAAGTGCATTATATAACCAATAACAAAAAATGTATCTATAATTCCAACAGGTTCAAAGAAATCTTAATGTACTTTTTACTGTTACTGACTTCTATCTGCATGCTAGCAGGAAAATTTCTAAGCTGAACAGCTGTGATACAACATCCAGAAGATCTGTAACTGTGCAGTCTACTGGTCTTTCAGTAATGAAATGATTTTAATTATAAGCCAAAGTGTATTTTAGGATCAAGCACCAAAACAAACCCACTTCAGATGATGACACCCATTAGTTAAAATCTGCCACATGATTATGGTAAGGTGCTGACCAAATTTTTAGGCACCAGCTGTGCTCTCTAACCCTAACCCTAACCCTTGCATGCTAGTAATTCACATACCTCCTGAAACAAACTTAAAATATTTCACATGCACATACATCAAATTCTCCATAAATTATTCTGATTTATGTACCATTATTACAACAGTCTACAGGAATGATTTTTCTTAACATGGAACTGGCATGAAGTTTTTCCTCATTTAAACAACACAGAAAATCTTTTGTATCTTCTAGAGTGGATGGCACATAAGGTGAACCTGCAAATGCAATTTTCATCATTGCAGTCGTGATGTGGGTCAAAATTTTGAAGGCAAACTATGAAAAACTGTGCATTACTGTCTTATACATTTTTGTTAAACGGTTCATAAAAAAGTATGAAAATATTAAATAGGTAAGGCAACATAAATTATCTCTGAACAGGATGAGCTAGTTCTTCAATGCGTCGAGGAATTCCACCCTTCAGAGCTGAATGCTTGACTGTGAAGGCATCTGGGTTAAACTGCAAGTGATCCATGGTAGCCCGAGTGACAGGGCGAGCAAGCTCAGTAATGCGACCAGTGGGCTGCGCTCGTCTTGCAGCCTTGCTTACAGGCCATTCTATCTCTCTTGCAGGCTGAAATCCCTCTGCCAAAGGTTTTGCTCTTGCTAGTTCAGTGCATCGCGCTGATGCCATAGCTGCTTTTGCTGAGTCTGTTACCTGAGGACAGGATCATTTATGTAACATAATGAATCATTAATCAGTTTATTTATTTATTGTTAATTTTATTTAAAAGATGCTTGAGCTACCAAGGCATATAGCATTTTTTGTCACATCCAAGGCATCTTTCCTTGACTAAACACAAACAATAAATATATGAATCAGAAGTCATGATATCAGAGCAGTAACGGTTACAAATTCTTCCCTTCCAAAAGAGCAAAGTGGCAGTTGAAACATTTTTTCATGGTATCATTTATCAGAATTTGATCTTGCTGTAGAAGATCAATTGCAAGACTTGAATGTGAGGGTGTGGAAGAAGTGTTTTGAGATGATTAACTGGTAGTGACATCAGAAAGAGATCTTGCATTTAATCCTTGTATCTTGTATTTAATCCTTGTTATTTATATAGTATCAAATACAATATTCCTATGATTAAAAATCTAAAATAAATACAATATTCCTATGATTAAAAATCTAAAATAAATAGACTTCCCTTTGTTTCACATTATAACTGGCAGAATAAACTAATATATTCTAGAATGCTGTCATTTACAAAATTGTGGGCAACTGACTGTAAGGTTGTGATAAATCTTTTTAAAATATTCTTTTAAATACATCTTTTCATTCAACAAAACAAATTACCAAAGTGTTAATTAGGTTGACAAATAAAGGATAGTAAATTAAAAACATTTTTTTAAAACAAGGTTGAATATACATACATGGTATATGTAAAACTGTTGATAATATTAATGAAAATTAAAATTTAACAAACACATCTCGAAAGTGCATCCTATAGAAAATAATGTAAGTTAGTTGCTATATCACTTTCTTCAAAACTCTCTAAAACTGCAAGTAAGTCACTAACTGCCCATTCAGCACTGCGAAACGGCCCTTCTGATCTGTCTTTAGGTGTGGCCAGTGACTGAATCCGTACACTTGGTCTGGCATTAAGAGCAGCTTCTGTCACGATTGACTGTATGGGTTTTTCAGGCTGATAATCTTTGTGACATGGCTGGTGCTCAGCTAAAGCTGTGGTACGTGGTCGGTCACTAGCTTGCATGGCTGCTTGCTTCACCTTCCAGAGTGGGGTGTCCCGTCCACAACTAAACAAAAACTGCTGCCTGAAATATTGCAAATCAGATGATCAGTCTTTGCAGGTATGTGGTATACTTGTACCTAGATTTTGGTGCTTGAGTAATTTACTGTTGAGAAAATCTCAATCTATGTATATATACATCCACTTATTCTTTGTTAAGTGTACACATATGCATGCATGCACTTTCTCTCTCTCTCTCTCTCTCACACACACACAAAAGAAATCATGTGCATGAAGGTGTCAAGATATTATTATGTATTACAGTATACCACTGTGCATTACATTACAGAAAACATTTGTCAATGTAAAGTATCAGTGCACCTGTCCTCCTTCCAGTCTGGGTGGAAATTCTTGTGCTGAGCGAGAAATGTTACTCTTTCTGTTGCAGATCCTTGCTTGGCTGCAGTGCTGGTGGGCCACAGAACCGAAGATCTACCAGCACTATAGTAAAAAAGAGGTCTACTTGCACAGCACACACACACACACACACATTTATGCACATATTCACACAGACATTCACAGTATAGTGATAACATAGGAATTAAGAGACAGGTATCTCTCACATTTCATTTAATGCTGTCTTCTTGTTAGCTTTCTTGGTATACAATGTAAACGTCCCTGTGCACACGAGATACTGTTGTGGTCAAAGAAAATGTCAAGCCTGTCAGAAATTTAATTTAAATACATTGTTCTATGCTGGAACTAAAATGATGTTCTATTTATTAAAGATACAAAATTTTAAAAATATGGTGAAGGAACATTGTTGAGAAAATACCTGTTTTCATAAATGGTTCCTTCCTGAAAGTTCCGCTTCGGCGTGGCTAAATATTGAACACGAGGAGAAGCTTGGCCACTGAGAGCATGAGGTGACACTGGCCAAATCATCTGCTGCGTGCCCCACATTACAGATGGCCTATAATCATGTAAACATATCAGTTTCTTGTTTGTGATTTTTTAATCACATTACAGGATAAGGAATAAAATATTTAAAAAAACAGAAAAAAATCTATACTTCAGGTGCAAACAATCTATCTACTCCCATATAGTTTTAGGAGCAGCAGATAGGCTAGTGGCAAGATCGATGACTTAACCTAAAGCATGCACACTAGCTGGTTCAATACCTTTTTTGATGCAGGCTAATTCTCCCTAACTGACCCAGATGTAGAATGGGTAAATGAATCCACAGAGGGTTAGTAGATAACGTAAGGCAGTAAGGGAGATGTGATGGGGACGAGCCCTGAGGTAAGTGAAGGTTCTAACAATTCACTCTTCTACAACTATAATGCAATGAAGCTACCATTACCTTTCCATACAGTTTTATATCAAATCAATATTTAATCAATGGTGCTATTAGCTAGTTGACCAACTGCTCTGTCACTCAAATAAAATTTTACACAATTTTTGGATGAATATAGGATGGACAAGAAGCAGCATTACAACATCAGCTGAGCAGTCCTCGGTGTGATAAGCTGGGTCAAGAAGGGCTCCTACATCCACAGCTGACAAATTCACAGATCTGTCAGTCACTGAAGGCTCACAAGGTCTACTTTTTAATGTAACTGTGACACATGATTCATTTCTGTTGGATGTCTTGTGTAGTCTACTGTGAGCTTTGATTGATTTAACATGCTGTCTGTAAAATTATATTTGGGTGAGTGATGGGTCAGTATTTAGAAACATGAAACCAACTGCAGATCGATGATCATGATTTAGTTTGAGTACACATACAATGATTATTCTTTTGTATGCATGAAACCTATGTCCATGTTAACCTACTGGAAGATTTTCGCAGATGACTTTTTACTACAACCCAACAGCTTCATCCCAACAGATAAGACAGATATCCTTCTTATCTGTTGATGACACATAAAAACACTAAGGGAAATACCATAAACAATATACCAAAAACATACTGCATCAGTTTCAGAAAGTGTATTCCCGTCCCATGATGTCAAACTTTATTTAAATAACAATGAAATAAAACAAAGCATGTTTATAGATTTTAGTATTAGCGCAAGAGGAAGCTGAGGTAAGTGGAATGATGCAGGGATAGTCAAAAGCTTTAAAGAACCAACCACTTATTGGGCTTTTAATAAGCAAGATCAGCTAGCTGGTTATTATTATTATTATTAAAGGTTATTTTTATATTGTCATATCCCAGCCCTAAGAGCAGGCTCATATTGTTCTTTTAACATGCAAGGTCACCAGTAAAATACAGGTAAAATAAAAGTGGAAAAAAAAACATATCCCAACCACTAGCCCTGAAAGGACGAAGTAAGTAAAGGAAGTAAAGACAGAAGACATATTAACTTACCCAACACATGTATGAGGTTGTATCTGTGGCTCTCTGTGCTTAGCCAGTTGTTGAAGACGCTCACTGTTATTAGTAAGACACCATCTTCAACACACTTAGCAGCCCTCAACTCTCTCTCACACAAACACATGTATACAAGCATACATTTATGCAAGAATGTTGTCTATATGCCTGTGTCTGCCTCCCTACCAACATCAAGTTGGCACCCACACACACACATCCACTCACCCACACCCCAGAGAGCTTTATTCAGTTTTTCCTGAATTATTTATCATATGCTGCCTATTCCAGTCTGTAAGAGCGTTAATGCTTCTTAAACAAGAATTTAAGATCATTAATTTATGCTGTTAATAACCTACCGTGCCTTTTCCCGTATGCGCTCATATTCACCTGTTAAAAGATGAAACTTAGATTTATGGAAACGAAACCTGCTGAGAACACTGACAATAAGTGTTGGTTAAATCCTTTGTAGACAGTCAGCAAGGCAAAAGAAAATTTATATTCTGGGGATAGCGACATTCTCCAAAATATTTCTCAGCACAAACATCACATGGCAGTAACTGGTTGATTTGAAATGGACAGTGATTTCAGCTTACTATGGTAATGATGAAGGATTTGGAAGGAAAAGTTCAATGAACCACATGGTAACTATGGTTTCATGGTCCGATAAGGAAATTGTTTCCTCTTTTGGCAAGACATGAGGGGGTAAATTGAGATATGTCCCTCTACTGTTTCATACAGATAAGAACATTTTTTCTATTGCAATCAGCTTTGGCCTCAGCAGTTGTGATATTTTAGGTAAAAATTAAAATCATTATTATTTTTATGAATTCATTATTTTCTTTGCCTGACATGGGGGATGAGAAACCAAAAACTACACATTCATTTTATTCATTACCCATTTTTACCATTATGTGGACAAAAAGCTCTGCAATATATTTCAATCATAATAAACATGATTTTAAACAGGACATTTAAAATCTTATCTTCGCCACTGACAAATAAAAGTCAAAATAACAAGTCTTGTGCACAGGATACAAGTGGATATATAAGTAAATACACACAGCAAATGGTAAAACAGGGGTGCGGGGGACAAGGGCAGACCCACAGTATTACATGATAACTCAAATATGCTCAAACACAACAATAAGTGTTTTAGATTAGTATTATCAAGCACAGCAAATACAAGTCAGTATCAGTGAAAGCATGAAAACAATCTGCATAATGAATTTATATATTCTCTTCTTATGACTGGATAATATATATCTTTACTGCATTTTTTAAGATATGTAAGTATCAGTGCTTCACTATTGTTCCAATGATGACCGCACAGCTTCTGAGCATTCAATGTTCTTTTGCCTGTAGAAAGAAAGAGTGTGCCCTCTTTTTCCTCTCGCTCTACCTATCTCTTTCTATGTAGGTAAAACATGCTCTTGTTAATATCTTCCATTTAAAAAAAAAAAGTTTCCAAGTCAATGATCCTTAGACTTGTATTATTTTATTCAGACATGAAGTACTCAGGTGGTATCTTGTAGAACAACCTTCTCGCTTGTCTCCAACAACTCAAATCCAAATTTCTCTTTAAAAAGCATTTACAGAAATATCTATATCCAAGCATTTAACCACTTTCAAGGCCTGTCTGCACCAGGACTAACAAGCCTACCCTTATAATCCGTGTAATAAATGAATTTTACATACCTTATACATAACTACAACATATAGCTATCACAAGGTATGGAAAATGACTATCAGCTGCTGTCATTGAGAATTTCAAAGTGCACTGCCTTTATGAGCAAATCCAGGTAATCAGTCGACCAATATAGTGAATATGCAATTTTTTTTAAGTCTTATGAACTTGCAGCTTTGTGGCCACACAACTCTTTGTGTTACTGCTACACAATAGAAGTATCGATGTTCCTTCATTGTGCACTATTCACGAGTTAAAAAATTCCTTTCCAGTCCACCAACCACCCCAACCCTTTCTTTTACCCAGCATTTCCAGTCGCTCGTGATCCTGTATTGTCATGCTAATTGACAGAGCTCAATGACGCCCATCTATATAGTTACCTCCGGTTGTACCGTAACCGCGAAATAGGAAGAAGAAAAACGTGCAGTGTGATCCGAGGTAAGCAGTGGTCAAGAATTGTGCGAAGAAAGCAGGAATGATTGATACAAGGGCACTATACACACACATCCACCGGACTGATATGAAAATCCTAGCTGACAGTCGGGAGGGGAAAGGGGCGAGAGTACAAGAATTTCGGAGGTTCGAAGCAGGTACTCTAATTACTATGCAGGTGTATAGGAAGGAAAGGCGACGGAAAGAAAAATAAAAAAATACCCTTTTCGGACGACTGAACCGTCCACTCTTGCAAAATCACTTCCGCCTCTTATACTTCGATCCCCCAACCCACCGAAACACGACACCTGTTCGATCTCCGATGTTATAGCTTTTTCCGATATAGATGGTGTCGTTACCTTCGCTGTGTAGCCCGTGTCCATGGCGGGCTGTTTATTTTACCTTCTAAAAAAAACTGTACCATAATTACAGTTCATTATGTTCATCTGCGTCGTCTTCGTGATGAAATCTTCGAACACTTTACCTGGTGTAGCGACGTCACTGCGAGGTTCAACGTCAGTTCTCGAATATTCTGTAGTCAATGAGTGTACATACTGCATTCTTTAGACTTTGATAAACTTAAAACCAAAAATACATTGTCACGTTTTCTTAGTTTCCCCGAGATGCCAAAATTTCAACACCAGAAAGTAAATCGGAATGAAAAATAATTAATGAAACCAAACCAACAAAAACAACCAACAGACCCGAAAGCATAGTTAGCAACGCCACACGTAAAAAAAAGAAGCCAAGTTAGGGTCAGATAATAATTAAGTTCTTTGAGGAACAAACAAGTGAGACTTGGGCACACGTGACCACACTGTCAGTGACGTACACACCCCTTTTCCGGTCACCACGTGCCACCTGCCCTTTCTCATCGGTGTCACTGTCATATTCGCCAAATTCGCCTGCTCAAAAACAGGGTCACAACATACATATTGTTACTTCAGGTGTTACCTAATTTTTTCATTGTGCGTGTGGGTGGGTCGATCCGTTTTCGTCTGGTGAATACTCTCTCTTCTAAAATATAAAGTGGCTGTATGCGTGTGGTAGTTAAACTTTAATATCACTGATCTGTTATCCAAGGGTTGAGGGAGGGACGCTCCGGGTGACCTGAGGAGTGCAGAGCCCGCAGTACACTGCATGTGAATTGTAGCAACAGAGAAGATCAGTATCGAAGATGAATGGAATGTATACGTGCCAGAACACATAAAAACTAGCTAGTGAGAGCCATACACAGTAAAATCATCCTCGAGTGTTCCTCAGCAACTAGCTTGGCGTGGGGCAGGAGAATAGACAAGACATTCCCATGCTAATAATTACCACAATGATAAGCAAGTTAAAGATGCACGTGAATACAGACGCACAGTGTACCGATCGTTTAGAGCATGTACGTACTGGAGCGAACGTTTAGACGGCGACACTTCGATCTAAGACTGACCTTTAGGCACAAGATTTAGTGCGGGAATTGAACATATGTTTAATCTGAAAACGAATTCTGCAACTTATGTCATATCTCTCCGAAAGTGGTTTTTTTTTTAAACCTTAAGATACCTTGACGGATCGAAATCGTTAGTGTAACAGAATCGGACTACAGCGTTGCTCTGATCTCAATAAAAACTAGTTCGATTTAAAGTCAGCAGAGTACATAGATGGGTCAGCAGGATTAGGGAAGGTAGGAAGAATGACAAAGGTTCCAACGGCAGTAACCAAGTGCTAATCTCTGATCAACTATACGGATCGTCCCGGGCGGCAGCAAACGATCGCATTCGCCCCAGCGTGTCCGTTTCAAGGGTGATAAGCACTGCCCTTAATCTTGGGGTTGCCTTGCATGTACTCGTATCAGATGGGCAGCAGTGGGTACATGGGTAATTTAACAGCAGTGTAGGGTAAAGGGTAGTGGACAACACGCGACGGTAAAGGTTCCTGCGGGATAAAAGTTCCGTAAACGCTGAACGTATGCACATACGAATCCATGCACACAGGCAGGCAGGGACGCACACACACACACACACAATGTAAAACAGAAACAAACCCTAAACGTGCATTTTCTTATGCGAAAATCGTATTCATGTGATACAAAACAGCTTGTGGCAGTTGCGTGCGTGTCTTCGTACAAGGAAGCAAACCCTTTGTAATATCACAGTATGGTACTGAGTAGATCAAAATTTTTATGCAACATGAAGAGTCCATCTCATATAGGCCTTTCAGTTCTATAGCGTGAGATAAATGCCAAAAGTGACCTGCAATAACAAATGGCCTTGTGATTATGACTGCGCTTGGCCACTGCCGCACTAAATTAAACTGACTTCGCGTTTCTATGAACGCACTTTTGTTACAGATATCCACAAATGTAAATTAACAAATCGGTCATATTTTTTTCATCTGCTGCTGGATTTGACAAAACAGATTCCGTGTCAAATATATGCAATGCAATCTGCTACATTGACTATAACCGGAAGAAAATGTCCACAAAATATATACTGCATCGCACATGGTATACTCCACCCGCCGGGGTTCTCAAAGTTAACAGATTAACAGTGCTTATGAAAAAAAGTTAACAGTTTTGCCAAAATACATGACTATCAAGTTAATCAAATAAAGCACTCGTCTGAACCAGTCTGCGTGTCTGCGTGCGCGTGTTGTGAAATTTGTTTTTCTCTTTTTATATGAACAGGCGCCTTGCTTGCGAAAAATAAACAAGGAATGGAAACAGACAATTAGACTTAATTTGACGTCAACAACGTGGACAAAACTGACAGGCGATCGCAAACCGCGCAGCTACCCCTGTCCCATCCTATGGTATAGATTGTTTTGATGAGGATCTATAGTACCATAACAATATTTTAGATAGAAACATGAAGTCAGATATATCGCTTATGAATCGAGAGTAGTCAATTTTTCCCCACAATAAATTTTATGGGATTTTTTAAACTCACGGTTGGAGTTTGTCACTGTGTGGCCAGCAGTCATGTCTTGGCGCCTTCTTTTCTGTCCAGTGGCAGTCACTGTTGCTGTCGGCACCGTCACATCAAGGGATGCAACTCTTTCTGACCGAAGGCGATCGCGTCACTTAGCAACATGGTTTCTATGTCACGTGTCTATTTTGACCAACCACTGACATCGCCAGTGACTATGGTCGTCGCTGAAGCTCGTTGTGTTGAAAAGTTAGCTCCACTACAGTACTTCCATCGCGAACTGTACGTGATCGCACGTGAGGGATATTTAGAGACAAAATCGATGCTTTAGCACATCACCTTAATCGGTGATCTTCCGTTTTGCGCCATCATAAAACGTTAAGTCAGCATAATTCACTCTGTCTACGAACTTAATACGCACGTCCGTGCTCTCCGGTTCATTTGTTAGATCAATCATGCATATATTTTTTTACAGGCCCCGTAGGCCAGCTTATCCTGTCAACTCAACGGGCACGTTTAATACATCTATTAAATCGGAATCAAACGCTCGTGACCTTTTTATTTCATCCCTCTAACAGAGGAAGTAATAATTTATAATTACATCACCATATATAATCGTAATAATAGTGAAGATTTTTATAGCGCATATTCACACTCATAGAGAGCATGCTCTTAGCGCTTAAAACGAGGAAGAGACGTGGACTAAGTAGACACAGAACAAAGGGGACGAAAGAAAACGACAGTACTGACGAAACAGAAAACATGAAAAGGCATCAAGTAACAGGAACAGAAAAATATAGTGATTCTGCGAGAAAGATGGGTAAAGTAGCAAGAGGGAAGGGGGCGGGGTTAAGAAGGACGAGCATTGTGCGGACTGTGTTAGGAGAAATGCTCAAGGAAGAGGTGCGTTTTCAGTGCAGATTTGAAAGATTCAGTTGTAGGAAGGTGGCGGATATGGAAAGGAAGAGAATTCCATTGTTTTGCAGCACAGTAGCCAAAAGTCCTGTGACCATATGTTGTTGTTCTGGTGACAGGAACAGTTAATCGTAACACGCGTGATCGAGCCATTCTCAAGGATTCATTGATATTTACAAAGACCTACTTAAAAAATAATTTTTAAAAAACCAAAGACGGCCTTTGCATAAGATAAAACAGAGGGAAAGACAGCTATGGTGAATGAGCATCGGTCCTGTTTGATGCAGTCATCTTCATTAATTCTCTCGCGCGCACCCCTCTGTTCCACGACATCCAACCAACGGTCTACCGAACGTCTTTACCAGTTTATATGGTTGTGACCAGACACGTCGATCGCTCCCCAGTTACTCAGCTGGATCTTAGATCCAGTGTGTATATCTATCATTTATGGTTATGGGGTGATGGTTTAGAGAGAACAATTTAAAGCTTTTCTTCTTTAGTTCAATCATACAGACAAAATAAGTTTGATGTGGTCAAAACTTTCGTGAAAAATTAAGGCTTTAGACAGAACTACTGGTGATGATAGGAGTGCTTTGTAAAATAAGTATGTCAAATGTAAATTTCTTCATGCATTTCAGTCAACCTTTGAATAGTCATGTACATTGTTTTTGCCATGAGATAGTCTTAGTTGCTGACTTGGCATAAAACAACAACTAACTTCATGCATTTCAGTATTCTGGCTTAATTACAATATTTTTTGTTTAATTCTGATCTATTGTGATAATTGTTCCATCAAACTCTATCAGTAAAACAATCATTTCTCAACTTAAAGCATACTGTAACCATACTCCAGCTGCACAATTAATAGGGAAGAAAATTACAAAATGCAACAAGAATGAACAAAAATTTTAATTCTATCTTGATGTAGTACACAGCATCGAGAAGGTGGCACTGCTCGCAGAAAGCTACATATGTGTTGCTTCCTATGCTGGACAAGATTCCTCAGCTCACACTAAATGCATCTCTACAAAGTGGCTGCGGTCTTTAAATTCTCCCCAGACATTTACTTGTGGTTCTGCAGAGCCTGATGCTGTCCCATTCTCACTTGAAGGGACAATTTCTGGCAGCATGTGGACTGGTCTCCTTTCTGCGGGGGTAACGTTTCTGGCTGGTGATGTCCCTGAAGTCTGACGTTGGCCACATGCATCGTAAGCACTCTCCTCCCATTTTCGCTTTCTAGAAACATAAAAGACCTCAAATCATCAATCACTAATTCCAACACCAAATCTAATTGTTTTTTTTTTTATTAAAATAATAATACAGCACTCATCAATTTTGATTTAGACATCATGTGTATTCTGTAGCTGTATAAAATGGGACAAAGCTGGGGTGGTACAAATATATAAGCTTTTAATAGCCTATTTACTGATCAGTGAGGTATATTTTGTTAGATACCAAATTTACAGAGTTATTAATGGAGGTGTGCCACAAAGGCATCACTGTTCAGTGCTGGTGGACCTAATGGTAAATGTTGTCCCATAACCTCAGGATGTTAGGGAGTGAGCTTGGGGCCAGCTTTATGTGAAAGCAGTGCCAATCTCTCTCCCTCACTACCTTACCCTTCCCCACTCTCTATAAAGTCAGGTACCCATTCCTGACAGCTGGGTTGTCTGGGGGGAAGCTTGCTGCATCATGTAGGTATCGAACCAATGAGTCTCTGAATTCCAATCCCAGTTCTCTAACCACTTAGCTATCTGCTTCCCCTACATTACCCATAAATAGGTGATCAGTTGTGGGGAGATCTATAGTCTAGCAAACGCGACCATTAATTTGCAGGACAATGCATGCAAACCATGATTAGGATTGCAATGTATTTTTGCACCCCAAGATTTTAAATTTGTTTTTGCAAATATAATTCATTCCTATGCAAAATTTGTACTTAGTTTACACTTTCAATGCCTATCAGCTGTGTTTTTATCTTTTCATCCTCTCCATATACATGTACACATTCAATCTCATTAACTTAAAAAATATTGTCAGTAATCACAAGATACCTGGAAAAAGCGATGTACTTAGGCTTTAAAGCCCCTTCTGGCACTCCTACAACCATGGCTAGGGAAATAGCCTCTTTAAGATGCTTGAGACTGCTGTATTGATTCAAAGGACTGGTGTGCACCCTTGAAGATTACAGCACAGGAAAATACAATCCTTGACAAGATCTGAAAAATCTGTTTAGGGTTAGCACTGCTTTTGTCTTCAGAACAGACTTTAATCCAATTTTGGATCCAGATTTTTAAAATGGATGAGCAGTCAATATGATAGCCGAAACAAAATGACAAGTCTTGTAAAAGAAAGTTGACTTGGGCACTGTTGAAACTGGTAATGTACGTCGAGAAAAAATAGTTCAGATAACACTAACCACAATGTCCTAATTGTCACTTTTCTGGGTAGCAAAATGATTTTGCTAGTAAACTGTCCAAAACAAGCAAGGTCAGAAATAATCAGGTTTTGTTGTCTAGCACGCTACGGAAGGTTTCAAGATCTGGAACACAAGGAAAAGCTGCGTTGAGGTCCCTTTGGAGCCTGGCTTTGTCTCCACTTACTCGCTGGAGAAATACAAAATCCAGCCTCATGAAATCTGATCCTACACAAGGTCTGCGGCTGTCTTGACTTTCTGAGAGGCTGAACAGTTTATATGCATCTCTATTTCTCTGCCCAACCAAGAAGATGCAGTGCTCCCAGTCAAGGAGGATGGCATCTAAGCCAGCAACGGCCTTGACGCCAAGTCGGCCGTTCTGGCAGTGCTCCAGTGTCACGTGCTGATCAAACCCCTATAAAAAATAAAATAAAAAATAATGTTCTGTACATATTTGAAAACTTGTATAAAAGCAGGTATGTCTGCAAACAAATGATAATTATTTCTTCAAACACTAGAGTCAGCCTTGCTGGGAATATTTACAGTCTAACCTCTATTAAAATATATACTTGATCATTCTAAAAATTGGTTTTGGATAGCAAGAGCCCATTTCCATTATTCTGATAAGAATAATTCCTACCTTCTCACCACAAATTTAAATCACCCTTCCTACTTTCCCGAAATAATGAAAATGGTTTATTTATAATGCTAACATATATCAGTCATGATCTTTGCATAATATAAAATTGAGTAAACAACAATTAACACACTGAAGAAAATAAAACATTTAGGCTATTTCACAGAGGGAAGCAGAACATATGGTAGAGGCATAAATGGCAGTCACTATGTGTGGTGGCATAATTTTATTACAAACCATATTAATAATGAGATTTACCAAATATTTACCTGATTTTCTTATTCGTTTATAAAAGCCTTTATGCCAATGTGCACATGCTACTTTTATCAGACATTAGTGCCCAGTTTGATTTTTCAGATCCAATTTTGTCAGGATCTATAGTGGTTCAAAGATCAGGATAGGGAATTTAAAACCACAGGGTTTGGGGAGATACATAGCATTTTTTATGTACCAGTAGTTTACCTGGTCAATTAAAAAAATTTGAGGATAAAGTAAATCTTTAATTTGCTGAACATGTAACTCCTAATGAGCTCATTCAAAGTGGGACACCAACTAAACTTGGTAAGCAAAAGTTACAAATGAAAGGACACCAAAAAATACAAATTTATTTATCATCATACACAATATTTTTCATTAAAATATTGTGTTTACTCTGGGTTTTATTACAAATATGTATATTGTGGTTAAGTGCAATTTATTTGTCTACCTGAATGCAATGGTTTTCTGTGTGTGTGTGTGTGTGTGTGTGTGTGTGTGTGTGTGTGTGTTAGTGGGATGAGATTAGAATAAAGTTCCTCCCCAAATCCTAGAGAATAATTCCTTTTTTTCAACATTTATTCTGTTACAGAGATACATAACATATAAAATACAATATTTAAAAAGTATAAAACAAACAACATATACACAGGTAACAGTGATTTACCCCATCTGCCGAGCAAACTGTCCAAAAATATTGTTAACAATCACTAATCAGTTTTTGTTCCAGTCACAGAGTTATCTAAAATATTATCATCCACTTGTGTTCTTATTTTCTTTTATCTAAATACTGCTCTTAATACCCTCCACAACTTTCTTACACAAGGTCATATGGGACCTGTCATCTTCTTTTTATATATATAACATATATGAGAGTGAAACAAATAACTCCTCGATCACTGCTAGCGTAGAGTCAGACCAAGATCATGACATCTTGAAAGTTAACTGATATGTTTAAGCTATTAGGACCAGTGAGACAGCCTGGGTCAATTTGGCATTGCCGTCATTTTTGCGATGCTGCAGTTTTAATATGAATTGTGCATGACAATATTTGCAGTCCTATTTCAACTGGCAGCAGGTACCAATATATTAATTTTTTTTTTTAGTAGATTGGTTTAAAAATGGGCTTTACTGGATATGCTACACATGACACACCTTCTCTGCACATTCTATCTGGCAGATTATTCACTGTTAGGCATGCGACATGCTAATCTGACGACAGACATGACATGTAAGCAGTATATAGTGTAATATTTTCACGTTCGCAAATTGTATCCCACCTGATAAAGAAGGAGGATTCGCTGCGTGTGGGATGAGTTCAAACAACGGGATTCTGAGATGGTTGCTCACAATGACGATCGAATAGTCAGCACAGACTGAACGGAAACCGTTGTCTGGGAGGCTGAAACTGCTGTTCACTTCGGTTCACCTTGGAAGAGCGAAAGGTAGACTGGCAAACGTAAGCCAACTACAACAATCGAGGCCTCACTTTGTTCTTTTTAGACGTCGTGTGACCTACTAGCCAACTCGAGGCCGATATATTCGTGTCAATAAGCGATGACGTTTGTGATGCTGTTTTATCTTCCTGGTCTTGTTGCCACTCCTAAGCCCTTACAGATTTTTCACAGTATGATTCTTTCATTACAGACACCTTCAATGCCATGCTAGAAAATTCATTAGGTTTTCTTTTTAACTGAGCACACGACGTTGACCAATTCATCCCACTCCAATGACCCTATAGCTATTACGATCCATGAGTAAATAACCAAAAAAGGGCACGATCAGCTGTTTACAACAGTCCATAAATAAAATAATAAGTAGAAGCTATTCTAACTCTCATGCATGCAAATCTAAATAATAATAATAAAAATCCTAGTCATCTATATGCTATGAATTTTTCTATTGTTCCTTTGAAGAACCTTTTCTTGTGACCCTGATGGGAATGAGCAGAGTGTGGCAGTCTGTTGTCTGTTGTTCTGTGTGGGACCTCATGCAAATCAGCACCGGTGGCTAAATTTGGCAGGAATATTATGTTTATCTCCAGCAAAAAAGGTTATATTTGGTAGGTGTATGTTGTATTCTAGACCATGTTTATTTTCTGTTTTCATATGTTGCTGCCACAGACCATACAGTCCGTGTCAGACCCAAACTTAACTTTAAATGCTGTTCTAAATAAGAAGCATAATTAAGGACTGTACACCACAGGCGGGTACAAACATGTTTGAGCTCTGAGTGACCATTTGAGTTGTTTCATGTGTGTCAAGAGCATTCATGCATGACGTCAGTGTAACAATAGTAAGCACGTGCCCTACACTGACAGTTTGTGTTCAGCAACAGGGACACAAAGTTTCAACGGGGGAAATAAAAACACAGCGATCCCATCCCCCTGTGTGTGTGTTGCTCACTTCCTCCCTTTCCATCTGCTTCTGACACCTTGTCTCAAATTTATTTTGCATAGCAGATATTTTACAATTACTTCTACGTAATATTTTTCCATTTTGAACCACTGCACGATAAGATCTTGGAATGAAGAAAATAAACAGTATAATTAAGTTCCATACACCTATCAATTACATTGAACATCCTATGACAAAGCCATCATTAAATATTCCTGCTTTTTTGTTTAATGTTTTACTGCCCTTGTTCTCAATGATTGGTTGCGTTTGAAGGATTTATTTATATTCATAATTCGGTCCGAAAGTAATTATTAAATTTTGTGAGCAGACAAAAAATATTTTATTAGGTTTCAACCGCCACCCGCCCGCCGTACCGTGCTTTGCTTATAAGATGATCTAGTCTACCATAACAGTGGCGTAGGAAGATGCTCGGCTTTGGGGGGGGGGGCAAGCTCCATGCTGACAATGAATAATTACGTTCACATTCTTGCCTTCCCCCCCGGTTCCTACGCCACTGCATAATCAACTTCACATTACAACCACTAGCCAGTATTCACTAGACAGCGGTGCCTCGGCCGTTTTTCGGGGTGTGTAGACGCGTTGACGTTTGACACAACTCTAGCGTCCCGGTCCAACAGCATCGACGTAGCTAGACATGGGCAGTGTGTACACCATTTGCGACCTCTCTTAAATCTTCAGTCACATCGTAACAGCAGTTACAGAACACGTGCTTTCGCGCAGACGTTTCTTCGTCCCATCCTCCGCTCCAGCGATTTATTCATGACAGAGACAATCTGTCATAATCAACGTTTTTTTTTTAAATTTCAAAAGATAAAGGAGGTCTTGATTGATACCTAAGGTTTTATATTTTGTGTGTTACAATGAGATGACACTTTCATTAGGATAGCGAAATTTTCGCAGTCCCATTGTGAATAAAGTTTTATAATTGCCCATCCCCCCACCCCCCGCTATAGTTATAGCTGTCATCCTGGTGGGGAGGGATAATGACGGCTATAGATGTAAACGAAGTGAAAATGGATGTATCTAAATTTTTAACCATGCCCAGATATATCTAGATAAAAGTCTAGTTTTGTGACGGCAAGGTTGCCTACATACCACATGAACCCGCCCCCAAAAAGCTGCCTTCTCAAGGTCAGGTTCACGCGTGCGCTGCGTGGACACCGAGTGCCACGACCGTACATTGACCCACTTCGGCTAGACATCGGCGTCACCGTAACCTCTCTGACCACACGTAGCGCACGTCTGTCTCACAGGTGGCGGTAGTCACTCTTGCCTCGTGGCTAAGTGCACGTGATCAGTTTAAATGGCAAAATATGGCCTCAGGCTCATCACATAAAATTAAGGTCAACTTGAATGACAAAACCTTGTAGCGGAAGCCCCGTCAGCATAAAAGGAGAAAATGAAACGACCGTCTTAATTACTAAGGAACGTTTAAACACAATGTTTCACGTGGATGCTACATCCATATCGTCCTGTAACTGCTTACTTCCATGTTTTTTTTTGAACCAGTCATAGAGAATGCAACAACAAAAAAGTCTTTGCTGTTTTTCAGTACGTATTTGTGAATGTATATCTGTAATCATAAACGCATGTTGCTCATGCAAATATTACTAACAATTAAGAAACTTCTTTCTTCAACATTGACCAGCAGAGAGACGTTTCATCTGGCTGACTTTTTAGTGTTGGCGAGTATTTTACTGCATCATATTGAGGGAATAGGGGATTATCTATAAAAAGACCACTTCTGGTGGTAAGGATTAAGTTGATCTGATATCCTGGTGCGAGGCGGTGCTTTCACTTTCAGAATTTTTTGCATTACAACTACATTTCAAGCTATCTACAAATGGTCTAGTTTGCACTTTTTAAAGTGCAGCATATATGTTTGGGAGCCTCCACAAGTTTTCCGTTACAAATTCAAGCCAGTTAAAATTTACTAGCTGTACACATTTTTTTTTTTTTTTTTAGTCTGTTCTAGAGCTGTCCCTCTAGTGTGAAAAATGGTTGTTTTTCTATTGGTGAATATTCAGCAGTGAGCAAACAAAAATTACTAACATAAAGCAATATAGCATCATAATTAAAAATCTAAGGCAACTTGACAAAGAGAAATAACCAAAGTGAGTGAGCAGTTCCACTGTGTACGTTATCTGTTGTATCGAGATGTTGCTAGACAAATGTCCTTGTTAGGACTTAATGCAACTCTAAAAATAAGCAGCACTTGCTGATTAAAATTGTAAATAATAAGTATTAAGAAATGATTTGCAGGGAAAAACTAGAAATGAGCAAGAAAATGAAAAACTATTTTTTGCTAATGCACATTAAAAATTACACTTTAAAGCTTCATTCACATCTTGTCTATGGGAGAACCACTTTAAACTTTTGCACTTACTCATTATTAATTATTTTTATTGAACAGAAGGGATACTTATTCTTGCACAAGCATCTAAACATGTTGACAGTAGTTCTCCACAAGATACCAATAAATATGTTTATAAACATAAACAGAAATAAGCAACAGTTCACTTATTTAAAAAAATACAAAACTATGAACAAGTCCATTCCTTTGTTCAGTTGTTAATCAGACAGCACTACACTTTTTACCATTCCACACTTTATTCCATTTTCTTTCCTATCATCTTGGTTTTTTTTCAATCACTCCTATCATGATTATTATTAATTTGTAAAGCGCCCTGAGCTTGCTCATATGGTGGCATATAAATAAACTTCATTAAATACGCTACTAAAATGACCATATATGTTCAAAATCCTTTAACTTTACATGCATCCATTTCAAATATAATTTGTTTCAAAGAGTGCACCTAAAACATCTTTCTCAGAAGTGTTACTTTTGATAATTATTATTACTGCATATTCTTGTTGCCAGTCTCATTAATTTTTGTTCATATTGTATTTTATGTTTATTTTATTGTGCTCTTTGAGATGTTTTTTATTTAATCATTTCCAGCAGACAAGGTGTCATGCAACAGTGTTTGTACTTCTATGTATAATGTAATCAATTTTTTTCTTACAAAAATTTCCATTTATGTTCATGCTTGCCTCAATCTGTATGCACTTTGGATTTAGCCCCATTTCTCTGAACCTTTCACACAACTAATTATGGAAAGGTGGATGATGTGACAGGCATACGCCATCTGCCATGAGATAGAAGCAAGATGGGTGGAAGGAGCTAGTCGGGATCGATACATATTTTTTAAAAGTCAATCTGCTATACTTAAATACTCGAATACATTTTGGCATTGTGTTCTGTTTTAGGAATAAGAACAAAATGGTCCCTTTTCTTCTCCACAATAAATCAGACTTCCTTCTAAATATTTTGGCTTTGTGGCTATGTGCTATGCATATCTTTGCCAGAGATTTTGAGATATTGAGTGAAACAGTTTCAGATTTATTTTGTCATTTTAATGGCAAAAGTAAAACAAAACTGCAACACCTATACGTGTCCACATGACATTTTTTTTATATACAATACTGCACTAGTTTGACAGTCCATTTTTTATGCTGAGAAGCAACAGGAACTTGTTAGAAAGTGATTTTATACCAGCTTATCGAAGACCAAAATAAAACACATGAATGTAAGTACAGTTAATAACAAAACAAGATGATGCATAACAAATTAGAGGTTTTGTGGAGAAATGTTTTTGCCTTACAGAATGAAGAAATAATGAAACTGGGGGAGGGGGGGAACAAAATGAAATTGTAGGATATTTTTGAACAATAAAAGTAGAAAGTGGCCTTCTTTGACAGCTATTATACAGGGACTGGCTCCTAGTTGACAATAAAATGACGGCACCCTAGAAAACATCAGATGAAAAATGCATTTACAGAGATGTTAATGCAATAAAAAAAATGCATGCCCCACTTTTAAAACATCTACATTCTCAAAGCTTTGTTCTTTAAGTCATGGTGCACACTATCACTTTAACTTAAAATAACTTCTGAAAGTTGTGATGCAAAACATTCCATTTTTAAGCCCTCTTAAAAGGGTTTAAAGTCAGGAGATAAAATAACACTGCGTCTCAATAACAAAAGTTATGATGTCCTCACTTATAAATGCAGTTATTAAGAATTTTTAATGGGAATTAAAGATATGTCTATTGTAGAACTGTGTTTTTTGATTTCAGTTTTTGAAATATAATAATTAACTCACTAATAGCAACCTGCCAAGAAAAGATGCATTCAGGAATTATGGGAAACCCTTAATATGTTTACATGGCTCAAAGTTCAATAGCAGGATCTGTATTGATATAAACCAGCGCCAATAAACCATTTAAACATTTTCTCCCCTTCATTTCCCCAAGTGTAATTCTCTCCTGCCAATCATGTCTGTGCATGCACTATTCTCCAACTCTCCTTTAAAACCTCAACAGACTTGCATGCATAATCAAGAGCCACATACACCCAACAACTCATGCTTTCCCCAGAAAACACCAAGCCAAACTTAAATGTAGTCAGTAAGTTCTGCACAGAAGAGACAATCCCCATTACAATGCCTCTGCATACTGTTGTGCACCACCATTTGATGACAAGAGAATAAGTATCCTGCTTTTATCCAATTTTATGTCTGTCTCACAATGCTTTATTTTTTAAATTGTTAGATGAAATGGGCAGCACATGAAGCTTAACGAATTCTCTTCATATACAAAAAACAGAAGCAGAAGCTCAAAAAAAAAACAAAAAAAACCACTGCATCTAAACATCCATGCAGACATCTAAAAAAATACACCATCTCCTGTCAAGCAGTTGGCTGCTTGCACACTTTTCATGATGTCCAACAAATCCTGCAATGCCAAGAACTGGGATGAAAACTTAAGCAGCAGTGGCTACCAAGTTGCTAAAAGTGAGACCCAGGAAGCCTTTTTATTTAGGTCATGCTTGAAAAAGGAAGCACTTCCTTAAAGAAGAAAAACAGTTTCAAGAATGGGTGAAGTTTTTAACTGCAGCACTATATCAATGACTTTCATCATTTTGGCGACTCTGGAGTTTCGCAATGATCCGCTCCAGCACACGTCGAGCTTCACAGATGGGGAAGTTAGTCATGTCATAGTACTGTGGCGCCAACTTTACAAGCCTGTAAATATAAGAAAAGCATCAAACAAAGATCAGCATAAGATATCTACAAAGAAAGATACACAACATCAACAATTCCCCCAAGCAGTCTAATAAAATTCATGTGGCATCTGCTTTGCCACCACAGTTTTAGGAAAAACCCCTTTAATGTAAAGCATGTTTTAAATAGTTTCTTCCTCCATCTACCTCTACGTTATAATAAATGGTGTAAGATGTCTAAATATAACTGTTCAACCAGCAGCTAAACCTCCATTTTCATATATAAATGCTGATAGGAATAATCTGAAATGTATGGGCATTGTTTTGATGTGGTAACAGACACTCCAAATACAACTTATCAAAATATAGCTAATGAGAAAATGGTTCTGCCTATTGCTAAATCTCTATAACAGCAATAATCTGACACTTATTCACATCTGGAGAGCAACTTTCACTTTATAATAAACAAGTGTCAGATTCTTTAATGATTTTTTTAAAAAGAAGTATCACATATTGGCTTTAATTTGCTGATTATGAACATTTTTTATTTTAAATTTTGTTATTTTACATTCCTTAAACCGCATTCTATTCTACAATAATTTCTAAAAAATGTGTGATGATCACTTTTAGTTCCAAAATAACTGAGTAACCTTTAGCCATGTTGCCAATGTCATTATGAAAACAAGAACCAGATATCTTAAGCTTAAGAAAAAATGCCCTAAGTATATAAGAATCTATTTGCCAAGTGACACTGCAAGAGAAACACGTCTTAATGGTGGCCACCATTTTTTCAATAATCAAAAATCCTATGGATGCAGTTGCCAAGACATCTACTCACTATGTTAACAAGAAAACATTTTGCTGATGCATGCATCCACACCTGAGTGTGATGTCACCAGTAAACTTCCCCACCCGAATGGATTTATGGGAAGACAAAGTCGTTAGAGAAGAGACACTTTAGGAAGGGAAAAAGGATGCAACTCTGGGGTGTGCCTTACTGAGCACCAGGATGTTGGATGAGTTTAATGACTCCGACTATTTCAGGGGCGGTACAGGATGGAGTAGAGGATCCAAAAGCAGACTGATCAAAGGCTGAAAGCTTATCAAAGAGTTTTTGCAAGAGGATGATGTTGAAGGCAGAGCTGCAGTTTACAAAGAGGGCAAATGTAGGAGCCAGGAGATTCAAGGTGCCAGAGGATAAAGAGCTAGAAAGAGAGCATCACTAACCTGACTGACTAGACAGGCAAACTGAAGAGGGTCCAGTTTGCCTCTGATAGTGAACACAAGATGTCTAAAAACCAGCTGTTTCAGAACTTTCATTACAACAGATGTCAAGACCACATGTCTGGAGTCATTTTGCATTGACACCACAGTCTTTCTGGGGACAGGGACAATGACTGACGATTTGAAACAGCAAAGGATACCAGAATGGCCTTTAGGTAAGAGCTTTATGAGAAGGAAACCATCATTATCAACCATTCAATGAGATGCAAAGTCTCATAAAAAAGTTTTGTAACTAGTTTTAGAACAGGCATTTTATTCACTTGAAAATTTAAGGGAAACTGTATGAGGCACATTAGGGTCAACACAGTCCAAGTGTGCATAGTCAAGGCTGGTGTCAGTGCAAGAACAGCTAGTGTGATAGAGAAACATGACTTTACTCAACATTAAAACACTTTTCATCTAAGCACATACAAGCACTTAATTTATATCAAATTTCAAATATCAGCCATGGCACCCTTACAATGTTTTCTCTACTGTTGTGCCACTACTGACCTTAAGGCTGGACCTTTTTTCTTCTCAAAATAAAACACATACTCACCATTCTGGTTTAATATCTGTGACAGTTCGAATATAGTTCTTGGTGGTCAAGACGAATTCATTGTACAACACCCACTCTGGCTTGTGATCCAGCACTGTTGATGGATGCAGCTGCACCACCTGGTTGTCTTTGACAGTCAGATAATGGCCTGTGCGCTCTAAATGGGCAACCTGGAAACAGGTGGGACAATGATGCCAGCAACAGTCTTGTTCACCTGAATCACCACCTACATGCACTCACTCTAAAAACTTCATTCCGACAGCTTTTATAAAATCACGGAACACTTACATCCTAAAATTTATAGTAATCCTCTTGGTTCAAGATAAAAATGAACAATACAATGACTGGCTTATAACTGAAGATTGCAAAGACGACAGTGGGTGATGTTTGTTTTTTACTATTGCTGCTCTGAGATAAACATTATACCAAGAAACCTAGACAATTTTGGAAAAGAGAAAACTTTGCAATAAAAAGTATTGAAAATCGTCTTGCCCGTGCTACCCGGCAAGGCCACGATCGTGGCTTGTCGAACCAAGAGGGTTAAACCAATGGGAATGCATAACAAATGACAGCACACGTAGCTATGAAAAGCAGGAAAACAAGCAAAAACACACCTGCATGAAGAAGCCACACACAAGAGCTCGGCGAATGTTGAGATAGTAGTCACGAGAAGTGAATTCTGTGGAGGATCGCCTGAGGTTGAAGCGGTCCATGATGCGGGCCAGCTGTTGACGCACGTTGTCAGCCGATTTCAGGGAGCGATAATTGATGAAGTTGTCATAACACCACTGAGGATCTTCATGATCTTTTGAAACAAAGATAAATATGTGACACTGAAAACTTTCACAATCTGCTCAGTTTGGGATAAGAGTAAATTTCCACCCCATACCATAACATCTCATTAGGTTCTGTATATCTGCACCCAGAGCTCGCATAATAACAACTTTGCAGTAACACATGATCTCACTACTGAGGATTATCCCAAAATCTTTATCAAAGCAAACATAAAAAACTATCTGTGCACAGCTTTTGGTTGTACTCACTCTGCTTGAAGGCATGGTAGACATTCAGAAGGGTCAGGTGGTCTCCATCCACGTGGGCAAACCTCATCTTGGCCTCGTCTGCAGCCTTCTTGGCCTCGGTGGGTCGCACAAAACACTGCGGCACTATAAACGTGTGGGTAGGGGGAACCGCAGTTCCCGTTCCCCGGGCCGTTAGCGCACGTCATGACAGAACTGGGGACTAAACATCAAGTCCTCATAGTATCGGAGACCAACCACCACTACCTCAAAGGACCATGTCCTAAGCATAAGCTTGAGAGACAGTACTTAACTCTATGAGGAAGTTATTCCTGCATAAACCTTGGGGGCTAATGGACCAATATGCAGTTTTGCCAGTCTAAGAAAATATCATCTAAAGATAAGATGACCTGGGTGACTATAAAACAAACAAACTCTGATAATTCCTGAATGCCAGATATACATGGCATCTCTTCTCTTTTCTTGGTAATGTGTTTGTCACAAGAACAATTAAAAAGTGTGACTGGCTTTCAATTAAATGTTCCACCATAATTTTTTTCTAAAATCACTGAATACTATTGGTCTAACAGGTAAGCAACAACCATTTTCACCAGCCCCTCAAAATAATCAACAATGAGAAAATCCTGCAACACTAATAAAGTCTACCCAAATAGTACACAAACAGATACCTGAAAGCATGGCAGTGATGGAGAGGATTTCATTGCTACAGTTGGAGTCACAAGAAGCAATCACCATCTTGGCAAGCTGGGGATCAAGAGGGAACTCAGCCATCATGGATCCCAGTTCTGTCAGTTCTCCATCATCATCAAGTGCTGCCAGGTAGTTCAATAGTTCCAAGGCTCGCATGAGTGTTTCGGGTGCTGAATGACACATCAGCAAGACAAATGATAACATGGCTGACAGAAGACAACTGTTCCCAAATCTACACAATGCAGACTACAGATGTACTTAAATAAGCAGTCTATAAATATTACAGATTTTGCAGAAGAGGGATAGTAGTAATTCTGTAAAAACATTCTCATTGTATCACAGTTTAAACAATATGTGTAAATCTGTGCAAATATATACCAAATAACATGAACATCCTATAAAACATACCGCTATAAATGCACCAAAGAATATAAAACAACCAAATGCAAAAGTTTAAGCATACCAGGAGGGTCCATAAAATCGAAGTGCACAAGGTCATCAATGCCCAGTTTTTTCAGCTGAAGGACCACAGATCCCAAATTGGAGCGAAGAATCTCAGGATATGTATTCTCCTGCATCTCCTGCTTGTAAGCCTTCTCTGTGTACAGGCGAAAGCATTTGCCTGGCCGTGTTCTCCCTGCTCTGCCTGCACGCTGCTGGGCACTGGCTTTACTGATGGCAGTCACCAACAAAGACTCTACTCGGATACGAGGATTGTACACCTGTGTGCAGACAGTTAAAAACTTTAATAGCTCCATAACAGTAACTACACTTAAGGTATAATGAACAAGTCTATCGCTGCAATGTTTTCTGTCAACAAATTTAAGAGCTCTAAAATATTCAACAACAGCTGTTTCAATCTCTCACTATCATGCTGTTTAATGTTTAGTAGTCACTAAGCTTTCACTTTTGCTTTTCTTGTTTTTCCAGGTTCTTTTTTTCCCCACAAAAATTCATTAAAAAACCTAAGTTAATTTTGCTAATTCCCTAACCCCCAATACAGTGGTAGCTTTCTTTTTGTTAACCATTTCAAAAAGAAAATGAGTCTACTCGCAAAATAAATGGCGTTATAAGCTTTTAAAAATATTTTTCGGGTGCCATTTTGGATCATTTCCATGCCAAATGAGAGCTGGACATGTGCAGTAAATGCATTTTTTTGAGTTTCAATTCAAAGGCAAAATAGCTGACATAAAAAAATAGCAATATGTAAAAATCAATTTTTGGGGACATGTCTGGCCTTAAGTACACTATTCTTCTATGATTTTAAGTGTTACACAATAATAAATTTTAGGTTACACAAAATGATGTTACTTTTTGACCACAGCACCATCTGAATAAAACGTACCTTCTGTTTGGCAAAGCCAGGATCAATGACAAAGACCACACCATCAATGGTCAATGACGTTTCAGCAATATTGGTCGATACAACCACTTTGCGCCCCACAGCACCATTCGGTTTGCGAGGGGGAGCAGATTCAAAAATTCGCTGCTGTAAATTTGGCGGTAATGTGGAATACAAAGGAATGCATTTCAGTTCACCAATCTCTGGCCCAAGATTTTCCACTTCACGGGAAATCCGCTTGCAAGCCTCATCAATTTCCTTGATGAACAGCAATACAAACAACTTTTCTTTAGCACTGCAGATATACATACAATGCTTTACTACTTCACAAATGGCATAACCAAAATTAATATTAAAAAAAAATAAAAGGCCCTACAACCTTTTCACATCATTGGGGAATGAGGTGCACCATTTTTCTTGGGGCCAGCTTTATGTGAGGGTGATGCCCACATCCTCTCCCTAGCTGCTATACTTTCCTTAACAGTTGGGTATATATATCAATTTATTCTTCTAGTAACAGAATGACTTTTTTAAAGGAAACTATGAGCAAACTTGATAGTAAGAAATGGGCCAAAAAAAAAAAATAAATACTGCAAAACATAACTGGTCCACAGTTATGAAGCTAATAAATTTTGGTCGAGACAAAAACACATTTTGAAATGCATTTGAAATGGATGCTCTCAAATGTGATGTTTCCCAAAACAGATGACAAAATAATGACTCATTCAATCCTACCTTCCCTGTTCTTCAGGCCCCCAAATGAACATACAAACATTCACAAACCTCCTGGCCTGTAAGGAAAAGCAGAATGTCCCCTGCATCTTCCTCACACATATGAATCTGAAGGACTGTACGAATGGCTGCCTCAAGATAGTCCCTCTCAGGCTCAGGAGTATAAAAGATTTCCACAGGATGGGTCCTGCCAGGTACGCTCATTAGAGGTGCATTGTCAAAGTATTGCTGTTGAAAACACAAAAATACTGCAATATACTGTTGGGAAATAGAATGCACAAAATAAGAACACAAGCTGCAATAGTATCAGGCATTAGCCCACAAAAGTAAATAAACAGTGTGTACCCCTGTCGGGCACTTCAAACTGTGTTCCACAATGACTAGGGCACAAAAGCAGAGCTCACCCTCCATCTTTTCTGCCGCATTACACTTTCCCTGATAAACATGGATTAAAAGACATGGCAGTTAAATGGTATTTAGCAGCTTGTTTGAGCAAGGCACAGACCAGCAACCTTCTACCTAGAAATCCAGCACACTAACTATAAGACTATTCAATGCCACCCACCTATACCCCAATGGAATGTGGATTTATAGTTTAAATACAAACGCTTCATGTCTAAAAGAAAGTGATGGACAATATTTATGTTAACCACTAACATTTTTTTTCAAATTTTAGTAAATAAAGCATTCAAACTGCAACGGAACCAGTGGCAGAAATGTGTAAGCTTACCTGAAACTTTCCTGCATCAAGTGTGGCACTCATGACAATAATTTTGAGATCTTTCTGTTGCTTGGCAACCTCCTTCAACAGACCCATTAATATGTCAGTGGCCAGTGTACGTTCATGTGCCTCGTCAAGGATAATTATTCCATATGTCTCAAGCAGTGGGTCAGACATAGCCTCTCTTAGCAGCATGCCATCTGTCATATACCTGTTGCAGAAAAGTAACATACAGTATAGGTTCTTCATACCATGTCGTACAAACGATACCAAATACCATAGTACTAACATCAATCCTGCTCTTGCAAGATCTGAAAAGTGGGTAAAAACAGGTTGAAATAAACTTGCAAAATTACTCTTATGTTTAGGATTCACCCCTTCTGCGCATTCAGGAAACTTGCTGCTTTCTTCGTTCTGTTAACAACATATCTCTGCAAGAAAATGCACACACAACTTACTTTAGCACAGTTTTGGCAGAAGTGCAGTCTTCAAAACGAATGCTGTAGCCTACTTCTTGCCCTAAACATACATCCATTTCTTCTGACACACGCTGAGCTACAGACATGGCAGCCACTCGACGAGGCTGTGTGCACGCCACTGCTTTTTTGGGGTAGCGTGCTCTGACCCACTCCAAACACCACTGTGGAATCTAGAGGACATACATCAGTTATAGGATCACGCCAATGCTAAGAGGATTTTGCTGCAAATAATTACAACTCTCTTTCAACAAATTTTCAAAAGTGTATTTTGGATTGTGTGCTACACCTTTGATTTGGATATATATATATATATGAATGCAGCATTTCTCAGGAGACAGCCACTGCTACCTACTTTGTTACTACTGTAAATTTTATACTGAAACAAATTTAATTTTAATTTTAAACATTTGTTGGATCATAATTTCCAAAAAACATCACCCCCTCCCTCCACCAAAACCTGAGTTTTTCTATTAACAATCACTCAAGAAATCTGACAAGAATTTTTGTTAAAAGCTGTACCTGAGTTGTCTTGCCTGATCCTGTCTCTCCAACCAGCACAAGAATTTGATGCTTGCTGACCATTTCCAAAAACTGTGATTTGTACTCCCATACAGGAAGCTGGGTGCGTTTGTTGAAAAGTTCATAGTAGTGTGGTGTGAAGGGTAAGCCTATCGTTTGAGATCATTTCTACATCAAACATCCTTAACACATTTTTGACACAATACATTAACAGTAATTAGACCTAATTAAAGGTAACAATCTTCTTCGAGTCTAATCATAATACCTTTTGGGGTATGCCTGAGCCTTAAACGGGGTATTAACATTAGAAAATCATATTTTTATTTTCATTGTGTTGCATTTATAAGATTAAACAAAAGGCAGAACAAATTTATTATATGGGGCCAGCAATCTATACTCCATTCGATCAATATGCTGCACCAAAACTTGACAAAGTTTCAAGTTTAGCAACATGAACAAAATATCCTTATCACCCATTAAGGGAAATTTACAATGGCATAAAAATTCCACTCTCTTCTGGATCATAGTCAATACCCATGTTTAAGCACCTATTTTTCATAACTCACTTTTTCTGCAATATCAGAAAATTACCACACAAGTCATGTGTGCAACTGGTAATTGAGGGTCACTAGGAACAGAAAATAGCCCCAGAATGTTGCATAATGGCAAAAATAAATGGCCCCATCCCATTTTTAATAAAAAATAAGGCCTTCAGTAGGTAGCACATCTCAAAAGGAATTCACTTTCTTTTTTATGTACTACAGCTGCTTCTATGCACTTCCAACTTTCACAAGAGCAGACAACTTTGTATTATCCACCTAAAGCAAGCCAACATAATAAAACCACCACTAAACAGGAGTAATATCATGACCACTTTTTTCAAAACTTTCAACAATATTTTGAATGTTATTTAATTTCTGGCCAAATCAAAAGGCATTGATTCTTTTTTTTTTTTAAATTACCTGTGAAGGGATTCATCTGAAGTGTTGGTCGTGGAATGTTGAACTGTTCAAAAACCGATTTTGGTTTGCTTTCTTTCTCATCTTTAATCTTATCTCCATCTCGATGATCTCTAAAAAAATTAAAAAAGCAAAAGAACGTTTTCCAAAAAATCCACAATAACCGGCACATAAGAATGCAAAAGGTGAAAAACTAGTGAATAATCGAAGTCTTTCTATTAATATCTGTGAGCTCGGTATTACTAAAACCGAATAGAATACCTGTAACACATTACCTATTTTTAAACCTTATAAAAAATCTTAGTCTTTAATCACAGTTGTTTTATGTCTTCGCTATACAGTCCATTAATACATTATATAGTAGGCCCTATTCAGTAATTTTATTCAGGGTGGGGTTACGTTAGCGGTGGGCTTTTTTTCCCCGATCAATTGTATTAAATATTAAACTCTTGTAAATTCTTCAGAAAACGGTCTATTAGACATCTCGTAGATAATTTAGCATTTATTTGCCTTTAGCCAGAGAATCATAACCACCTTGACTTTTTTCCAGCGCCAGAATCACCAACGTCAAGCCTTCGTTTCGACATTTCTCCTTGCTGCATGAGTAGAAAATGGCGGCAAGCAAGTGACAAGGATTTGGCTATTCTAGAAATCAAGCAGTAAACGAATAAACAATATATGAGAACAATGAAGGCTAAAGCTAGACTCACAAATTATTCAGAACGCTATGCACTCTTAGGTAGTCCATTACTTTGTTTTCTCCCTGTTAATCGCATAGAATCGACCGGCAGTTCTATTCAGCCTTATCGCAACATACATTTATGTATCCTTTGGTGCTGTACGCTGTACGTATGTAAACCATCAAACCACGAACTTGTATTGTGCGTAAAACCTTCAGTGACCGTTCGTTATGATTGTACTTGTACACCATATTCTCCACACAATTTAGAGGACATGTTCACTATCAGTGAGGGAAAGAAACGAACGCTTATTCACCCCAAGAAAAGGAAAATATTGAGCTTCCTCTTTCCCAACCCATGTCTTTTATAGCAGACTTCAATCAAAGGAGATTTATTAGTAAAGACAAAACAAATATATATACAGTATATATATATATGATACCTAAATACAACACAGTCGTCGTTTTCTCTCTCTACTTGCTTAAAAGCATGTTGACATCACAGCACAAAAGATTGATTATTACGATATAATAAGCAAAAGAAAGCGCACACACGCGCACAGGATCATACGACATGTTAATTCTGGCAAGCCCATCAGAATAAATGAGGTACGGAAGTGCAGAGCCGGAGTTAGGAATACGCTGGGCGAATGTCACATGCGGGACCTTTAGCTGTAAGTGTAGGGCAGAAAATCCTTTCGCGGGGCCCCTTCAGACGCCCTAGCTGCTCGCCCCACCCAGTGCGGCAAGTGGGCATTGCAGGCATTTCAGATAGATGTGTGAGGAAAAGAGAAGTGGGATAGATGTGAGTACATGTGACTTGGATGCTGGTCGTTTAGACGATGCGTTAATACATACGGATAAACGGTTGGCAGTTTGGTGTGTATATATATATATATAGAGAGAGTAATCAGTGCATTAATGATACAAAATAGACCGGCGTATTCTTGTGGATGTGTTGTATTCCAATAAGAGTTCTTAAAAGCAGTTACAGGAGTGAGGAATGGATAGCTATTAAAAAGGGACATAAGAATCTAAGATTTTTATTCTTTTTTGTCAGAGTTCTTGTCAAGAAGCAGCTAAAACATGTAGTTATTAAGCAAAATGAAGGAGACAAATTTGCAATTGTTTTACACTTTTAGGGTGTATGGTCAATGTATTACTCAAGTAAATATTCACAGTTTCATGCTTGAAGATAATTACAAATTTTTATTAAAGCTGGATTGTTTAGTTTGAATGTGCTGATTATAGAGATCATGATGTATACATAATATAATAATAGTATTATAATGACGAGAGCTTTTATACCGCGGTATCCCAGCCAAAGCCAGGCTCTCCATGCATAACAAACACAAAACAAAACACAGACAAAATTCATGTGGCTCTCTCTGTGAAGTTAATGGGAACGCCAGGTCGTTCTGCCGGATGACATTCATAGACAATTAAAACGTAGTAGACAATAATCATGAACCGTAGATCAAAGCGTTAGAAGAATGTCCAGAAGATCGCAAAGCAGAAATTACAGCGCAGGCAGACTGATCAGTATTTTCTTCCGATCCAGATCGGGTCATGGCACCATAAATTCTGTAGCCGGACTGACCCGCTTTTAATAATCTTATTAATAATAATAATAGTGAAGATTTCTACAGCGCATATTCACACTCATAGAGAGCATGCTCTTAGCGCTTAAAACAAGGAAGAGACGTGGACTAAGTAGATACAGAACAAAGGGGACGAAAGAAAACGACAGTACTGACGAAACAGAAAACAAAAGGCATCAAGTAACAGGAACAGAGAAATATAGTGATTCAGCGAGAAAGATGGGTAAAGTAGCAAGAGGGAAGGGGGGGGGAGTTAGAAGGACTAGCATAGTGGACTGTGTAAGGAGAAATGCTCAAGGAAGAGGTGCGTTTTCAGTGCAGATTTGAAAGATTCAATTGTAGGAAGGTGGCGGATATGGAAAGGAAGAGAGTTCCATTGTTTTGCAGTACAGTAGCCAAAAGTCCTGTGACCATATGTTGTTGTTCTGGTGACAGGAACAGTTAGGATACGGTCGTCAGACGAAGAGCGTAGTTGTCTGGCCGGAGAGTTAGGGATGAGACTATTCTGACTATTTAAAGACCAGCCTGAATGGTTTACGTTATATATATATATATATTTTGCAGATATCGGTAGATATAGGCGATATAAACCTAACCTGCAAATTTTAGCTTCCCAAACCCATCCGTTAATTATTCGCTACGATTCGCACCTGTGATCAACAAGCGCCGCTAACAGTGTACTACGTCACGCTAGTGCACCATTCACAACATTGGCAGCAACCAACACCAAACAGAGAGATTGAGCGACAGTTCGGATTAAAACTGTTGAAAGTCTGTATTTCTCGTGCTAAAGTAGCAGTTTGTGAGAACCACGAGAAATGAACTTTCAGCATCCGAATAACCCGAAATGTCGCTCATTCTCTTCCTCTGTTTGGTGTTGCGAATGGTGCAGTAGCGTGACGTAGTACACTGGTAGCGGCGCTCGTTTATCGCAGGTACGAATCGTGTACTTCGGCAGCGGATAATTAACGGATGGGTTTTGGAGGCTGAAATTTACAGGTTATGTTTACATCGCCTATATCTACCAATATCTGCAGAAAACGCAAACCATTCAGGTTAGTCTTTAAGGCTTACTATATAAACACTGTGGCCGGATCATCGGCTAAAGGCAGCTCCAAAAAAGGCCCTACCCCCAATCAGTCCCTTCCTCTCTATTGTTCCAGAGAAGAGAATGGAAGTTCCCAAGGAGAATTATCCACTGCAATTCTAGCTCTTACTCGTTGTGTGTTCTATTTAGTCGAATATGCCTCGCGTTGTGTTTTTTCTTTCCTTTCATCTACCACACACCCGCACTTAGCCAACCTTGGAGTCCAAAAAACAAAACAAAAAGTTGATCATGCTTTCGTGTGCTATTCTACCGTGGACGAGACAACATTCGCTCAAGGAATATGTATTTATCTCATTCGTACGACGAGGACAAATGTACGTGTCACACACAAAGAGGTAAGTAAATTTAAAATGGATTTAGTTCCATTATTTACACACGCAAAAACAAAAATTCCATCTTACTTCAAACATACCTAACTCCTACACTGCTGTTACCTATCGCCTAATTCTACTTACGTTACTAATGACTAAGGGGAGGGAAATGGGGATTTTGCAGTATGTGATCTACTTGACAGACCAGAACACCTACACGTGGTGCATTGGTGCTTCTCCCGCACTCGAAATAGATAAAAAGAAGGGAAAGGACAGCAATTCTGAGCCACTTGTCAGCGGATGTAGGGTATTGGCTAAGCGCTAAGATGAGTATGTTTCTGCGCAAACTCTAGAAGTTTGATGAAACTTCTCCACTTCGTGCACGGAAGTCAGAACATATACTTGATGACAATGGTGACCTCGTGAGGCCCAGCAGAGATGGGAGATCAACCTACTGGGTATGGGTGTACAGTGATGAAGACTAAACACATCCTTATAAATATCATGGTATATACAAAATATTTTCCATGTTTTGTGTGCAATAAACATTGTTTAAACGAGTTTAATTCTTTTTTAAAATTCCGCCTCGCCATATTCATGCTAGCTTAGTATTTTCCAATTACAGGGAGCGTGAGGTGAATTATGTGCATTATGTCAGTAACTTTCGAATCACCACATCTTCGAGGTCACTATTTCTTTCGTTTTGAGCTGTCTGGGAGGAATGGCGTGAACAATGAGGTTCTGTTTCGGTTTGATTTGTGTAGCATGTACCACCAGCGATCAGCAGTTGTGAAAATATTGGCTGTACCACTGTATTTATTTCACTTTATACAAGCCATTGCCTTGTTCTCTACTCGTTTTCACATGCATTATTCTTTAGTTTTGTTTTAATAAATGACGGCAAACATGGAACCATATTGAGTTACCTTGAATATACATTGTAGATAACGATAATGTTTTGAATAAACCTTATGGCAGGCACCAGAATGTCCACAAATCTAATTTGTAAAGATCTTCTGTGTTTAAACCTATTGGTCTTTATTTCACAGGCATTATTTTCTTGTGAAAATATTTACATAGACCATATTTTCAGAAAATTAAAAAATCATAAATTCATATATTTTAATTAAAATCAACATGACTTTACAACTATAACAGTTATAGTATTCCCCCTACTTATAAATATGGTAGTTATACACTTCTCCCCAGTTTAAGCTATGAAATGACACAATGGACTTTCTTGCTTAAATGCCACACCTTTGTTTTCTGCTACATTCCTGCTTTCTATAATAAGATCTTACACATCTCTCATGGCTATTCTTTGAATGAAAACCCTTGCATAATAATAATAATAATAAAAGCATGCACACCCACCCACACACAGCCAACTAATACAAAAGTTAAAAGTTGCTTTACTTAAAAAAAAAAAAAATTATTGGGCCAATTCACTTTTTAGTCTTTCAATGAAAGAATCAAGTTTGTCCACTCCAAGAACAAGAACCGTCCTCGTCGCCTCCATGTCATCTTCATCCCACCGTTTCTCAGACACACCATCTCGCTCTGATGCCACAGACCAGGTCACACTCAGGTCACTCATCTGGTTAAAAAAAAAAATCCCCCAAAACAAACAATACAAAAACTGTGAAATGACTATGCAATTTTTAGGAATAAAGTAGGCAAAGAAGACAGATTTATCAAATATGGTTGTAATCATGCTTGGGTTTAAACACATTATTTCTTTTTCTTTTAAGTACAAAAAGCAAACCAACAAACTTCTAATTATTTTACCTGGCAGAAGTGCACAATACTAACCTCTACCATAAATTCCTCCTCTGGATTGGAAAAGAACAATGATGGTGCTTGTCCTTTAACCTCAACCTTGTATCTATATGTCTTGCATAGCAGCAGGACTTTTGTAAATGTAAATGGCATTTGCTTTTTGTTGGCTTTTTCAATATCCTTTCTGGAAAAAAACCAGAACAATAAATATTTTAAAATGCCTTTTAAGTGTCATTCTGCTGATTACATATATATATATATATGTTGCACTAAGTGCATATCCATACATGCCTCTTAATAAAGTGCAACATTGCTTTGTTACTTAACTGATGATAGGTATCAATGGTACAACATTTTCAGGCTACAAGCATACCTGAGGGACTGCATAGCAGGAAGGGTGATCTGATGAGGTATATTAATGAAACGCTCATTGAGGAGAAGGCCAATAGTTTCATTTGGATTGTTGAAGAGCTCTTCCATTTTCTGCCCATCTTGAGGGCTGACAGACTTGGTTTTTGATGTCACCATTGATATGATCTTTTGTATGCAGTCCTTATCCTGACAAAATTAGATTTCAATGATGCTGTATTGAACTTTGAAAAATCAAACAAAATATGTAATCTTCTAGTGTATAATGAAAATTACTGAAAAGATCTTTGAAGAAGGTGACATATGTAACAACACTGCGTGCTAAAAAACTGCCAACTATAATATTAGCCCATAGTTTAAGTTTTCAGATGCATTTCAGATAAATTTCATAATGCATGCTTAACTGAAATTGTGCCTAAAAAAAGGTGTCAACATAAATTAAGAAAACAGAACATCTGGACACCAAAGAGGATTTTTGGTAGTTTAACTTTTGATTCTACAATTTGCAAGCAAACATACTTTAAGTTTATCTAAAAATTATCAAAACTTGGAAGTTGTTGTAACTGTACTTTAAGTTATTAACAGATCTGGCAAATTATTTTTAAGAAAATGAATCAGATACATTTCATTTCCACCAACATTTCTTATGATCTCCTTTCTGGGAAGGAAATTAATAAGACACTGCTTTTTCTAAGTATGCAAACCTTCTTATCTGCAAGATTTATAATGGTTACAAGACCAAACACAGTATCCCCACTGTCATCATCCATGGAACTATCATCTTCTTCCTCTGCTTCTATTTGCTGGAACAAATTTTTTTTTTTTAGAGTTCATCATATTAAAATTGCACATGGCAATGTTATGCACATTATTTGACAGATATAAATATGAGGTCACTGGTCAATTCAACCGTTACCTGAGTTAACTCAAACACATCTACCATTCATTTGACAATAAAAACAAATGAACTTTATTGTAGTCTCCTTCATCGTGTTTAGTGCCTTAGATATTAGGGGGGGGGGAGTGGTATTTGTGACCCACTTATTTGTCACCATACTTTATCATATTGGTTAATCTAAGCACCTCTTTCATTGACTGTGCATGTTCACACCTACACAAATGAAGCTGAAACACCTCATACCAAATAAAATGTTGTCTATACAAGTTTTTGTGTGTGCGTGCACATGCATATATACATATATGTGTGTCCCCTCAAAAAAAAAAAGGTGAAATATTTTAAAGTGTTCTGTAATGTTGACTCCATTTCAAGTTTATACTTTAAAAATGAGACTCTTCTGACTAGCAGTTTCTACAACCTGTAGTCAAATCAACATACGGCTGTGGTCAAATTAATTTGTGCATGGTCAAACTAACTTGGTTGAATTGGTAAAGGGTCAAATCGACCAGCTCCCAATTGTCAGGCTAATAAAAAGTACAAATCTTATATATATATATATATATACACACATTGGTTATAAATGCACATTATAATTTGTTTACATAATCTATAATCTCTCAATCAGGAAATTAAATTATTTATGTAGAGTTTGCTATGCCATGTTCAGCATTGATTACCTGCAAAAATAGTGCTTCTCTTTTAGTTTGCAATAACACTTTGACCTAGCTGCATTGTATAGATTATCAACAGCATTAACTTCAGTTCAGATTTTGATCTTGTAACTAACCTTGATAACACTGCCAACATAGTTCTGTGCAATAATCATGTCTGCCAACTCTGACAAGTTGACATTTGCTTTAAGGAACAACTGAAACAAATAAAACGAAATCCTTTTTGGAGTATAATGCACATAGTAATGTAAATATAGGCATGAACAACTATAGCAGTCACCAATACACATGCACACACATACACATTATTAAGGTAACACACACATACATATCACCAAACACTGCTTTATTTGTGAGATGTTTATGTGTTACCTTGCAGATCAACACCATCTGTCCACTCTTAATTAATTTTAGGAATAATCTTTTTGTCCACAGAACAGTAATAGACTTTATTTTTATTTATTTTAATAGATGGTTCCAGAGTTTTATCCCCTTCATTAGAAACAATCAGCAGTATCTCTAGTGTTCTTTGATTCAGTGTGAGCACATGACACCTGAATTGTCCCAATCAATCCTAAATGTTCTACTTCTAGTTCTAGCCTTTAAGCATGTGCATGAGTGCCCATTTATGAATGGTAACAGTTTCTAGATTGTTTTCATAAATAGCACATGTAAAGATGTATTGAATATGCGTAGATGAGAAAAGAAAAGAAAAAAAAGAGATTGCCAGATGTGATGTTTGAGAATTAGATCTGTGACCTCCCTTCCAACAATTCTGGAGAGAAAGGGGTGCAGAGGGACTGACATGTTTTCAATCACTGACGTTGTTTTGTAGGGTACATGCAAGACAGAGATAAACTAACAGCATTACTTCATCACAAGTCACATTCTTGTAATTTTTCAGCGGGTGCATTTAAGTAAAACACAGCTGTAACAATGAAGTTTTCTACTCTTACACGTTCTGGAGGGGCAATTGTTACTAAATAGAAAAAAAACTTTCTCCTTACCTGTTGTAGCAAAGTTTTTATACCTGCAAAGTCTGAATCCTGTGGCATACAAGCTTCAAACTCCACCTGAACTTCCTGAAAAACAAACAGCACTGTTATGTAGCTTACAATATATGTAACTTATAATAGCTCAGTACAAAACCTGAATGATAGTGGATTTCTACAGGTTTGACAACGAAAATATTTCTTACTTTTTCCGACATTGAAAAATATAATTCCACTACTCTGTACCTGATCCATAAATTCATTCTCGCTTTCGTCAGTATTTTCATCACTGATATCTTCGGGAACTTCGTCGCAGTCTGACGTTTCATCAACAGCACGTTTCTTTCGACATGAAGCCATGTTGAGCTTGTTCAGTGTAGTGTCCCTTGGCAAAGACTTTCTAGAGCTGAAAAATAAAGTAGTTCATCACTTCGTCTCATACTAAATGATAATGTTATTTAAAACAGTTGTATTTTCAGAAACTACTAATGTTGGCTTCAAAGTTACATGATATAATAAAGTTGCACATCTAAATTTCTTACAGGTGAAAAAAGTTGTGTCAAGAGAGTATGGGTTTTCCCGCCATTTTGGTTACAAAAATAATAAACTTTTAATATTTACCAGGCGTTTGCAGTAGTTCATAAATCTAATTGCAGCACCCATAGAAGATGCCTGGCGTAGAAGACTGGATTGAGAAACCTATGACATTGATTCAAAAGGTTGTCGGTATGTAATCACTGCGCCGTTTAATTGTTTAATTAGCATGTACTATATGTGACGACAAATCGTTAAATCATAATTCTTGAAGAAGTCTTGCGATCCCGGTTTAGCGACATTTATACTGACTGTAGCATGGTGGATACATAGAGGGGAAAATGATAACGTTTTGCTTACTGAAGTGGAAGCGCATTCTGATTATTGTTTGGTGGGTGTTCGATTTATTACATGTCCACGGGTCTACTGGTAACGTTGAGGGACATCGACATCATGCATTTCTGGAGACAGGATGATACCTCCGAGATAAAATTAAATAAACATGAAAGTGAAACCGTCAGCATATATAATTATTTCATCATCAACAACAAATTATGATTATTAATAGCCCAGCATCATCAGAACAATTAATGGGTCATATGGTCATATCGCCCCAAGCATTTCGCCCCTAAAACCATAGTCTCATTACCCACGAATTGTGCAGGGAAATATTCCAAACAATATTCACACATCAGTCACTTAAATTTTACCACATGGCTCTTCTTTTTGATGTAAAAATTGACCCAAATCATTTCTGTTTGAAGAGCGGCTTCCACCAGGAACATGCAAAATAACAAAAGTAAAAGAATATTTCTCCAAAAAGTTGCAGTCAGAGGAGGCATTGGCCTGGGTAGGTATTTCTCCTATTTATATAACAAGTTATTTTATAACCTAAGACAGGCCTGTCTTAGTTTGTCTCAAAAGAAGTGTTGATATTTGTTTATATTTCTCTATTTTGAGTTTGTGCATGAAAAGCTTACATGAATTTATCTAAATTATAGTTTTTGAAGCAATTGAATTCGACCACCAGTGAAAAACCTTCAAGTATATCTTGAGATGCTGCCAGAGAGGAGGGGCTCTGGATTTGACCAACATTTGACAAATAGTATAGGGCAGACAGTATATGGATAAGGAGGGGTTGGGGGAAGAGAGAGAGGTGAGCAGATAACAAAAGATACCAAGATTATCAAAGTACTTTCTAAACTAGTGTGCAAGTCTTAAAACAGAATTAAAAAGAAAAGACTGACTACAAAGGGGGATGTCAACCATTAAAAGAAGTAGCATCTACCTAAAAGATGCATGAAAGTGTTGTCTTTTTATTTGTTAAAGGAGGAATTTCTTGTGGGCGGTTTTTAAAATGGTTTCGGTCGGGCAAGTGGAAGTAGGAGTACCCGCGGTGCAGACCTTTACACATGGTCAGTTTTCCCTAATTGCCTAATGACAAAAGGCAGGGTGGAGATCACAGGTGGTACTGACTACCTGACCACTAGTTATCAGCGCCATGTGTACTTCTACCTTCCCACGCACAGGCGAAACCATTCTCTTCCTACAGTCCGAAGAAGTTCCACATTTAAGCGTTAATTAACAAGTAAACAAGGAATAATAATGGAGATTAAAATTTCTTTGTAGTCAGGGCCTCATCGTCATACGGATAATAGACATGGTCAAATCCACTCTCGGCAATGGTCAAACTGACTTGTGTAGTTGAATCATCAGATGGTTGAAGTGACTAACTGGTGCCTGTGCCATAGCAGCAAACCTAATGTTATGTGAGAAATGAGGTCCCTCCAAGATGCAATTGAAAACTTTTAAAAAATTTGTGTGAATGGAATTGTACGTGCAATAAGGGCCAATCATCAGAGGAGGCATTTTTTTCCCTTTACTCCAGTCAAACATTATGAATGGGCCTTTGAAAAACAAACATCAATGATAAACATGTATTCACCTTTTGGGCCAGGTACCCAGCATCAACAGCTGCCGATTGCATCAGCTTACTGATAGTAGCCTTGTGCGATACCGATGTATGGTACAAGACATGTTTGGCCCCGAGCTATACCTTGCCCAATATTCGGTGAAGAACCTTTCCTCAGGAGCTGTTACCTTCAGGTTTGGACATTACCAGGACATAGCTGCGTGTGATGTAAGTTTACTGTTTGAAAACATTACATTTGTTGAATAGTTGTATTTAATATTTTCCTAAGATATTATAGTAAATTTTGTGTTTTAAATTAATGGATGTCAGTTCTTATGGCTAATATCTTTGTATGTGCATAATTTGTTCAAAATAAATAATTGTATGTCAGAAGAGAGCAAAGTTTACAGAAAAGCTTTGATGAAAAGGTGATAGTACCATTATTTATAATATAATTACATTGCTTGCTCATGTTGTGGATGTTGCAAAATTGCCAAAGATGTTTTAACAGGGCACCTTTGATATTATTGGTTTACTAATATACATTGAGATTAGAACAACATTTAAATAAAGCAGCTGCTAGTAGGATTTCAACATGAAGTATTTTGAAAGGATTATCTGATGCCGTTTGTGTAGTCCAAAATATGCGATGAACATATTGATCAAATATTCTTATAAAAATGGGCTCCACTAGTAGATTGATGACTAGAAATAGTAGCTATGAAAATGTTTATGCAATATGTCTGAATCAAATTTAAAATGAAGTGAAATTTTGTTTCTGAAAATTTTATGAAAAGTTTTAATGGAAGGATTCTGTTCTGCATATGAAGCAGAATCAAAGGAAAAATAAGGACTTTAATTTATAAATGAAGATTTTATTCCAATTACATAGATTTCATTAAATTGTATTATTAGTAAATATGAATTAATGTCAGACAGGGACAATAGATATTTCTTAAAATTATGTCAAAAGCTTGAAAAATTAACCTTGGGTTCTGGTAACTGAGTTTTAGCATTTAAAAATCTTTATTTAATAAAAATTCATAAAAATTTTACAGTGTGAGAAAATGACACAGATGCACACACACTACCTTTTAAGTTTTTTGTGTCTTTGAAATTAGAATTCCATTAAGAATTGTAGAATATGGAATTTTTGTTTTAGCCAGAGGAAGAGATACAGCCCAATGCTCCAGAAAACATCACTAGAGAAAGAGCCACACTGTACTGTGTTCCTATTCCAGGAGAGACCACTTGGGTCAAAACTGTATCCTTTACCAGGTTTTGGTAAATTCGTAATTCTATAATCATGCAAAAGGATATGTTGACCTATCCATATATCTCCCACTCCCTGCAAATCCCTCACCCCTCAGAAGAAAAGTCTAAAAGCAGGGGTTTTTTTTCTCCTTCTATTACCTTCTTTGTTCCCATAAGTGTGTTGTGTGGCGACAAGCATTGCTATAATATGTTTGAACATGCATGCATTTTGTTTTTCAAAACCCTTCCCTTTTACTGTAAATTCTCTCAAAGCCATAAGATTAAACTTTTATCTGGAGATCATCAGGACAACATATACAGTGTTGATGGGCCTTAAATTCAGACAGCATTATGCTAGCCAGTGTAGAGCAACAGTCCATTCTTCCTCCTCCAGCTCACCCTGCAGAAATAAACGAGCTAGAGGTGAAGAGGAAGACGAAGCATGTGATGAGGCAATGGACGAGGAGTCTTCTGAAAACAGGCACAACAGAAGAGGGGATATCAAGTTAAGAAAGACTTCACAACCATCAGGAAATCAGTCATCAGACAGCAACAGTTAGTAGTCAGATTTAGGATGCAACCTTTTTTAAGATTGTTGTGTCTGGCACAAAGCAAGTTTTTTTTTTAAATTTTAAAAGTTTTATTTCTTCATTTTTTTTTTTACCCAGCTTCTCATGTGGAAGCCTATAATAGTTGCTTAGTTGTTCGTTAAGTTTTATTATTTCAATACTTTAGGTCTAGCTGCTCACAGCAGATCTATAAATCAAAGGCTTAAGAAAAGAAAAAAGAAAAATTCACAGTTGTTTGAACAAATATTTTATATGTGTGTTGTGTGTAGATGGTGCCCAGTTGACTAAACTTCCAGATTTAAATTTCCCATTGCCATCGGAATCTGGGCAAGCATGTCTTGTTAAGGTAAGGGCCTTTGTGAAGCTGATGCAGAATATAGTAAAAAAAAAATGATGTAAAAAAAAAAGATTTACTTAACCATCTAATTGCTGTGTACCTTGTACCATGTGACATAAGAATGCCTATAGTTCTGTTGCCAAATGCATGCCAGAAGGTTTAGTCAGTTAAAGGAGTGTTGGGCGATATTTGCTTAAGATAAAGTTTTCAGCATGTCCCTGCCTTCCTGTAACCTGTAAGAGAGACTTTGAAAACAAGCTACCTGTTTGTATTTTGGTTTTTGAGGTGGTTCACACAAACAGCTTATCCAGCCAGCAATGTTAATATGGAATGCAACACTAACATTTAATAATTTCAATTTTTTGAATTTTATCTGCCTCATTTGTTACAATATCATTTTTATTTGGAGGTGATAGCTACAAGTCTGATGAACACTTAGACCTGCATTGGCAGCAAAGACTACCTGAATGTAGAGAATGTAGAATACATAATATAGTAAAAACATGCACATTACTAGTTAAGGAAGAAGAATAATGAATGGTTATATAATGCAAAATCCAAACAAATGCCCAATCTTTCTGTGCTTGATATGATAATTGTACCATAAGTGATAATTTGATGATGTAAAACATGGAACTTTGTAGTTTTATAGGTCCATCCTATTTCAAGTTTTTTTTAAAAATGTTGGTGCCTACTGTTGTGACAGGTTTATGGAGAGGATGAAATTTTAAAAGTAAATGACATGTTAGAGATCATAGGTATACTGTCAATAGATCCATCCATTGCTGACAACACCAATGATTCAACAGATGATGACACGTATGTGGTTTTTGATTGCTTTTGTGTCTGTATTTCTTTGATACATTGAAGTCTGTGTTTAAATGCTTAAAAAGTGAGCCAAGTGATAGAAATGTAGCGTTGTAAACTTGCCAGTGTTGATTTGATTGTTAAAGAATTCATTTTTACGATTTCTAGATAAAAATATAGACAAGTAGACAAATAGACATGTACCCCTGTGTGCCCACATAGACATGCATGGAGTATAAACACTATGATTTCTCTTGCAGAATGCCAGAGTGCATGAATGCATCAGAAAAAGCAGCTCATGCCCCACCCCCTTCACTTGTGCCACGAGTGCATGCTGTTCTTGTCAGAAAACTGTCCCACAACAACCCACTTCTGCCTCCAGATCTGTTGCCTAGCAATCCAGGTGAGATATCCTCTCATTTGTTAATTATAACCAGTTTATTTGCACACTTCTTTGCCCCCACCCCTTTTTCTGCCTAGTCTTGGGATTTTCATATAAAAGTGTCACTTGAACACATTTCATCGTCTGGTATTTTAGCAGAATTCACATGGTGTCACTGTGCTGAACATTGGAGGTTTTGTAAGCAGAAAGTTTTCTTTCTCTTGTAGCACAGATGCCACTGTGAAAAAGTGGCTAAAGCTTTCTGTACACTTTTAAATTCATTTTAGCGAAGTAGTGGAAGGAAGGAAATGTTTGTCTCAGTCATTGCAAGGCTTCAGGCAGGCTGTGAGCTGCTTCGATCGCAGCTGTTGTCACTGTTGGAGCATACACTATGTGGAGATGGACTGGCAGCAGAATATTTGTTGTGTCATCTTGTATCTGGCATGTAAGTATCGGCACTTGTTTAAATGAATACGACCTGCTCTAATTAAAGTTTTTTTTTTTTCGTTCAGATAGTATTGTGTCAGTACACTTTGTTAAGATTATTTTAGACACATAGCTTTGACAAAAGGGAACAAATGTGTGATCAACAGTTTATAATTACAAGTGTCTTCATTTAAATTAAAATTGTTATGTTATAGTTAAACAATGTGCAAGCGAGAAATTGTAAGATTCTTACACAGACCTTAACTCTTTAGGAAGAGAAGTGTTGAGAGTGAAAATTACACATTGCAGATACGCAAGAGCAGATGTGATGCCATTGGGAAAGCTCAGTCTGAATCTCAGTGGATCATTAGCAAAGGCTGGGCTTGCTGAAGGCCTGAACAGACTGATAACTTCTCTAAAAACACAAGTAATGGCATTGATTTGAATACACAAGTCTAAGAAATGTGTTGAATAAATATTTTATACATTTTGTTTCCCAAAGAATTATAAACTTTCAGATTAAAATTTGTTCTGTCCCCATGAAATCTTGAGAATTTAATGGGTTTGAAAATTGTGTCAAATAAAAAGTTACAGAAAGATTTCATAACTTGTTTTATTACATGCAGAGCCATCAACTACCGCTGTCGCTAAATAAAATGAACACTCTGCGTCTTGCCCCACACAAAGATTATGATGCCAATCGACTTATCAGTGGCCAGTTGCAGCTTGGTGGGGGCACTCATCTTATTCTAGATGAAGTCGCTATGGAGAGTGGTACACTTGAAGCAACTGGTATATGATTTGCAGAGGGAAATATAGAACAAAAATTTATGCCGAGTTAAAAAAAATTTCTGATTATTTTTGTAGTTAAATTCAAAATTTTTTTCTTGTTATTTTTGTGTTTTGGCTTGATCTGCAGCTTCCGTAAAAACTCACTTTTCTTTTCTCAAAAAAATCTGCTTGACTTTATGTAGCATGAATGTGGTTTTTCTTTTGTGGGAAGACTATTAATTGAAAATGAAGTTTTCACTATGCAGTGTTGAGATCCTTTATTGTGTGTGTGTGTGTGTGTAAAATGACTTGTTCTCTGTATACAGGTGTACAAAATGTAGAAAGGCTTGTACTCTGTATACAGGTGTGCAAAATGTGAGATCATTGAGTGATGTTATACAGTGGCAGAAGGTGTCTTACGACTTCAAATATCACACCCAAGACTTTTCTGTTGACATTGCTGTACTTCTTGTCTCAGAAGGACAGTCTTTTTTACCGGTCAGTTATTGTGTGAATGCAGAAATACCTTAGGTGCTGTGTGCATGAGGGATAAAGAAAAAAAAAGAATAATGCGTGCACATGGTTGCTTGTGTGTTTGTGTGCTTTTGTATCTTTATGTGCATGCATGCATAGAGAATGCCAGAATTGTAGTGTTGTTTAAAGGGGCTTCTTTGCATGGATGGCTGCAAGCTTGGTATGTGTGAACTTAGTTGTTTTGTAACTGGGTGTGAAAAAAACCAATACTTATCAAACTCAGCAATAGCACAGGACATAGGACAGATTATTAATGAAAACGGCAAGAACTGCATGATATAGAAAGCTCTTCAGCATGTCCCAAACTACTTAAATATTACACAAGATATTGTACTGCTCACAAGGTCAGCAGATTTCAGGATTCCCCTTGTCTATAACAGTCGTACATTTTCCTTAAGACATTAACTTCTTGTGTCCCAGTTGCTGTTTGACAAGCTTATTCTTTAAAGTTTGAGTTAACATATTTTTAAAAATTTCTTTTGTACCATGCAGAAAGACGTTCATGTCCCACTTCAACCTCTCCATCAGCCAGAGGACCTAGACTGTCATGTTCAGTCACTCATATCACAGATCTCAGATGATGTAATCAGTCAGATGCGAGCATTTATCACTGTCTGTCAAAAAATGGAGTACAGCATGGATGATGGTGTGCAACAGGTATTTTAACAACCTCTGAAGAGTTTAGAGTTTCATTAACCCCCCTCCCCATCCTCCACCTAGCAAAAAAAAAAAAAAAATAGGTGCTTGATGTTTATCGCATAAAATGGGAGTTCTCTAAAGTGCCTGTAGCAATAAAAGAAAATATATCCTTGAGAATCAGTTTCAGCATAAAAGCTTACGAGAAAGACCCAAACACTAAGCGTATTGCTGTTAAAGACTTCTGAGGGCAGAAATTATTTTCATATGATGGAGTTTAGTTCATTACATAAAACATTTTCTCCAGATCTGAACAAATCACTGCTCTGTTTATGAGATACAAGCCTTTGAATCACACTTCTCAGTGCTTTGGGAAAGAGGTTTGGACTCTGTGATGTCACAAGAGTAGGCTTACTGCATGGCATGAACTGCAAGGCTCAAGTTTCAACAACCATAGGGACTAAGAACATTGATTAGATTATGCCCTAGTTGCACATTTTTATAAAATAATGAAAGTATGAAACAGTCTTTGTGAATTGTTCAGAATTCGTTATTAGCATGCATTCAAAACTCTTGCATTTAGATGTGGTCATTAACGATGCCGAAAGTGACCACTTAGGACAATTTCAAAATGTTTTTTCTCCCTCACCCCCCCCCCCCATAAAAAAAATTTCAGCACATTTTTGTGACAAGCTAGTGGCAGCCTGCTTACTGCTTTGAGCTCTCTGTTTGATTTTGATTTGCTTTTTAAATCATTACTGCAAATTTTATATTTTCTGGCATCTTTTTGCAGGCACTTCAGGAGGAGTTTGTTCGTGTGAGAAGAGATAATCCAGCAGCAATGAGTGTGAATGATTTTCATAGACTTCTCTCTCTTGTGAGGTAAACATCAATGATTTTTCTTTTTTGTCATTTATTGTGTAGAAGGACCCTTCCCGCTTTTGTAGATTTGACATTCTTCTTTTGGAATAAAGGATGAACTGAGGAAAAATGTCTTATATACTTGTAGAATTTTTTTTTACAATATCGATAATGAAAAGACTAAACCATTACACATAAGTAGATTAAAGAGCATTAAGTTTGGAAGGAAGTCAGACACTAGGTTCTAGGTTTGACCAATTATGATGTGGGTCTTCTTTATGTGAAAGGTCAAATGGTGTGGGTCTCCCAGACCCTTTACTCTTCAGCATTGTGCTCCTCCCTTACTGATGAGGCTAATGTCTCTGTCATTTTACAGGTTGCTAACATTGAGCCATTGCACGGGTCAGTGTACCTCAGAGATATTGCAGAGAGCTTTACACATGGAAAGGGAACGATGTGCCCGAAGCCAGGCTCAACAGCCATCGTAAACAATAAATGGGCCACACAGAACTTTGAAAGCAACATCCAGCATGGACACGTTGAATGCATAAAATTCATATGCTCAGATACTTCTCCAGTACTGCCTGTACACCTGGCTGGGCTCAAGTTTCTACAACCAAAAGTCTATAGGGACTTAGGACATTGATTAGATCAATGCCTATGTTGTAAATTTTTGTAAGGTAGTTTAAGATTAGTGAAACTTAAACAATTCAAGGGGCTGTGGATTGTTCAGAAGTCATTTGGAAGCAGTCTTTTCGCTTGAAACTGCTTAAAAAGGTAGCCTGGCAGAGTGGCAAGGGGTGAGTATTCCAAGCACAGGGATCAGTCGGGGGCAGAAGTGCAAATGCATTGTAATTTAAGCATGCTTCGTCATTTTGTATTCCTCTGCTGTTGAAAAAAAACATGCTGCATGTCTGACGTGACTGTACAAATTGGAAGTTTTTGTAAATAAAACTTTTCCCTCAGAAATGAGGTTTTGAAAGAGTTAAGGTTATGAAATTAAGGAGATCTGAATGTATAACATTAATTTTCAAAACTGAACATTTGATAACAAAATCAGCTTCTTTAAATGTGTCTCCTATGCATATATATATATATATATTTAGAGGTCTCTGTTCTTCCCTTCCATCTCATGGTCAGGGACTTTTCAGTACTTATTGAATACAGATTACGATATTTTATGGGGATAAAGCATTTAAAATTTGTGACGAAGTGAAGCCCATGAAAAACAGTTACCTAAAAGTTAACTAAATTAGCTGTCTAAAGGGCATGTACTGGAGCAGGCTGTCGTACCTCTCTCCCTTAAGTTAGGAGTAACGGCGAGGCTGGTTGAGGTTGGAGGGGGAGGAGGTCAGCATGACCAACGCTATGGGAGGAGAGGGACTGGGTCTTTTTTTTTAAATCGCCCTATGAAAGACAGCAAAATCAATAGGTGTGATTCTTGAGAGCGCTTGTGATAGTGACTGGTGTCACGGATAGGTGACATGAATAAAAGCACGAGAGAATGCGAGCAAGTGTAGTGAGCGGGATGCACGGGTTGATCGTAGTGAGTTGTAGTTTGAATGGAAAGTTCGAGAAGGATGAATGAGTAGCATATATAGAAGGTGGCCGCCAAGTTAGGGGGCTTTTTTTTAGAACCGAGGCCGAAACGACAGGTGCCCAGACACCTTGCGAGTGAGAAAACACCCGTCGACCCCAGTGCCGACGTGAAGAGAGTAAACACCCGTCGACCCCAGTGCCGACGTGAAGAGAGAAAACACCCGTCGACCCCAGTGCCGACGTGAAGTGAGAAGACACCCGTCGACCCCAGTGCCGACGCGGGGACTCTACAAGAGAGGAGTGGAGTGGGGGCTAGACCTGATGCCGAGAAACACTTGCCTCTTCGACTCATCACCGAATTGTGAAGGACAGTGGTAGTGGCTGGCCGCCTCGGTTTGACATTATAGTGAGTGAAAGTAGCTACTATTTGTATTATTGTCTAGATAGAAGGTATGAGTGTGTGTTAGTGAATGTATGAGGGGGTTGCAATTTTTTTTTAAGAAAGCGAGAGTGTGTGCAGGAAATAAGGGAATGGGCTTATTAAATATGACAGGGTTGGCGTAAGGACAAATCGAGTTTTGTTTATGTTGAAAGGAAAGAATGCGCAAATGTCAGACTGACAGGGTGAGTGCGTGCGTTTGATCCTGTCAGTGTGTGTGTGACACTGGTGCAGATTGTTCACTGCTGCTGAATTCCTAACACTAGATTGTGGGGCAAGGGCACCGGTTGAGTGTGCTACACTGTTTTTTTTCTAGCAGTACACAGTTTGCACAACGCTTGACTGGTGGGTGGATGACGAACTAAAAATAAAACTCGCTTTGGCTGGAGATATGAAGTGCCTTCTTGACTTTGGAGCCTATGGCAGCCCTTCATGAGGATAAGCCCTGGGGCGCTCTATACCTATTGCTGTGAATTTACGTTCTACGATATCCATTAACTAAAAAGCACCTCACGCATTTTATGGGCGTTGAGGATGGTGCTTAACGCCGATTTCAGCACATCAAGCTGTATAACGACGAGCTGGTCCATCCCTGTAAACAGAATTCGCATCGAGAAACTGAAAGAAAGTACGCGCATGGAGACGAGAATTGAACACAGCCTACGATTCTCAGCAGCTTGGCGACAAGCGCTTTACCATTCCACCACCACGCCCTGACTCCGCACACACGAAGTGGTTTGGTTACCAAGGCTTCCTAGCGCTGCTTGCAGAGGAGTTTGCCTGTCCACCAAATTTTGCACAAGACAGCGAACAGAACATTCACTTGATCAGGTCGATGTGAAGTAGATCCAATACGAAACCTGCAAATTCGATAAAGAACTTGTTTGCAGAATGTACACGTCTGGTGGCGCTGCCTGTTTCTTAGCCACGGCATGAACCAGATCGTTAATGCAGTCACTTCAACTATTTCTTCACATTGTAGCGTGTTTGTCCTCCGAGCATCAACTGGGGAAGAAACGCTAGCTGCAGTATTGATGTACTTAAAACAAGCGCGCTCATGTGGAGCGTTTTTGTCAGCACGGTGGGTACAATGTAAAACGGAATGAAAGTTTGGGATGAACAAGGTAAACCATTTAAAAATAAAACCCCAAACGTTGGTTTAAGTACCAGGTGTCGTAAAATCACTTGGTAAACAGGAAAAAAAAAAGAGAATGCTACAGGGGACGGTAGCAGAAAATCGTACCAACTGACAAACGCTCAAGCCAGACAGTTCAGAGTGCAGCAGTACCAGGAAAAGCGAATGTAAAAAGAAGCATAATGCACGTGCATAGATTCAATCCAGTAGTCGGCTGGGGGGGGGGGGAATCCCTCTTCTTTGCCTGAAAAAAGAGAGGGGGGGCGAAGGAGAAGGGGAGCGAACTAGAGGGAGGGTTGGTGTCAGGAGGAAGGCGAAGTCAGTACCTTCGTGTTCGCTAGGTGCGTTCCTCCCACCCCTACCCTAACGATCTTGATAATAAAACAAGCACACATGCGCAGAAATGTCTATTCCCAACAGCACTTCAAATCTTCATTAAAGAACCCCAGGAACTGATTATTAGTTTCTGCCTGAAGACGCTTCAGAATTCTTACGAGTGAGAGAGCGTAGGTGGTGGTGACAAAGGGAGGGTTCGTAGCCGTAATTTAACAGACAACCTGAGCATTTTTTTTCTCTCCGATGACTGTTACCGTTATCATTAGCAGACTGGCCAGTCAGCCATACCAGGAAAAGCCAAACGTACGTGTGTGTGTGTGTGTGAGAGAGAGAGAGAGATTTATTATCTCAGTTAAATGATGCACGTGCCTAGTTTTTATACAGAGCAGCCAATGATCCTACATGCATCTTAAAGCGAAGAGCTGACAGTGCACATGCACTGCATACAGTTCCGGTTGTAACTTTTGCGCGTGCGGTGGTCGCATGCATAATTGTTTATCATTGTTGAATGAAGCAGACGACACCGGGCCAAAAACACGCACACATACACACAAACGCGGTTGCACACCAGGAGGAAGTTTCCCACGTGAACCCGTAGTTCGACCAGACTCGGGAAGGCGACCTTGATGTCAGAACGTGACCACATGCACCGACACTTTCCGGAGTCACGGTTTAAGGACCAGGAGAACTCAATGGAGGCAAGTAGCTGCCTCAGGGATTACTTTTCCTCAGTTAAATGTCCTATGGTGCGACACTGTAAGACGGGGACATCTTGGGGATCAGCGCCTCGGTTTTGATTCCACTCACCAAGACGATTGTATCGATCTCTTTGGGCCAGTGATGGGTGGCGTGGAGTAGCTTACCCGAAACTCAGTTACATCTCAGATATATCTAACGCAGGAAGTTTTATGACTTACCTGTAGCATGACAGCTATGATTCCAGGTGACACAGCTAGGAACACAGGTGATACGAAATAGCTATGGCCAGGCGCGGCACCACACTCAGTTATGGTTTTAGTTAACAGTTAACAGTTATGATCCAGGCAACACAGCAAAGTACTAAGTCTTTCATTTTACTGGTTGTGTGAAAAGCGACAAAGGCGACACGACGGCGATGAGTGTCGTGATCATTATCATACGACCCATGATGATAAAGACGAACACAACCATAATACAATCATGTTCTTTCAGTCTGTCAACAATAAGGTATTCCTTACACCAGTTAACATTGAGAGGTCAAAACAAACCAAATAGTAAAGATAGTCCTTGTCTTTCATATGATTCATATATACGTCCGATAAATCTGTTAAGCAACTACTATACAAGATTAAACAATATTTGAGACCAGAAAAGTTTCTATTTTCATTTACAACAATTAGTAAACATTTTAATGGCAACATAGTTGTATGACAGTAAAATGTTTCGGGTGGGTAATATATTACTTCCTTTCACAGAAGGATTTATGATCACGCATACAAACATTCCTACAGTAAAAATTCATCTGTGAAATTATCTCAGCAGTTGAAATCGCATCCATATTGTCGAAACTAACAGATTAAGGCAATAGACCACAATCACAGATACACATTATCAACAATAAGGGCGGCAAAACGGATAAAAAAACAACAAAGAGGTCTCCTACTCTGCTAACACCAGCGAAGATATTATGTAATCTCTCATCGCGGAATGTCAGCTTTATGCTTCACTGGTGTAAGTGGTGTTTCAAAATGGAGAACTTCCAACTCTGACCCATGAGCCCTCGGAACACTAGTGAGTGTACCTACACTCTTGCTCTGTGTGATGGACTAAGCAGTTTAAAATATTACTGCGGCAAAGAAATGACGAATAGCTTAAAATTATATATATATACTCTAGAAAAAAGTATCGAATAATTTTCACCGTCCACATTTGTCAAACACTATACGTAGGAATGAACTCCCCTTTCAGAAACAGCAAACGCACAGAATATGGCACCGAGAAAAAAAAGAGGAAAACTTGTATCCACTAAAACTCTTTAACAAATATAAAAATCAGTCTTTCAATTAAAAGGTCTACTAGTTTTAAAACACTTTCACCTAGAGGTCTGCATGCTAGTCTCAAAGAGAGACCATACTGAGAGTCATAAACATCTATGATACACGGTCACATTTCGTCAGCATCATTGACAGTACAATGGATACCACGACAATAACATCTTTCATGTACTTCCCAAAATCCAAACAACAGTTTCTCTTGCAAAAACAAAAACATAAAAGTTTCAAACAGGATTCCATACTTTTGATGCCCATAAACTGGGCTCTCATTTTTTTTTTTTTTGCGCTCGGAAAAATGCTGCCGACATAGAGGAAAGAACATCTCGGTTGAACAAAAAAATCATGGGCCATCATGACAGTCGGCTCTCGTAATGTTTTGTGTTTGCTTAAAGCTCTGACTTCCGACACTCTTCCGCTACTATAATATTTTGCCTTCAGCAGTTTCCGTTCCTCAGCCTGTAATGGGCGTTAATTTTAGAAATTCGTGCCACTGTTTGGCAATGTCTTCTCGTTTTATTTGAGCAGTGGGACACGCCTCATCCAGTTTCGGTGGAATGTGCAGAATTTCCCCAGGGATCGGCTTTCAATTAAGGCACGCGCTGACGTAAGATCACGTGACCAGAAAAAAAGGCTTGGAATAAAGGCACCCTGCGAAAGTCGTCAGGAGTATTTGTGTGCAGTATAGCGTTTTGCAGACAATAGAGTTTTTGATTCTTAATTTGTTTATGTATATATATTAGAGGGAGGGAGAACGAGTCGATCAGTATTAAGCACGTGCAGAAGCGGACGTCTCTCTCCCCTCCCCCCACCCTGATGAGAAAATTGTTTAAAGTTTCTTAAAAGCTCATCGCGGATGTCCAAAAACAGAACTTCACTCTTAAAGGTCTAGTGGGGTGCAAAATTTTTTAATGACTGGGTAAAGCTCAGTGCAAGACACTATTTCCCAAATCTGGGTGAGAAACCTGCCCCTATTCCTCCCCACAACCTCACGCCTCAAACATTACCGTGAACAGAAAGAGGTCAACACCACAGAGGTCAGGACTGTACATGGGTATATTTAGATTGTCAAGAGTTCAGTCCATTGGAGAGCTGGGCCATATGGTAATTAGACATATTTGTGAACAAACGAGTTTGATCTCTTTCTGTGCATTTTGTAAAATATCTTGCAGCGAGCTTTACACAGCCATGAGGGGAAAGAAATCTGTTCCCTAGCATACACCTACCCTCAGCCCCATTTATAGACGTAAGACTACTTGAAGACTACTTGTAGAAAGCTAACGGCAGGAATGAAGGACGTGAAAGAAGCAGTCACGAAAGGAATACCATGACTTGCTGACAAGACAGAAATGCAAAGGTCACATGACTATCAGACACAACGACGCTTATCATGCACGCGATGAGACAGCACCTAGCATGATCTACAGATGTCGGGGATTGGGGAAGGGGGGGAATAATGGGTATCAGGACCATCAGATAAGAGATATGAGTGAGAAATATGTCAAGGAAAGATGACACAGCACGGCGAAATTGCACACAACGTGGGAAACATCCTATTCAACGACCAGCTGAATAAAAAGAAATTAGAAGAAATCTGGAAAATCAATTTTTCTGTCGTTCCCCACTGATCAAATGTAAAAAAAAATATAATGATACTAAAACAGAAGGCAACGAAGGGCTGGAGCTTAATTAGGAAAATCACTAAGTTTGCCATGAAGAATCTCGGGCATGAAATGTGACGCTTGATAGCTATACCAGCCAACACGATGACCAATTACATGTACTCGAAAGTGAACGGTAGTTGACCAAGACTGGGCTTTAGGGTGATAATGATGTCAACGACGATGACGCGTTAAAACGTGCACTCGCGTGGGGGATGATAATCACGAATGTCTTCTGGTGGCGCGTGGGGGGTGGGGGTGGAATTGGTGTTTTACGCCAAGCCAGCAACTAAGACTATTTCACAGAAGGCAACCAGCCCTGTAAACATAGCCAAATGCAGAAAAAGAACAGCGTGCCTAGGACGAGATCTGAACCCAGGACAGCCAACCCTCCCAGTATTGGTGACAGGCGCTAGCCGACTCCCCGCCACCGGACCGCTCTGATGGCGGGGAGTCGGTAGTAAAGATCGGTCTGATGAATATGACTAAGGAGGTAGTACAAAACAACACCCGAAAAAGGGATAGATGGATGCCAAAGGGGAAAGGTCCAGCCTCGGATGGGAACATTACCCTAACTACAACCCTTCTTGCTCCAACCCCTCCTTGTGGAAGGGGGTCCTTCAGGTGGCGCTCAGCATCTCGGCAATCAGCGGCTGGAAAGCCGAAGAATAGCGCTTGTAGAAGGCGTTGCCGCTCTGGGCCAAGTGGCACATCTCGCGCACGCGCTCTTGGATGGCCACGAAGTACTCGTTGGCGAAGAGGTAGGAGTACTGTGACTCCAAGTAGTGCTTGAGCATGATGACGTACTTGTCGCGCGTCTGGTTGATCAACTGCCGGTCCACGATCTTGGCGTCGCGCGGGTCGAAGAGGATCATGCAGTGGATGAGCGCGTAGATGGTGAAGTCGTTCTTGGCCAGCGACTTGACCGAGCGGCAGTACTCCACGCCCGTCTGGATGTAAGGGTCGTCGTTGGTCAGGGTCCGTAGGTGTGTTAAGGTCAGGTCGCCGCGCAGGCTCAGCCAGCAGTCGCGCTCGCTAACGTAGACGGCGCAGCAGGCGATGCCCAACGTCTGCATGGCCGATGCCTTCAGCATGGCGATCTGGTCCTCCTTGCCTACTAGGCAGAAGTCGGCGATGTGCTTGGCGAACTGGACGATGCGGTACATGGCGTCGTCGATCTCGTTCAGGAAGTCGTGTAGGAAGTAGGTGTCGCACAGTGGCACGTTGCGGTACAAGCCGCGCTCTGACAGCGTCAGCAAGACGTCCTGGTACGCCGTCGTCAGGTTGGCCAGCATCAGCCGCTCCTCCGCCGACACCAGCCAGTACATAAAGGGGTCGGAGGGCAGCTGGTCCAGCGCCACGTGGCGGAACAGGCGTGCCGCCGGGCCCGGCAGTGGAAACGGAAGCTCGTCCAGCTGTTTCTCCTCCCTCAGTTCGCCATCTTGCCTCTGCGTAGGCGCGGGCTCTGCAGGGCTGCTTGTGATGCTCAACGCCTTCGACAGAACCTTGCGGGCGAAATGTAGCGGCGATTGATCGCCAACGCTGCTGGACACAAGTGACTGCGGCAGCAAGGAGGGGAGGGCGACCGCCCAGTCCGTCATGACCCCTTTCGATGACGACGGATCGGACAAGGATGGACCCGCGGTGGCTGGAGAGGGGACGGGGTACGTTGGAAGCTGGGAGTACACGGGTGAGGCCTGCCCGAGGGCGGTGGCCTGGGGGCTCTCAACGGACTCGCGCAGGGTGTGGATGGAAGGGAGAGGTGAGACCTGGTGGGAGGATACCGAGGCGGAGGGGGTGCGGCTGCTGGGTGAGAAGGCCAGGCTGCCCGCGCTGTCCGGGCTGAGGGTGGACGAGTTGTCGCTGAGCTCTGCCACGCCGGTCCTGCTGGAAGATCCTACCTGTACGTCGCCGGGGGTCTCCCCGTCCGCTGAGGTGCTGCTGCTGGCGGCCTGGCGTTTGATCCGCAGGTTTTTCTTCTCTTGTCGCAGGCGCCGTTCCTCCTCGTCTGGAGGAGAAAAAAAAGGAGAAGCAAAGGTAATTAGCGCCTACAAACTTAATTTGCACCAAATGTAATCCTTGTAAAACCATGATGAATAATAACATGGTATCATGTGTCAGACAACTTATTTCTCCACGAGAGTGGACATTTTTTTAAACCCAACAAATGTAAAACTGAAACGTGCAACAGAAGTGTAAACATTTATCTCTCTTTTTCCTTATATATCAAGGCACGCACACACAGAGGAGAGGCCACCAGACGTGAGAAAGGTAAGGTAAGGTTAAAACCTACACATCTTATCGGCCAACATAACAATTCTTGGATTTAGCAGTTCATCAAAAGAGTATTCATCCAAGGCAAACTAACAAAGCGACCTGTTCGGAAAACGCAATCTCGTGTTACGGTCGCGTAAGACTTTCAGTGCACGGCGACCTACCTACAAAGCTTATCTGACCTATTTTGGGAAGGTTGCGCCACCCATCATACTTCATGATGGCCGCGTCCTACCCCTAGCTCGCGGCCTGATACACAAGTGACAGCACGCTAGCAACACAATCACGGTAGTCTTCTCGTTTTGGTTTCGACAGCCATAACCAAATACCTATTGAGCACACCTGTTTATAAGCCGCGCCCACTAAATTAAAAAAAAAACTTAAATTGTATACAACAGGAAAGCTGCATCGTAGGAGTTTCGTCTGGTTTTCGGCATGATGAGGGTGTGTGCTTCAGCAACTGATCTGATTGCTTCGATTGTTTGCGGCTTTGATTTAAAAATGTGAACAGTTCACACTATAACATGGAGCTCATCAAAAAATTAATCAGAATCTGAAAAATCCGCAAACAAGCCGCATCGCCGTTTAAGCCGCAGGGTTTAAAGCTGGGGGAAAAGTCACGGCTTATAGTCCGAAATTTATGGTAATAATGTCTTTACCTTTTGTCGGCCCCTCCCGACCTACATAGGCCGTCGCTCTCTCACTCGCGAGACGTGTGCGTGCACACCCCCCCGCGCACACTTCAAACAATTTCGCAATCGACCTTGTGTTTTTTTGCTAACACAGAACAAGTATTTTACATACTCGCATCCTTGCACGCAGTTTTACACACAAGGGAATATTTCCTCAGTCCCAGCAAGGTGGATCGCAAATTAATTATTAGGTTCCCGCCGAGGTGAAGTGCATTCGCAGTCCTGACACACTCCTAAATGGTCTGACGGAAGATGATGCACAATGAGATCAGGGTATAGACACGATAATGCACAATGGAGGTCTAGGGGTTAACAGCCACGAGTAAGGACTGTTTCCGGTTCTTGAAGCCACATTCCCCTCGTCTCATTCCCCCCCCCCCCGCATCCCATTCTTTTTTGCTTTCCGTATCTCTGTGGTCATTTCGATGACCACATACAAGTCAGCCCATTCTTCTTCACCTTCCTCATCTCCGTGGTTTATTTAGCTGATCTTGCACAAGGCATAAAAATTTTTGCTCTCCTTTCGTCTGTACCCCGCCTCCTATACATTCGCTTGGACGTTAGTGGGAACGTTAAATTATAGGTTTCTAGGCTCCCACTTCCTCGCAATTTCGGAAAAGGAAGAGAAAAAAACTAATGAAGAAGATATTAGAAAGAGGGAAGCAGGGGTGAATACAAACAGCTATGGAAATGACAAAGCGTGAACAATGAGAAGCTTGTACGACCGTCCGGGGGGACTGCCGCTTCCCAGCGCAGTGCTGGAGACACTGGAGGTCGCATACTAACAATTACTTATTTTCTTTTTTTAAAGTAAGAAAAATATGCACGTCCCAAGGCTTTAAATAAAAATAGGCTGAAAGCTCCAGTGTTAGGAGTGTGATTAAAAAAAAAAAACCCTTGTACCTTAATTTCTTTTAGGTGGCCATATGTCACAAGCTGAAGAATTATGCAGTCTGTTATCGTCATTTCTTCTTGCACATTCCTATTTCTTGTGGTAAGAATGTGAAAGAGAAGATCTGCGTTGGAAGGGACGCACCCATCGATACTTAATAAAGTCGTTTTCACAAGGTGATAAGAATGCGCAATGTCAAAAAATGTCCTTTCCAAAGCACTCATTCTCGCTACCGGCTGTATGACTGATTGTACTTATGTTCATGCGCGCTTCGGATCCAGTGTAAGAAGTTCCATTAAGTTTGATTTCCATTCACTTCGGCTCAGCGTCTTCCACCGTCGATCATTTAACTCAGCCCACTTTAAGCTCAGTTACAATCTGCGGTGGCTTCAGATTTCAAAGATAAGATCAAGACACTTACAAATTAATATTTAGGTTAACGACCGACTTCAGCTGTTGGCGGACAGTTTACCTGTTGTTTCATCGACTTCGTCTATGCTGACATCCTCATGCTTTCTTTTCAGTGTGGTTTACGTGTTATTTTCGAGCCGATGGCCTAGCAACTGACAAACATATCATCCAGGTGCATGCATCTAAATTACCGTTTTCACAGAAAAAAGCGGCACAAGCAGTGGGGGACCAAAAACGGCTCAGCCTTAAAAACACAGCAGGGACGGTGGGCACTTGAAGCATTTTCATTGGCAGTCTCTGGACCGCCTTTCGCGACTCGTTCACTGATATTGCCCCACCCTTTCTAGTCGCAGAGAACAACCGACTGTGCAGCAATGGCTACTATGCCTAGTGACCAGCTTACCGAGGATCAGGTCAGCCTTCATACCGATGTCAAAGCATTTCTTCAGGCGGCACGACGGGCAGAAGCGGCGCGTGTTCTTGTCGATAACGCACCTGTTATGAAACATGCACTTCTGCACGCTCTGTGCACATGCACACACGCGCACACACACACGCGCACACACACACACACACACACAATTAATACAACATGAATGTCAATGAAAATTTGAACTCCTGACATTGGTGATTCTCACCATGAGTTCTTAAAAGTCAGCATGTCAAACAGGTATGTGTGTGTTGGTGGGGGGAGTGGGTGCATGCGTGCAGAATTTGAATCGTACACTAGGGTTCATGCTGGTCAAGCATACGGTCGTCTGGGTACTGGGGAAACTGTGGCAAAAGACCTGATGAATTGCAGAGCTTCCAGAACTTCCTTAACATCTCAGTTTTTGACAATTTATTTCACACCTTTTCACCGGCTAGGCGAACACGCCGCTAACAGAATCTGGGGGACTGCAGCCACAATAGAACTTTGAACAGTGTCCAATGACAGATGCCTCCCAGTTTGCCAAACAAGAAGGCGGTGCCTTTCGTTTTTGTCATGACAAAGAACACTAACTGAACAACTACTTGTGCAGTGGAATGACAATAGCCCCGTCACATTACCAGCGAACTGCGATCATGTCTTTCCACTTGCACATCGAGCAGCCACATGTGATCAAAATCTGCAATGCCGCTATAGAGAGAGTTGACAGAGCAGACCAACACCAAAGCATACCAAAACCCCATGCGCACTAAAAAAAAAGTGCTGGTGGCCACACTTTAAGAACAGCTGTCTATGATGGTGAACCTCTCAGCCCCCTTGCCTTTAGGCGCCATGTATTGCAAATATATATGATGAGGCATGCTGCTATCACCATTCCATGGCAGCCCTGCTCAAACATGATCAATGTCAGGTTTGATGGCATAGGTCATTTTGCCAGTCACTCAGACAAAAGAAAGAAAATATGCCAATTGCAAAGTTAGGCTTCACACTCAGTCCTTCAATATTTTTCATGGCATTCAGAAGTGCGTGACAAACCAAACTCTGAATCTCAGTAAAAAAAATATTCCGGTGAACTGCATATCTATCTATATTCACTGTGTGTCTTTCTATATTTCATTGTATGCATGCACATTTTACATATTCAAGTTCTTGTGCATCTTCAACTGGTGATCACGTTCAATAAAAGAATTATGTTTGAAGTGACACTACATGTTTGTGAATATTTGTTTCCATGCTACTTTGTCAAAGTTTACTGAGTAAAAGGGAAGGCTGTCAAAAAGACTGGAGAAAAAAACATTTATTCTTTTAAGGCAATCTACACTTAGAGCGTGCATAATGAGAACACTTCGATGTATGCTACCATGCATACTTCAAGCGTACATTCTGAAAAACACATAAAAAGTTTGATTTCAATGTTCATTTTCATTTTTGAAGGAGTATTTGCACTAGCAAAATGAAAACAGTCATAATTTGCTTCAAAACATTTCTTAATCCAGAACCAGAACAAAACAACACTGGGAGTCAAGATCAAAAGGCAGAAAAAAGAAAAAAATGACTCTTGTAAGCTTGGGACTTGCTGCTGGAACACAATCCCTGCAAGAGGCCAGCACCATGGCTTGGTTGAATGGACTGAATGGACAGGGGCCACAAAAACAGAGCAGGTTTCGACGGAAAAGGGCATTAAAGTTCAGAGTTAGCTGCATACATCATCCAGCTAATCACCAACAGAATCCAAACAAATGCAAAATGACACAAAAGCAAACTATAAAAGTAGAATAAATAATCTTTGAACTGCTACAGAGTTCAACACGAGACCAGGGATTTTAAAACTTTTCATGAGAAACAAGTGGGTTGTTTTTCCATTTATAGATATAATTGGGGAACTGACATCTGTTACAATAGTCACCTTAAGCATGCACACTTTAATCCACAAGTAGGATCATGACTACTAATCCCTAAGAGAATGTAAGAAAGTTTTGTCATGCCCAAGGGAGGTCATCTAGCACAAAAGTTGAATGAAGAACATCTAATGCTAATTAACACATCAGAAGCAAACCGTGTAGCCTGCTGAATGACAACACTGACAAAGCAAATTCTACATGTACGATAAAACAAACTACTACATTATTGTTACAAATTTCTCTAAGGAACAGAAACAATCTGCCAACAAAAAAACTCAGCACCAGCTAACATGAAGAGAAAGGAGAGCTGACCATACCTGAAGCTTTAGAGCATTACGCCTGAAGAATGCCTTGCAGGACTCGCAGGTGATAACCCCAAAATTGTGAGCCAGAGCTTTGTCTCCACACACTAGGCACACATTTTTTCCATTCACCCGCTTTTTGTGTCTGATCTTCTTGGGTCGAGGCAGCTCATTTTCTTCCAGTTTGATTGCCACAGCAGCCATGATTGCAGCAGGACCTTCAGTATGGAGGTCAATAGGCCTGGAACACTCTTCCTGAGATAAGTACATACTGTTAGGTATACTGCTATGGGCAGTAATTGAGAACTGTTCATGACTTACATTCACTGTTGAGGTGCTTGTCTGTTTTGCTGGCTCATGGATTTCCGAAAAACCCATCACTAACAGTTCACGCAGCTGTCCTTCTTTGGAGTGAGGACCTTGTCTTGCAGCTTCATTGCCCTTATCTTGGTGCATGCAAAGAAAATTTGAGTTTTCCTGAAAAACAGGAAATACAACAGGCTTTTCATCCAGAAGAGTGTCATGAATAGAAGCTTCAGCAACTCCCACACCCCTAGCCAGTTCTAGGCTCTGCACAATCAAACTTCCTCTTCCTTGAATGTTAACGTCCTGCTCTAGCAGCTGGGTTGCTGGAACAGAAGAGGTGACACCAGTGTTGGTCTCAAACTGTTCCAGGTCTGCAACCTGGTGAGGAGGGTCACATTCTGCTGACATGATGCATCAAAATCTCCAGATCTGTTAGAGAGGGAGAGAGAAATCTCACTTAAAAAATGTTTTGGCATAAGCCATGAATGATCTGGACAAATATACTGATTTTAATTGTCTTGACTGATTGTCATTCATACATTTTAGGACCAATGAATAATAAAACTCCTAAAACAATAGACAAAAGAAAAAGAAAAGCAAAAACATAATTAATGCATGTCTTCATTGCTATTGTATTTCATTGTATTACATTGTTATTGTTACTAAACTGTTATTCTGGGTATCTCAACTTCATAAGTTATATGGTTATCTCAGTTAAATGCAAACTATCTACTCTGAAGCCTTATACAACATAATGTATCCCTCAATTAAAAGCATAGAAATACTGGCTGATCTGAATCTCACTCTAGACCAAATAGAAAATTCCCCACACAACAGCCTACTGGATATCAATGCTGTGACAGTAAGACTGCTTACTGAGCATTATTTTAACTATTTGAATTTAAGAATGTTAATTTAATTGAAAATATATGCCAGAAAAATGATATAGAAATATGAGTGAAGGCAAGATCATATATTTCACATATCAGTCTTTGAAAAATATACCTTTGCAACACTTAGCTGTACTTATCCTGACGTTATGATAAGAAAATAATGTAATTCTGGAATGAACTGAAATGCTTCCATTTCAGAAAAAAAGCTTTCACCAATATGTTTTCAAATTGTTTATATATTTAAAACTTGCTACCCTAAAAATCTCTTTAAAATGTTTGTGAGGTAATGATGTTTTTAATGCTTGCTTACATTTTGCAGATAAAGTAGGATAAAAATGAGTGCACTTGGATTTAATCAATGAAGGTCTCCTATACCTGATACATAAATCATACTACAAATGATTTTAATATTATGTACAAAACTTTTTGTCATTTAGTTAATACAATTTATTTGAATCCCATCTGCAAATTTTACTAAGGCTCATAATATAAAAAAGGAAACGAAAAAAGGAAATTTAGAGTCCAATAAGTTAAATATTTCAAACCATTTAAATGAACAAGTCTCATAACATTTTTTTCATATCTATATCAACTTGAATACACACATTTATGTATGGTATACTTAATAGATCTGGAACGACAACCAAAAACTGTTAAAAATAAAAAGTGCAGTGCTGATTGTGAAATTTCTTAATTGCTTAACAAGACCCACAAACCAGTGTTCCTGACATCCTAGTATTGGTTACCTATTTTCTAAAGGCCAGGGCAAATCTTGAATGCTCTCTGTGAGGTTAAGTTTGTTATCGCATGTGGCCGACCTGAGACTGATAAGAGAACCCTGACCTCGAACCTACAAATGAGCTGTACGTTGGTGTTGTGTAACTTCAACCACGGTATTGACACAACATTAAAAAAGTCCTAAAATCAACAGTAAATAAAAATAAATAAGCGAGCAAACACAACTCTAAAATAATGTCACCATGTTAATACAACACATCGCCGAATTCCTCTACTACACGGAACTGGCCGCACTGTAATAATATAAACAATCGTGTAGCTTTGGTATTGTCACTACCACTGACAAGTATTTTCAGCTACAGTGTGCTCAACCTCGAAAGCAACATTACAGTAGCAGAAGCCTAGTAGGCGACAATTTAGACGTGAAAATGCTACCAGTTTAACCGAGTACATCTCCCCTGTCTTGTCGCTGATTGAGAGATTACAGCCCAAGTAAGCAAACATGTTAGTGTCTGGTCAGCTTTTCACCGACTTTTTCTTCAACCAACTTACGGACGTGGGACGTAATTTTCATTGTTCTAGACTTACACATGAGTCCATATTACATAAGGGATTGAAAAAAAGAACTATAGGATACTTACAAAGCCACACCGACCTACATCGTCCATCGTGGGTCAGGGTACCATGCAGTTCGCGCTGTCTGCGGTCGGCATTTTCTCTGGCCATTAGAGTTGTCGAACTTGCGTTGATAGGCAGCGGAAAAAAATGGGGCACTGTGTCAGGCTGCGTTCAGTAGCTCTGCTTACACGTGGGGTGCATGTGGGACACGGGAATGGCTGCTTGTTGAAGTAATGCGGGCTTGGGAATGCATTCAGCAAACATAGCAAGCCGGCCGTTTTGCTATCCATTAATCGATTGCGAAAACTCGAGTACGTTCTTCAAAAAAAAAAAAAAAAAAAAATTCAGTGCATTTCGATCTCTCTGTGTGTGTGTGTGTGTGTATTTTATTATTATTTATTTATTTATTTATTTTAGCGAGCACGCTGGTGTCAACGTCAGAGGTAAGGGGTCACGCATGATGTCTGAAATTCAGAAGAAACTCTTCTTGATGTAATAAAATAGGTCAGATAGTTTACATAGTGAACGTGTGACTTAAACGCACCCGCGCAAATACCACCATGGCTTTACCATTGCTTTCCATTCTGTGGGGGTGGGTAAGCAGTTAAAAAATATTTTGTTGATCAACGTTCATGATGGCATTAGATAAAAAACGGAGAGAGAGAGAGAGATTGAGAGAACGATAGATGCGTGTGCAAACACTAGACTGAAATACTGATGGGTGCTGAGAAATAGGAGGAAAAAAATATGCCACTGCTATTGTGTGGAAGAAAGGAATGTTACCCGTGATGCATATTCAGCTAGGTTGTATGTGTTGTCACCGTCACCAAAATCGTTCTTTACGGATTGATTGGCTTTGTCGCTTGACTTATCGAATGACTGCTAAATGTTTTGTCGTGTGTGCTCGCGAATGCAAATCTGATCAGTCCTCGGACAGACCACGACAATCATTACTCGTAATATGTAAGCCTAAGTTTATTGTGTAAATTTTCAGTTAAGAAAATAGAGTTACCCCTAAACGTATAAGCAGTTCAATATTTTGTTTTGATAAAGGTTCGTTTTGTGGGGGGGGGGAGCAGTATTTGACTTTCGCCCAAAGCGCAGCACAGCCTAACGCCGGCCCTGATTGCATGAGAATTACGTAAATACGAGTGCTGGAGACGAGATTTGAACCGCCTTCTCACACTCCTCACTTGTTGCAGTGAGAAACGTTTTCCGCCGAACGTTTCCGTGAAGCGAATGGGGGATTAATTAATGAACACGGGGAAAAGATATACTAGCCAGTCCTCAGTTGACGACAACGAAGACAAACATTGAGAATTGGAGATGCGGTTCCGATACCGACGTCACCAGATACCAGACTTTTCTTTTAGCATCTAAAGCCTTTGAAGTCATAAAGAAAACACGCAGTGACTTCCTTTTCAATAGAAACTGAAACACACGCCCATGCACTGATGCACTTGCACGCGCACCTTCCAACACGCACTTGGAGGTGTGTGTGCGCGCGCGCGCATGAATTTATGCCCCCGCACGTGTGTGTGTGTGTTTAAGAAAAGGGGAGGAGAATAATGTAACAATTGTAACTTAAATGTGTTCGGCAACATATGGGATGCCTTTACTCAAATAACACTGACAGCATAGTAATCTGATCGAGAAGGTACAGTGTAGGTCGTTGTGGCATTGTAAGTACCATATTTTTTTTAAATTTCTTTTGGAAATGGAAATGGACTCACATGTAAGTTTAGAACAATGAAAATTACTTCCCATGCGCACGTTCGGGCAGTGTTTTATGAGGACCCGACCTACCCGCTTAAACGGGACACCATCCCACTGCTCTGCCCCACCCTTTTGCTATTTCGTGACATGTAACTTTAAAGAGAAAAATTGTTGCTGCTTTCGATAGTCTGATGCAGCAAATTAGGTGTATGTAATGATAACACAATGTGCAGGACACAAACACAGTACGTGTAGTGCACCCCGGTGGTATTATCTGAAATATCTCGCAACACCGTTACTGTGATAAGACCTAGGTAAGACATCCCGTCATGGGAGATAGCTCGCAGCTAATTCAACCCGCTCAACAAAAAACAGATTCTTAAATAAAAGTCTTCCATTTTTGCACATATTTCTTTATCAAAGCACCCTTTTACACATGTGAGTTTGTTTTACATTGCTAAACTCTCTCTCACTGTGTGCGGGCGTAGGGGGAGAAGGATCCTGTTTTGTTTTCGCTCTCCTTCATCGTCCGTTTTGTAGCTACACTCTTGGGTGTACACAGTATTTATACAAGTTACTCGGTTACAATTAGTATCAATATGCAGCAAGTCACTTAGAGCAGCACGTCTTTGACACAACGAATACGTAACATTACACATTTCATAGCATGTTGCACGTCCAAGAAGTGATTTATTATTTTGCACGATAGGGAAAAATGAAATGCACAAATGTTAGTTATTAGTAAACTTATTGTGTATGCTAACCAGCAAAAGTGTTCCATAAATGCCATGAATCAACTTGTGCAGAACGTGACAATATACAAAATATCACGCAGTTTTCAAGACGTTACATAACAGTCAGTTGACCAGGCTCAACCCTCAGAGAGAGATTGTCAATGGCACATTGCGTCACACGTTACTCGTCTTCATATTTGTTTCCCCTCTTGACCTCCAGACATCAAAAAGATTCTGTGGTCGAACAAATCAAATATAAGTCTGCAGTGTTCGTGGCAGCACGTTCAAGATGAATTCATACAAGTACCTATGTGTTGGGATACCATGATGCTCAAGGAGCCCGGTTAGAAAAGATGACAGACATGCTAAAGGTTTCTCAAACACGCGTCCCCGTGCAAACCACTTTACAAGCTTTGTGTGAGTTCGCCTGTGTCCAATTTTTATGTCTCAGACACGCAAAAAAAAAAAAAAAAAAAAAAAGAAAAGAAAAAAGGCAGCGTACACTTAAAGGCGTCTTGAAGCCAGAAACAATATGTTTGATATCGCTGGAAAAATGTCTAGCTGCGTCACAAACAAGCACTATTAAAATAGGATTAGTACAGAAAAAGAAGAAGGCGATGATGATAATAACGACGACAATGATGATGATGATGATGATGATGATCCAGCACGATACTGGAGAAGCAAGGTTTTAGATGCCTCACATTTTTCTGCTACATGTATTAACAAAAGGGAGAGTAAAACACTATGAGGCTAATGAACGGCGATTCGAAAGGAAGTGATCTCTACGGATAGTAACAGAGCAAGAAAGGTACCACTGTGTTACACACACACACACACACACACACACACACACACACACACACACACACACACACACTTCTCTTGTTTTTATTTCTCTCTCTCTCCAGTACCAGCTGCAAGTACCACAGTCTACAGTGACATGCACTCAGCGACAAGAGGCAAGAAGAGAGACGAGTATTGTCGGTAGAAAGTGTGCAGATTCTCGCCCAGTACGCGCACGTCGTACAGACTCTCCATGATCTCAGCCATGTAGAGATCGGCGAAGGAAAAGGAGTACTCGGACTCCAGGTAGTGCTTCATGAGGATGACGTACTTGTCGCGGAAGGCGTTGACCTGCACACGGTCCTCGATGGCCGTCCCACGGGGGTCGAAGAGGATTATACAGTTCATGAGGGCGTAGATCGTGATGTTGTTCTTGGCCACACACTTGAGCGATGTGCAGTAGTCGATGAAGTCGTGCACGCCCAGTTCGTAGTCAAAGACCCGCATGACGTCAGCGGCGGATACTTGGCCATGCGTGCCCACCCACACTTTCTCCTCTGGCAGGTAGCAGGAAGCACAGCGAACGGAGTACATCTGCATGGCTGAAGCCTTCAGCAAACTGATCTGGTCCGCTTGCCGCAGCTGCCGGAACTCCGGCACAGTCTTGGCAAAGGAGACGTTCTTGTACATGGATATCTCCAGGATTTTGACCATGGTCTCTGTTGTTAGGCAGCCGCTCTCCACCGCCTGTGAGCACGACACTTGATCCTCGAACGAATCGACGAGGCTCGTCTGGAACACGGAGGTCAGCTGCGTCAGCAGGGCCCGCTCCTCACCGGTCAGGGGCCAGTACATCTGCATGTCCCAAGGCAGCTCCTCGCGTGTCACGTGCTTGAACTCTCGACCCCGTGACCTTACCTTTTCGGGTGACATGAGGGCGCTGTCGGAGGCAAGCGGCCTGGAACTGGATGGGGCACACAGGGCGGAGGAGCCCTCGCCCACCGAGCTCTCAAGTCCATAAAGGGAGGCCAGCGTGGAGATGTCGGAGCCAGCGGCGAACAACTCGAGGATGGCGTCGCTGATGGTCTGCTCTTGCGCTTGCGGTTCTAGGGATGCTGGGGCTTCTTCCTCCTCAATGGTCGGACCAGAGGACTCGCTGCTGACCCCGTCGGCTGCACGAGCCGTGCGGATGGATTCTGCATACAGGCTCTCCAGGATGCTGGCGTCCTTGTACCCTGGCGCCTGTCTCGGCGTCTCGTCGCCAAGAACCACCGAATCCGAGTGTGACTTTTCCTTCGTCGATGGCGATGGTCTGGTCGCCAGCAACTTTCCTGTTTGTTTTTCGTTATCTTCTGAAAACAACAGTGATGTTAGATATCGAACGTGTTCGTTGCATAGCAAAACAAAGACAATGTATTACAATAACATTCTGTCGTCGCAACCATCACATTTATTGTAGACCATACGTATTGCCCCGCACATAAAAATGTGTCCGGTAGAAGATCAGCGTCAAGAATATGACGATGAGAGCATTTTAAAATGTAAACAGAAAAATGTTAGATAAATCAAGAACATTCTACATTACTACATTCTGAGATGTAACGAAAAGTAAGGAAAACGAACAAGGAGCAGCAGTATAAACAGACGTGAGCACGCACACGTACATATACAACGATGACGCACACATACGTCATATACATCAGAATGCGCCCAAACCGATTATCACCACCCTTACCCCAGCTGACTACTTATGCCAGCACACAAACATGTTTTTTGAAGACACGCTTAATTAAATATGTAGGTAAATAAAATAAACACATTGTCATATAAACAAGCACACACATCTGTATACACCTGCATATTTGCAAACAAAAAACCCAACAACACAAGTAATAATTTACCTCAAGCTGCTTTCTGATTTTCGCATTGAAGTGGTGGCAGTCTAATTGCACTTACCTTTGTTACTAATTATCAGCTCAGGCGTCATTCCAACTGCCAAACATTTCTTCAGGCGACAGGCGGAACAAAAGCGGCGGGTAGTTTTGTCGACCACACAGTTATTAGCGAAGACACAGTCTGGTATCTTCTGTAATATAAAAGTATCTCTGTCTGTCTGTCTGTGTATTTATCTGTTTCGAAATGGTTATTGTTGTGTCAATTTTTCTAGATATACGTATGCATCTTTTAGCCTTTAACTAATAATGCAATATAATAGTACACACAAATATCCTTTCGGAAACAGTGTCTCCCATTTAGTCACGTGATTTCTTAAATTAAGGTACTATTTGTAATGAAACTTTTGCCTATATGGTATTGGATTGATTGCCTTATTTGCTAGGCTATTATTTTATGCGTATATTATGTTGCTGGTGTATGTCTGAATGCATGTGTTGTACGTGTATCAATTGTGAAAAGAAAATTGTTTATAAAAAAATGAAGTAACACAATGAAAAATAATGCAATATATGTTCGCAAGAGAATTTTTGTGTATTGTTGTGAGCTTGAAAAGCTGTGAATGCATTTTCTTAGAGTAATTGAAAAGTCCTTGCTTTGTATTTCTACATTGGTTTTCTTTCATTTTCTTTCTTTCTCCTTATTTTTTTTCCTCGACGTGGTCTAGCTTTTTATTTCTCTAAATTACAGTTTACCTGATTTTCTTTGTTTTCTTTTTTCTTTCTTCTGGCTGCTGTCAACCCACCTACCCCGTCACATTCCTAAAAACAGTCTTTACAATCATGTTTCAAAGGTTGTTCTCAGGTTTCTTTCATAGGCATTCCGCCGAAAAATCTCATCTCTTCTCAAATTCTCTCAGATTTCTAAACATAATATTGATAACATTATTTCAAAAGTTGCTCTTACTCTTCTTTTGCTTGCATTCCGCCGAAAAAAAGCTTTACACGTGTCACAGGTCAGTGCGCCAAAGTTATGTGAGTTGGCCCGGTCTCCGCAGACAGCACAGATTCTCTCTCCTCGAATCCTTATTTTGCGGCGAACGGGTCTTGGAGTCTGGGGTTCGTCCAGAACACCGCATGACGTAACTTCCGGATCTCCTTGACCTTGGTTTTCGAGCTCCAGTGGTCCTGCTTTACTTGTAACAGGGTCAGACTTGGTCTCGCAAGTAGTCGTTTCCATGGTTACCAACAGTTTACGACGTCAACTTTGGACAAAGACACGATATATGTCAGCTACACAACAACACTTCTACAAATAATAATAATAATAACAACAACAACAATAGCAACGATGATAAAGTGTGGCTTCACATGATCTCAAAGTCAGTTAAACTGTACCGATATACACCCCACATGTGCTGGACAAACAAAGAGAGCTCCTTGCATAATTGCACAGATATAAGTGATGCAAAAAAAAAAAGATTACTAAGAGTAAAGTTAAGCCCAAATTATTAAATCGCCCGAGGCGGACTTTAAGATTGATCTCTAGAGTAGACGGTATCGCATGCCCAGTGGCGTAGGAAGATGTTCAGCGTTGGGGGGAGAGGGGGGGGGGCAAAACTTCCTGCGGACAGTGAACGGCGTTCGCACTCGCACATTACGTAAAAAAGGTTCGGGGGGTGGGGGGTACGTGTACGGATGCAAGTACACGGTGGTAGCATCACAACACACGCTATTTTAGTCTTAAGGCAAAGCAGCATTAAACAGGAAAAAACAAATTGAACCCTGACTCCCCCGGCTAACACATTCACAAGAAATGCGATAAACGTTATAATAATTATTATTATTAACATATTAATCAAAGTTTGCAAGTCAGTGTGCCAAAACCTGCATCTTCTGTGATCTCTATGGCCATCTACCAAAACACAGACACACATATACAGATCAAACAGTATAACACAGATAACTTATGTTGAGTATAATACAACAATTACATAATCTTAATAAGGAATGTGAATAAGCTGCAACGTAAAATCAAACTGATAGGAGAGATATTATGCAACACACAAAGAGGGATAGTGTTGTGTGCGAATAATCTGGCCCGGATGGCTACAATAAATTGAGATTTTACTTAACTACATGGCTCCGCCTTCACATGGATGTCTCCAGCTGCTCCCCGAATGGTCGAAGGGGAAGGTGGATTCACAGTAAATCACGGATTACCTCAACAGCGAATGTCCCAACTTTATGTGTACACTAAAATTCCCACATATATCCAATGTAATGTATATTACCAGCGACAGTCGTTGATGATAAAAGAGCGCCCTTGTGTTGTTTTACCTATGCACTTCCCGCTGAGTCGTAGATGGCAATGATACCAGTCTCTCTCTCTAAAGAAAAGTATGGCGTGACCCTCTTGAAGATCTTCATTCAGATTTGAGCAACTCAAAAAATACCAACATAGGGACTCTGAGAGTCTCTGCCTTACTTAGTTGTAGTCAAAGCCGCCAAGTCGCACTAAAACGTTGTTGTCTAGTAAGATAGACGGACGTCCTCGTGCTTTGCTAGCTTTTCACAAAGTGTAAAGGTTCCTGTCTGGTTGGCAAGAGGCACCAAGAGGGGAATTTTTTTCAAATTTGCTATTTCTAGCTATACATTGCAATGTATTCTATAAGTATAAAATGCAATGTATAGTGTTTCATTTATATTATACTCTGAAGTTGCTATCCAATTCACTTTATATATATACATTTCAATTCTTTAGCTATAGAATGCATTCTAGATATACATTTGAAATCTATATTTATAGATTGCATTCTTTTGCTCTTTGTGAGTAATTACGTCTTAAATATTGGGGAGGGGGGAGAAACAGATATTCCTGCCCCCCCCCTGTATTTTCCTTGAGGGGGCGGCTGCCCCCCTGGTTCCTACGCCTCTGATGTCTACCTCACCTTTCTCACCTAAGACAGGTTCCACACCTTGTGGACAGGAAATCTGGAGCAGAGCTGAGTGACAATAACGATGACTAATTTAATGACGTATGGTGTTTGGTTATTCAGGCTGTTTATTTATATTTTTATTTATTTATTTATTTAAACTACAAACTTACAACCAGAGGATGCCTAGCTAACGTCACGATCGCATTATGGTTACTACAAATATTAACACACTGAAGAGACCCTGTTAAGGTCAACCGAATTTAAATAATATACCGAGTTTTGTGACAAATATCAAATTAATATTAAGTTATTTAATTCTCTGTCATGAACGTGCTTTTATCTCAGGGCCGTGCAAAGCAATGACTTAACTGCTGATGGATATTTGGTGTCCTTTAGTTTTGCAGTTGCTTTGCGACTTATGATCGTGTAAATTTGGCTTTCTTGTTAATTACTAACATTCTGGGTTCAATAGGTGTATATGTTATGTTTTAGCTTTATTGTGAAATCACAAATTTTTATTTAATTTTTACAATTTTATCTTTAAGTGTATAAGTGTTTATATTTTTTATTATGGTTAAGGACTAATGCGTATTAAGACAATTCCAGAAGACTTCAGATGCATGTATAACTACCAGCTTTCTTCAGATTCATTTATCTGGAGATCACGAGTCAGGAACTGGGGACATTTGGATTTTAAGACTGACGAGGAAAGCACAGTTCAGAAGAAAGCATTGTATGTTCATTATCCACATTGGTGTGCGATGGCCATTTCCCAAAGTCGTTTAGGTGGATGTTTGGTATTTTCTTATTCACAAGTGTCTAGGTCAGATCAGGTAAGTGTGTTAGCGCTTGAAATCCCCTTAGTTACAGAAGTAGGTCCGATCCGATAGGTTTGTGAAAGAGAAGTTTTAAGGCTCAGTTTGATTACCAGAACATTTAAATTAATTGTTGAAGTAGTCACAACTGACAGTTCGGTTTTTGGGGGAAGGGGGCAAGATGTTAGGATCACACTTTTCTCGGGGGCAGCTGGGTGTGATGGCGGTGGCAGTCTCATCAGGAATAATCCTACCAAATCAGATAAACTGTATGGATTCTCATGGGGCTGAAAAAATCACCCACACACACTTTCTCTCTCTCACATTCTCTCTCTCTCTCTCACACACACACACTTTCCCTCATTCTATCTCACACATTCTTTCTCTCTCTCTCTCTCTCTCACACACACACACACACACACACACACTCTCTCTCTCTCACATTCTCTCTCTTACACACACACACACACACACACACACCACACACACACACACACACACACTGATTTATTTATGATAATCCATCGATCTTCAGATCACGCACTTTTTTCTCAAAATTATAAAGGCAGAATGCCGGCGTCCACAAGATTCAAAGGAGTGGGGAAACATAAATAGCGATGTTTACTATCCATAATATCCACCCACCCCATACTCCATACAAACAGATTACGGAGGGATAGTGCATATCGACCTGTCGCAGGAAGCCCTTGTAGAAAACTTATTTTCTACTTGGGAGTGGGACAGCGTGAGAACCACCAACGGTCCACTAGTCAGGTTACCACCGCCACCACCTGAAGGGATTGTCAAGGCGGGTGGCCGTAAAGCCTGACCAGTGATGCGCGGCCAACAGACTAGTAGCGGCCGTGGGAAAGTTTAGTGTCGGCCAGTCCCCTGAATCGGTCAGCAAAAACAAAGGGGGGACTGGAGACACACCACGTGGAGGCAGAACATCCGGGCCTCTGCGTGGGAAATAATACTTCACTTTTCTTAACCACGAGCTGGGGGTAGGAGGTCCGTCTCGCCGAGACGTAAATGTGTATGTGTGATAGATATGATGTTGCTTTGTGCTGCGGAATTGCATTGACTTTGGTGAATTGTGAGAACTGAGGGTGATTATTGGACGAGGTGTATATCCTGGAACGTGGAGTACCTCTGTATCTACATTTTATGTGAATTGTGAATGTACTATTGGAAACTGTTAGCCGTCGTGAAAGCAGTGACTTCAAGAAAGCTAAGTCTGTCATAATCTTTTGATCTATCGGTAGAACTGTTGTGGTATTGACATATGAATTACTTTACATTCTTCTCTTTGTTTTAATTATATTTTATTATTTTTATATTCAGCTATCTAGTTTTTATTGACTTGCGAATGTGTATGTGTGTGTTGTAACGAGGTGCGGCGTGTGAGTGAGAAGTTATCCATTGCGCCACAGGCCACACGAAACAAATTCTTTACAGCCCTCCCTCTCAAAAGCACGTTTTAATAGTTGTCATGAGATAACTCTATTGGGTAGGTAACAATCGGCCCACTTAGTGTCTAGGTCAGCTTGTTGACAAGCCTGAGGCCCTTTGGCAAGGAAGAAGGGGGCGTATATCGAGCAGAAAGGTATTTATTGTTAAGAAGGTCGCGTAAGTGGCGCGTGGAGCAGACGGCTCTAAGTGATTTCGCCGGTCATGCGCGACTGATGGCTGGCTAAACGTCAACAAAGTCTAGGGAGAGAGAGAGATACCTCGGGGCAGCGCGCACCTGGTTGCCGCCGGACCACGTACTTAGACATGGGGAGGGAGGTTAGACACCTGTCTGCTGCCACCTGTAGGCGTGACCAATGGTCAGTGGACAGATCTCCCTTGTTGTAATTGGCTATACTTGTTGCTGATTGGATGATGAGTGAGTGACCAATGGCATCCCTCGATTGTATGTATCTGTGAGAATGTAGAGATATAAGAAGAGAGACAAGAACCCACTTCGAGAGGCAACCCTTTCCCCACACTCCCCAAAGACCCCATCCCCCACAGTGCGAAATCACCGAGAGGTGGAAGCACTTTCCCTTTCAAAGACAACAACAACAACAAAACCCACTTCGATTGGGCCCCCGGTAGTGTAGTGGTTAAAACACTCGCTTGTCACCACTGCAGTGAGCGGCTCAGGGTTCAGATCTCGTCTCGGGACACTCTCTGTATGTGACACCTGTTCGCAGGGCTGGGCGGCGGGGGTTTTCTCCGGGTACTCCGGTTTCCTCCCCCCTCCCTTTCCCCCCATAGTGCGAAATCACCGCAAGGTGGAAGCACTTTCCAACTAAATAAACAACAAACAACAACACTTCGATTACTTTTCGGCAAGACATCAGAGTGGACGGAGCAACGGGTCACCAGCCGAAGCGACTTCAGCTTCCTAACGTCAGCTACACTTCTGCCTCGCACCGAGTCTTAGCCACGAGGGCAAGACTCGGGAGGAAAAAAGTTGGGTTAGAGAACATTGAGAGAAGGAGACAAGTCAGTGACGACGGACTGTCAGGACTGCCTGCTGTCGCCGTGGAAAGGAAGTGCTACGTGACTGTGGGCTCACTCTACCTGTGTGAGAGGTAGACGCTCAACGTTAAGGCCGCTAGAAGTCGTCCGTTCTCAAGGACTGAGACCGTCTGTGGTGGTGTTCGTTTGGCGGCTGTACGAGGCATTACAGTCGTCGAAGAAACCACGTGTGTGCCCAGGAGAGGCGCAAAGCTTGAACCTGTGTCGCCGGTAAAGCAGTCGTCGCTCTCTGACGTGGTTGGCAGTTCGAGGGAGGAAGACGACGGACCATCAGACAATACTTCGAGGGAAATCGTCAGTGTGTCGTGACAGTCAGCAGAAGTATTGGACTCACAACAAACCAGCTGTAACTGAGCTAAGTTGGTGTGCTTGCGAGTGTGAATGGTAGTTAAAGAGAGAGGCAACAGCACTGTAACATCAGAAGTACGCTTTAGCACGGATAATATTGGGACCCCCCTGAGGGCGTTCGATTGACTGTCACACCCTCTCCAAAGAGTTACTTTGGCAAATATGTCAGTCTAAGGTGATATAGGCTACAATACAATACGACCCCCCTAACCCTAACCCCCATTTGCTTGTATGCATTGTTTGAAATGCTTTTGTAATGAATAAATCTTTTCTTATTGTTATACGTTAAAATCACACGTCGTTGAGTATTGTGTTCCGGGAAGAGCAGGGGTGGGGGCTCGTGAGCCAAGTTGTGAAATTGAATGACCGACGTGTGATTATCGTGTGTTTTCCCCTGAAGTTTATGCTGACGTGGGCGGCTAGTGTTGAGTAACTAGTGTCCGCGTGCCCGTCCCCGGGGCCAGTATCCACGTTCTGGTTGAGAGACCAGGGATACTGTCACAATAGTATCGTGATCTAAAGTAATTGCTTTAATTATTAGTTCTTTGTTTGTATGCATGTAAAACTGTGCCAGTGATATTTTATAAGACGAAATGATGAGATTAGCTTTTATATGTCTAGTTTATTACAAATTGTCTTATACGATGAGACTCCCGAGGCCAGATATTTAATGATTCGGGGCTTTTTATTGATTTACGCACGTTTCTAGCACAGGAAACCCTATGACAGTAGTCTGCAAGAGTCCACTGCCCTGACATAGATATGAACCTTGGATGGGAAGCCAACCCGCGATAGACACACAGACACATTGTAATAATAATAATTTATAAAACGCCTTTTACTAAGAACGGTACCATTGTCCGCCATCTTATTCGGCTGAACTTTCAGCTATTACTTATTCAGCCTTTGTTAACGGATTGTTTAATTATTAACTATTTTGATGAAAAACCCAACGGTTTCTGCTAAGGTGTATTGAGCGTATTAACTTCTCTTTTCTTTTTCTTCCCTCAAAATATTGGAAAATATGTACTAGAACCTTTAGCTTCATGAAAGAACCAACTGAAGCACTAGCATCGACCAGCAAGCTCAGTTTGACCACGTGGTTATTAAATTAAAAATTCTTGTAGTGACCTTACACAGCGGGCTTTGTAAGATCGAAAGTAGTTTGGTGACCAAGACGGTGTCTGCTGATAGCGCCGTAAACAGGTCAGGGCATAGGCAATAGAGGTTAACGCGACCAGCACTACCAAGCCGAGCCGGGGAAATACTCAAGAGATCTGCGCAGACGACGCATTACGAGTAGCTTATTATCTAGTGTTTACAAAGTGCAAGCTCTGTATGCATTCTCCCTGCGTAGATAATGAAGTTCTTGTTTAACTAAATCTCCTGTGCCTCTTCTGTGTCTAGCAACACAACCACCATGAGCCCCCAAGAGAATGGCCTTGACCAGCAGGCTCCTCTCAAAGATACTGATGCCATTACACAACATGAACACCGTAGGCATCTGATCTTAGCTTCAGCTTCAAGACGACAAAATAACTCGAACGTTCGAGGGTAGACCGAAATCTCGCGAACCCACAGCCCTAAACCTCTGGTTTACTTTCGTCGAACATGCCTATCTAGCCGCAGTTTAAGCCTGGGCGAGTAAGGTACACCCGCTCTTACGATCACGGGGTGAGGTTACAACAACTGTAATTTTCTCGGGTCGTGAGTTAAAGTAATGAAATACACAATGACAACATACCTCAGGCATCCCATCAAAGCTGCACGCGCTGTTGTCGCTCGATTGTTGTAGACGTTGTTGGGCTGGGTTCCTCGCAGGTCGCCGATAAAAGTGTTGCCGATTTCACGAACCGAGGCCTACATCTTAACTCGGGTGGCCAGCGATGTTTCTACTGACAACGTCGCCTGCTCTGAAGAGGCATGCTTGGTGCATGTTTTTCCCCTGCCCATGAGAGTGAGAGAGAGAGAGAGAAGAATAGAGCAATGTGGGTCAACGTTCCATTTTCTGTTCCCCCCCCCTACTGTTGCATCGTGCCCGCGAGTTTTGAGCGACGCTCTCCTGAACGCACCGGGTGACGCAGCTCTTGTTGGCCGACCGCCATCTTGTGTTGCCGTTGATAAGTTTGAAGTGTGGACGTACGCGTATTGTGTCAGACGCCAGACGATTGCGACTAGTCGCCAGTCCCAACTAGTAGCGGGATTTTCTTGTTTATACAGTTTTTTTTCCTACGGCCTCCGAAATTGCGAGTTGCTCAGTGACAGACGATACCGAAACCGACATGTCACGAGAAACAAAAATTTTGAGTACAAATTCCAAACATGTTTTGTGTGCTTGTGACGAAAAGTAATGTTTGTAACTGATCTGAAAATGCGGGGGGGTTTTTTTTTGTTTACTTATCACTAGATGTGATAAGCGTTGTCTCGTTTCTCACTAGGAACATTTGTAAAATATATTCACCCGTGACTTTATTAAGAGGCATATGTACTCTGATGTTTTGAAGCTGATATTGTAAGTAAACTGTTTCATACGTAGGTTTCCTAGAGCAAAAAGAATCCTTGAAAAACAGCTAAAAGATTTTACCATATATCCTTGGATGTTTAAATGTTGTGGTGAACAGAGAATATGTTAAAAATGGGAACAAGAGATCAACACGTGTTCAAAACACTTAAAGCTGTTGGCTGATAAGGGACCACTGGTGGAGAATTGGCGTTTTACGCCGAGCCAGCAGCTAAGGCTATGTCACGACTAAGCAGCCAGCCCTGTAAACAGATGCCACGTGCAGAGAGAGAGAGAGAGAAAAAAAAAAGTGTGCGCTAGACGAGATCTGAATCCAGGCAGCCAATCCTCACTGTATTGGTAACAGGCGTTACCGTTGCGTCACCGGATCCCCCGGCTGATAAGGAAACAGCTTGAAATCTGTGGTCAAGAAAATTTCGGCTGCTAAATTTTCTTTGTTTGTGAAATAAAGACTTTAAGCGATTGAATTTATTTATTTCATTTTATCACTTTTTTGGGAGGAACTCTTAGCTGTTACAGAGTTTGTTTTTTTAAATTTTGGGGGAGGGCATTGTGTAGCTGTCAAAGTAGAGTGTGGATTTAGATATATGCCTTCTTGAAAAGAGCTATTTCTGGTATCTGTTAGGATTAACTTAGGTAGATAAAGATACCTTCAAAAGTACTTCTATAAGTAGCATGTTTATGTTTTTTGGAGCATTTTCCACAAGGTATACTTTTTGCATCCATCGCTAGAACGACAGAAATATTCAGTTGGAGATGTGACCCCTTTTTTCGCAGGACTACGGAAAACAGGGTGTAAAACTTGACAAATATTGTCAAACGTTTGATCAGGTTTGATAAAGTTGTGTGTCACGGTCACATGAAAGCCCCGGGCTTAGGGCGAACGACAGAGACATGATATGTTCGATCAATCTGGTTAATGAAAACATGTTTGTCAATACATTTGCGAATAAAAAGGGATTTTGAGGAAATTCGGAGATTGGATATGTCGGCACTTTATTCAGTAAACTTGACTCACCGGAAAAACCAGAAAAGTAGGATTGTATGACGAAGATAGCTCACCAAGAACATATTGCCTCACCCATGTAAGTCATGCCTGCATGACGGTGACCGGAGTTGGGCAAGACTTACACGAGATTACAGCACATTCAAGCTCGCGCCAAATACATCGTTCGGCTATATCAATGACTTATGCACAGGCGCATTCTCAAACCTTTGAAGCTGCCGGTGACACCCATGCAAAAACCTACAAGTTTATTTAACGATTAAGTTATTTGACAGTCACAGTTAGGGTTGGCCATGAGATGGACAGACAAAAAAATAGGACACAACTATAGAAGAATCTTGAAACAAGACAGCTGCATCTACAAACTTGTTAAAACAAATAATATTGTTAGTGTATAAGTCTAATTGTAGTGATTTATTACACGAAGAATAGCTGATATACAAAAATAAGTCTACGTCGTAATAAGAGCATGTGAATTAATTTTCACATTACACTTTTCATTCAATGTTCGTAAGTTTAGTGTTTGCTCATAAACAGAAACCACAAACAAGTTTGTAAAAAATCAATCAGGCAACTGCAACATCCAATGAGCAGGTAAAGGTGCTGGCTAGCTTTTTCTTGTTCAAGACGAATTCATATTTAACTCGTATTGTAGCCTATATCACCTTAGACTGACATATTTGCCAAAGTAACTCTTTGGAGAGGGTGTGACAGTCAATCGAACGCCCTCAGCTGCAAGATAAGGTAAGCGTCAAACGTTAGCATAAGAGGACATCAAGTACAAAAATTTTACCTTTCAGATGTTTAGTAAGTACAACAAATATTTGTATTAAGTACGATGCTGCTAATAGTATATTTCTATGTATGTTCGCTTGATTGATATTGTTAAGCTGTTAGTAAAGATAAGCTAAAAATTAAACGTTTTAATGCAAAAGAAATCTTAATGATGATCGGTTCCCAATCTTGGGAAATTGATGTCTGTTCTTCGAGGAGTTGTCTTCCATTTCTGTCTCGGATTGTCGGGAGCGCAAGGTTGTAAGGTCAAGGCGATCAGGTCGTTGGCTTGTCCAGTGATTGCTCCTCCCTCTAGGCACAGGCTGGTGGGGATGTTCAGAAGCTGTTCGTCCTGTAGCGAAGCATGAGGATCTTTTACTCAACTCTAATGCACGCCGCACGCAAACGTCATGTCAAAGGCTGACACGACAATGTTGCACGCGGCACGTGACTATCAAGTCACCCATACAACCCACGTGTCATAATTCTTCTTGCCCATCCATTTGTCTGTTCGTCCATTCCGCTAGCATCTTTCATGTTCACCTTTTTATTCCATGGTCCGAAAGACAAACAATAATTAAATTATACAAGCAAAAAACAAAAAAACAAAAAACAGAACCATAAAATACTCCCCCGCCCCACCCCACCCAAAAAAACTTCAAAAAAAGGAAAGAGCAATACCTGTGTGAAATTCCACGTGTCCCTGCAGTTGCTGTCAAGAATTACGGCAGTTTGATTTCTGGAGCATACTTTTAGATCATCTTGAAACACTTGTCCATCATATGATATATACCAGAACTGCAAACAAACACACACACACACACACACACACACACACACACACACACACACACACACACACACACACACACTTCGAATCCATTATCCGGTTTTGATTTTCAAGAGCATTGAGTCCCATTTGTCTTACTATCATGTCCTGTTTATTAGAAATATACCTATTGTTAGTAGACTGTGAGTGGAAGAGGCTAGGTGAAGCAGAAGTCTAGGAGAAGATGCAAAAAGAAATAAAGAAAAAGAGAGACTGACAGAGGGAGGGAGACAGTGAAAGCGGAAGAGAAGTGTCAGAGAAAAGAGTGAGATAGCGTAGTACTTGGTTTCCTCCCAGTCCATGACAGCTGTACAGCAAAGGTTGGCCATGGTTGTGCGCCAGACTGTCCAAGCAAAGACCTGATGCTTTGCATACGAGCTGTCAACAGAAACAGGAAATTACGTCAGACGGTGGAGTATACCGCTGACCTCATCACTTCCAAAACAGTCCAAAACAAAATAGTCTAAAACTAAGGCCCCTTGTACTGACGTCCTTAAAGGAACGTAAAGGATTAGTTGAAAACCTGCCCAAGATAAATTATGAAGCCATACCTCGCCGGCGTGCAAAACCTCTACATACGGGTCCTTCATGCGACTGACGTTCTTCATGAACCAGTCAAAACTCTTGCAATGCAAGCTCTCACGCAGCCTATGACGCTCGGAGACGTCCCCGTATTCACCCTGAAGACAACACCAGGTGTGTGTGAATGGCCACAGACACAGAAAGGCACGAGTAGATAGTTGTCCACCACTATTCCCCGCTCTCCCTAGTCAAAATCCACAGAGATGTGCGTTTGTGGTGTGAAAATGCTGAGTCACGAGTTTATCAAGTAACCTTTGAAATTTAGCGTAATGATATAGTGGGGCACACTTTTTTGTAATGACTGTGAAAAGCATAATCTTATTTTCCTTAGTCTCTCAAATATCTCAAGATACATCATAATGGACAGAAAGAGATCATGCACATACATCAAGATTGTACAGGGATGGGTGTACGTTGTGACTTGTGAAGGGTTCAGGTAATAAGGGAGTTGAAATCACATGTTAATTAGGCGTATGTGCTTGTGTACAAGCGTGACGTCACGATTTAGCCATAGCGCCCGCTCAAATAAAAAGGACGTGGGTGGTCTCTCGCACCAGCGTTTGGACGTGCTGAGTCATGACCTAAATCAGGTCTCTTTAAAATGATGGGATGCCCGAAAGAACACACACACACACACACACACACACACACACACACACACACACACACACACACACACACACACACACACACAATCTCTCTCTCTTTCTCACACACACACACACGCGCGCAAGTACATGACAAATAAAGTCCGGCAGAGAAAGGTGAGGAGGAGGAGAAATATTTATGGATATGATCACGAACGGGTCTTAGTTACATCATTTTCTAAAAATACTTGTAGAGTAGCCACATGACACCCACAACTTTGAAAATGTTGCGCTCCAGAAAGTAGTTGGCGTAGTCGTCCATCCACACAACGGCTACCCTGGCCACGTTGGTCACGCCCAGGTATGTCATCCACTTGATGGGGTTGGACCGCCTGAATATATGGCCCACGTGCGAACACGGAATGAGCTCCACAGAGCCGTTACACATCCAAGCCTGAAAATGAGGATACTGTCACTTTGAGGCTCCGTGTTTCACTATTTGTTGTAGTATTTAGTTTTCCCTGTGATTACTGATGACTGAAACTGTTTTATTCATTCAGAGAAAGGTGGAATGTTTCTTCAAATTACAGGTTTATTCATAAAACAGCTGTCAATTATTTTGTAGAGAAAGTAGCAGTGTAGAGAAGAGGTAATAATAAAATTTAAAATTATTTATTTCAGTACAAGTTTTGAAGACGATGTGTACAATTGCTTTAATAATAAAAGAAATAGATAAACGTTACATCTTTAAAGAAAAGGGCTTCTCGGTGTTCCGATAGCTCCAGCAACCTTAGAAAAACGGTAGGTTATACATGTATATAGTCACAGATGATCGAACGCTTTGGATGAGGTCGTGACGATAACCCAGAGTAGAAGCCAGTGCGCCTTCTGACCTTGAATGAAAGCTCCAGGTTTTCGCCACCCCAGTAGGACAGCCCCGGGTCGTAGGTACCCAATTTGGTGAAGAAGTCTCGGTCAACGGCAAACAGACCACCCGGCATTGTAGGGGAGCTGAAAAGTGACATACTTTTCTTTACGAACATATCTCTGCTACTTTTAAATTGCTGTAAAGTGTGTTCTTGAAAAAGTTGAGAACTAAAAGGCATTATCTGATAAGTTATCACACATTTATTTGTATTTTGCCATTCGAGGACACTTAGTGCATCATCAGTCCTATCTGAAAACTTCTGTCCTACCTCATTTTTGTCGCACGTGTATAATTGAGATTGCCTATTTGTTTCTCTTTTTTTCTTCATTTTCTTCTTTCCTTATGTGCATGCGATTACTGAACAAAACTCAATTGTTTATTTTTTAATATATAAGCTAACATGGCCTCTTAACTTTCCTGTACCTTGCAATACGTGACATGACATGAAGGTCTTACAAAAATTAGGGGGAATGTGGAGTAATAAAAAAGCTGAATACTTGATTGGATCACTGGGGGATGTTCTCGCTCTTCGTTCTTCCTCCGTGAGAGCAGCGTAGGAGAAGGTGAGGTCTCTCCACCGGAAGACGCCCTTGACGTCGACATTGTGGTTTGGAATAGTGCGAAAGGTCTCATCGTCGATGACCTCGATGCTAGGGTAGGCGATGACTGTGGGGTTGGTAGTGATGCGGTCTGCTAAAGGCTCGTACCAACCTAGGATCGAACCGTCGATCATGTGTTAATCAGATATTACACACGCAAAAAGAAAGAAAAAAAAGAAAAGAAGCAGAGCACGTCTTGACTACTTGTTGTTGTTGTTGTTGTTGTTGTTGTTGAAGAGGAAGTAGTCGTTCTTCTTAATGCAGAGAGCACAACATGAACCAGTAAGCCATGACAAAGCTATGAACCACGAGCCGTAGTTATAAAGTGAGGGCAAATCATTGTCCATCTCCGTAGTTACAAAGCAGTGTGGGTAGCTGACGAGTATGGAAGGGGAGAGAGAGTTCCATTGTTTTTCTTCAACTTGATTGGCATTGTTTTTACGTGCTTGACTCACGGCATTCCGGTCAGCATTCGACCAAACAACCAGATCACCCAGTTACAGGCCCCCTTTTGTCACAGTTTAAGTTTTGATACAGACCATGAAAAAGACTCGAAATTGAAGACCAAAAAATTATTATAAATCGATCACCACGTAGGGAGTATATGATAACGACAATGGCTGACGAAACATGATCGGATGTGGCAAAGGGGCCTAATGTAACAGGGACTTCGGTCAACAGAGGGATGTAGCAAGGGAGGTAACGATGGGAAGCGGATGGCCGAGTGGTTAGAGCTATGGCGTCCGAACCGAGAGCGCGATTGTTCAATTCCCGATAAGCGCAGCATACTTCCCCCAGTCGACCCAGCTGACGGGAATGGGTACCTGACTCCAGGTAACGATCCTAGGTGGTCTAATCCACACAGAGACATTACAATGCGCTCATGTGAGTGACAGAAGGGTTTGCACAGATGTCTGGCATTTACCTGGGTAGCACTCGATGTGTGAATCGAAAAAGACGAGCAGCGGTGCCATCGCTACGTTGTAGCCAAGAAGACGCGCGCGGGTTAGCCCCTCCCTCTTCTGCGCGCGCACAATCTTCACTCGCGAGTCGTCCTTCCAGTACTCCTCCAGAGGTAGTTTGAGATGATCTGTGTGAGACCACAAAGTGTTTTTTCAAAAGAGATTCTCTGCGTACTTAATGACAGATTGAGCCAAATACTGCATGACATAGTACTACTAAATTGGTATACCACTTTCGTCTTAAATGAACTTTTTTTATCCTCTGCTCTCTTTAAGTGTTTGCCACTTTCCTCCAAACCAGTACGCGACTAGTACAATAAGTCCTTCTGTGTATTCACCTGCCGGGAACTTATGCCAAAAGAATTCATGATCAGAAATACATATTTTATGACGGTATAAACTTCGCGAGCTGCCATATTATCTTCACACAATATTTCTCCACCAATCATTTCCTCGGTTCAAACATGTACACTTTGAGACGGCTGACTAAAGATTGAAGATTGAAAAATGCTGATCATGCTACAAAAGTAACATTTCACGAGATTTTCACCAAACATACCCATAGTTGAAAAGTCATCCACCAGGATCACCTCTCGCAAAAGATGGCTCGGTGTCCGCGATAGCACACTGTGTACCGAGCGTAGTAAAACCGACCAAGCCTCGTTGTGGAAGATAATGATGACGCTGGTTTCTGGCAGGTCTGTTCGAAACTTTCGTTTCTTGCACCTGCAGCAAGACACACACGGTAGTAATGTGAAGCAGATTTCCACAAGCATGCAGACATTTATATAAAATATACACAGTAATGGCTGCAGATTTCAACAAGCGTTTTAGCGTTTTCCACTGACATAAGAAGGAAGAATTTTTCCATTGGTTTTTATTGAAAGGATGCCAGTGACTAATCTATACGTCACAGTACACCTTGGTGTAGCAGCTGTGGGAGGTATTTCGTTCAGTGACCGTGTATTTAGCTCACAAGTGCAAAGAGATTTCGAAACGGCGAAATTTTAGGACAGAACCTAGTTAACATGGTTTCTTGTCTCACTTTGGCTGTTGCCTTGACAACGTAAGCATACTCATGAAGTACAACAACCTCCAGACATTTTTCCAGCACACTGCTGGTAATGTTGCTCTTTAAACTGTTGTTCGCACACATTTTCAGAATACAAACTTTGTATTAAAATTTAACATAGTCATTAAAACGCAAATTACAAAAAACAAAATAACAACAACAACAACAACAACAACAACAACAACAAAAAGCATATGCCCTATCAACCTCCCCCCCCCCAAAAAAAAAGTCTACTCTCGGGTGGATCTTTACCCAACAGCCCTGCCTAGCCCTCACGGGGCATCAGACCTACTCTTGGCTCCAGGCTTCAGGCAGGCTGCGGTGCACGCTGATCATGTCGCTGACGTATTGGTTAAAGCTGTTGTGGCGCCAGCCCTCATCGTATCGGGCTTTCTCCTCCGTGCTCAGCAGCGAGACATTCAGCAGCACAGCCGCACCTCCCTCACCTGGCGGTCAAGAAAATGGAAGTAAGGGGAGGCAGGTGAGTGCCAGTACACAGACACGCGTGACTACACAAATATGTCACCATAGTGACGTGTACGTACGTAAGTATGCAGAATTGTACACAGAATCTTGGGAACAACTACTTGATTAATTATATATAGGAAGGAAAAATTATACATTATTCCCCCTCTGTACAGAAGGAGAAAAAAATTTGAGCATTTATTTTGACATCGCAAAATAGTCAAGACCTTGTGGAATAATTGGAATAAGATGTTCTTTGAAAAATGTCAAAATATATGCAATTTTGAGATGAACAAATGTTTCGTATTACTGTGGTATGATAAGACATTGTCTTGAGATTATTATACTCGAGGCAAAACGTTTTGTACACAAGTGTAGAAGGTAAGAAACTTGTGAAAGGAGAAGTTGCCAGCTCGAAAAGCATATGTTCAGCATTTAAACGTAAGCTATTTGATAGACAGATTTGTAAAAGAAGTATATGCCATTAGCAGGGCCAACTGGTAGCACCTACATGTGAATGTACATGTGAAATGATGTAGAGAAATCTGTAGAAATGTTGATGAAATCTGTATGTCAGTGTGTGTCTTGTCATGATACCCTAATGGATTTTAAATTTGCTTTATACTGGCTGCTTCATAGGACAATTTGTCTCTCTTTTTGTACAAATGTCGACTTCCCCCCCCCCTTTTTTTTTTGTAAAGCGCAGCAAGCCTGGTTTTGGATGGAGAACCGCGCTATATAAATTCATCGATGATGATGACCTTTCATCACTGTGTTCCTGACAACATCCAGGCTATGGAAGTCTATCAAAAGGTCTTCAAACATATCTGTGCTTGATTTTATTTTCAAGGGTTTTCTTTCTTCGTTATATCTTTTTTCTCTCTCGTTTGAGCAAGAAAAAAAGAATGTAGATACACGCATATGTATGTTTTGTGTTTATACGTTTACATTATGTATGCATATTTAATGATAATAATAAACGTGAATGTAATATGAACAAAACCTCTGAATAAATCACAAGTCCTCGTCATTAATAAAATACAGCGAGCACTACACAGCTTAATATGTTGATTAAGTACAAATACATTTTCGTGGATAGGATACATTATGTGATGTGATGAACCAAGAGTCTACAGGGTATATAAGTTTGAACACGAGGACTAGTTTCAGATAAAGTTCTGCTAAGCATAAAAGTTTGCGTATGTGATGCTTGTTGGTCAGTTCAAGACAAGACACATCTTAACCCCTCCCACAATGAAGGAAAGGTGCGTCTTACCTGAGCCGTCAGGATCCCAGGAATCCACGAAAAACGGAATTTTGACGAGTTTCTCGCGAGACTGAGCAGTGTAATAGGAACTGTTGCTCTGTTTGCTCTGAACTCCATGAACATTTCTTTTGTAGAAATCTAGACTTTTCTTTTGCGTCGGTTTCCGAAGATCCGCTGTCAATCTTGTGGATGCTCCTACAAATCTCTGAACGTCCATTACTGTTCGATCGAATTCATTGTTGGTGTCCAGTACCACCTCCACACTGACGTACAGGATGAGAAGGACCGGAACAAAGAGAAGATAAATGAGGACAGCCGTCCACACTTTCATGTTTGTAAGAGAGTTACTTTACAAAAATCACTCGGATGGTGTATGAGTCTGAAACCTAGCCTGACTTTGCAGTTGAACGTTTATAGCGATTAGTATCCACGAATATTATTACTTACATCTATTGTAAAGCAGATATCTTAGAATGCTATGAAGACGATGTCAGATTTAATATCTTGCAAGAAGTATATCTCCCCGTTCACGAAGATCCAAACTGGAGGCCATGAATTTTATGGTCTACCTATAAAGATGCTGGCAATAGTGTTTCCTGTAGACTGTCCATCTTAACATTAGGTATGGCTTGACAGAAACATTGCAGTTGTTTGGAGAGATCCAGGGATTTTCATTAGTCACTGATTTGTTTACTGCCGCTGTTTCCTTTAAGTAACGTGCACATGCAGCAGCGAGCAGACACCTAGCAGGTTTAGCTCAGGTGGGCCAGGTGAGCAGGTAAAGGACAAAGTTGCATGTAAAACTTGAGAGTAACGATTTCCTGCTCCTATACTCTGCTGTAACGTGTTTTTAAGCGAGCGAATATAATTTCGAAAACAAAGTTAGACGAAGGTTTTATTACACGGCAACAGATGTCAGATATCGATTCGAAAAGTAAAGACGACGTGAACACTGGAAAAACTGGAAGGAGAAAAAGTAAGAGGACATATACTACAGAACAGCAGTCACTCATCAATTTTCTCTCACGTGCAGGACAAAATGGTGTATTTATCAAATTAATGGTTACTTTGTATTCAAAGAAGGTTTTTAAAACAAGATTCAAAGTTGTTTGAAGTGTTTTTCCTAGACAAAACTCCAGTTACAGTCTTGGGATCATTGCGCTGGATTTTGCAGCGGACAGTCTCCTGCTGGAGCCAATGATGGCATCCTCATCTATCATAGAGTTAAAGGCAAAGAAGAGACGATTACGTTTCGCAGTTCAAAGGCTGTGCCCCAGACATGGTGAACCACATCTAGTTCACTACCCCTTCTCCACCCCACTCATTACTGGAATATGAGACGTGTGCTGCAGGGCCGACAACCGACTCGTATTAACGCCGGGTATTTAATAATTTTGGGACCTCATTTCCTTGTGGAGACATGACTCCTGTGAACGCTACACCGAATGTAGGCCACCACCACCTCACGGCTTCTCCCTGCTGACCTGTCCCGCATGGAGCATTTAAAAAGTTTACCTGCACAAAGAGGATTTTATGAGCAGCTGTCGTTAGCAGTAAAAATCAATGAAAATATTGACATCGTTGCCGCAGGAACTGAGTGTTGTATTAATTAGTAACACGTGGCATTTTGTCTTTATGGCGTTTCTGTAAAAATAAAGTACCTGGATCTTTTTCCCTTTTTTGCGACCCTGGTAGCTAAAAGTATTTTATCTAATGTAGCAACATTTTTAAATTACAGTCATAAGGTGAGCATCGATAGATTTTGAGGCCGTATGTGAAGGGCTTAAATGTAGATACAGTTTGAAAAAGATAGGGGGAAGAGAATTCTAAACAGTGGAGCCTGATAAGAAATTTCTCCCGTGCGATGCGTTGCACAGTGAAGTCAACACAAGCAGACAGGAGAGATCGACTCGGGTGGTAAAGTGTCAGTAGATCAGACAGGTACAAGGGGACAAGGCTGTGAAGATAACAGTAGCACAGGGTGGCCATTCTGTAATCAGTGTGATCTGGGACTGGCAGCCAGTGAAGCTCGCGGAGGAGCGGTTTAAAGGCGATTGAAAGGACCTCAGTTCTTCGTGATTCATTTTGGCAAGAAATCAGCAGTTAATATAAATACACACCTCTAAAAAATCGGAGAAACAAGACAGAATTCAAATTTGAAAGTACTTTTTCTGTTTAAAAGCATCCCTCGCGTAGTGAGCACTACTTCTCATTGTTGAGAAGCTAACAAAGTTTTGAATAACATTTACATATTTACATATTATCTAAAAACCCAGGAGTAAGCTACATTAAGAATAACTATATGCATGGCCAGCCTAAGGGCGGTAAATACTCTTCCTAGCAATTTTGAGAAAGGGAGTTTATTCCCTTGCCTTAAAGCTCGTGTTATTTTCGTTTCTGTATTTTTTCTTCTACTTTTTCTTTCTTTCTTTGCTGATAAATGAGAAATGAATTTGACAATTGAGTTTAAACAGATAACTTTTTAATATTTTATTTTAGTCTTTATCTCTTTGCTCTGTTGATTTTTCTTTTCATCAGTACTCTGACAGAATTTTTAGGAGGTAAGTCACGTTGAAAAATAAATTTATCTCCAATTCACACCTGCTCGTTTCTTCCTTATACATCATCTATGGTTATATTTGCCTCGAGGGTAGATCGCTTCGATATGAGTTATGCACTTGGTGAGCGTTGTCCAAAAACGTAGCCGTTATGACGCAGTGGCCTCCGTGACTACAATTAACGTAAATGATCCAGTGATCACGATTGATCCAGCAAGTTAATAAACCCTAAAGCATCGCCCGTTAAATGTTAAGGGCTTTACTCTCACGAAAGCATGATCTCTTAGGCAGATAGGTAACTGAAAACTCTGGGGTCACGCACAATTGGCACTGTGTTAGGTAATATCTGGCCATGTGGGGCACGACCTTCCTTTCAGTCACCACCCATAGGGGTTATTATTACTTGTGGTATATTGACGGCTGGGCAAAGGGCGTGAGTTACAATCACTAGAAATGTCAGGGCTCGTATTATTCGGGAATAACAAAGGATCTGATATTTTGTACTCGCCCAAATTGAACGTAAACTATTAGATTATCACTTTCTCTCTGCTTCGAAAGGAAGTAATTTTGAAAGTTACTAAATTTTCGCAGAAAATGGTAGTAAATGGCTTTTTGAATGATGGAAAGAACTTTTTACGTGGTTTGCTTAACAGGTCACTACGTGCACAACTTCAATGGGACAGACACAGGTTGGCAAAATGGCTCGCACTCATTCAAAATGGAATTAAATGGATTGATCTGTCACAATAAACTTAGCCCAACCAAACGCCTTTTTAAATTTGTCTTGTCAGATGTGCTTTCTTTAAGACCCTTCCCAAAAAACATTCTTAACATGGATAAGAGCCGAAGCAAGAAACTCCGAAGTGCTCCGAAAGTCCCATATTGTGTTGGTGAAGAAGATGTCCAGAAGTCCAATGTCTCTATGTTCGCCCCCCCCCCCAAACCACTGGTTTCCAGCGACCTTCACACATAGCTTGGTCAAACATTTGAAGAGATTTTCCTTGACTTCCACATACATTCGCTACAAGTGACAAACACAGTATGTAGAGCTGGTCAGGTCTGTGGTGGTGGAACAAGGACAAAGCAAGTTTGGCGCAGTGACAATTATAGTTTTTAATTCTATCACCAGAACTCGCAGACGTAGTACGCTGCGCATTTTCCGACATTCTCACTCCCATCACCGCAGCAACACAAGCATCAAAATTTCTTTGTCTCTAGCAATGGATTTTTGTCCTTGGTTGTTAGAGTTGATTGGATCAGACAACGCAAACGGCTTAGGAATGGATCCGTATTGTTTGAGATTTGCATCCAGGTTCATTCTGGATCTCTCCGTGCGTGATCTGAATTATCAGCCAACATTCGAGTCCCGAATTAGGGACAATATTTGCCAAAGGATAGACGTTAGGTACCACAAGGTCGTGCAAACAGGTTTCTAGGTCACTGGACACAACCACAGCTGCGGTCAACGAAGAGCGCTCTGGAAACAAAGATCAGATCGTGCAAAGAATTGTTATGAAGGGACGACCATCAAACCAGAATGTGTGTGTGTGTGTGTGTGTGTGTGTGTGTGTGTGTGTGTGTGTGTGTGTGTGTGTGTGTGTGTGTGTGTGTGTGGTGGTATCTGTTATCTTGCAAGCAGGAATCGTAGACATATCATCTCCATCTTACCTTGGTACAGCATCAACAATTCCGAACAGCCTATGAGAGCGAGACAATGGCCAACCGTTGTTGGTATGCTTCTCTGACACAAGGCGCCAACATGTTCTTGACACGTGACACGTGTGTGTGTATGTGCGTGCGTGTGTGTGTGTGTGTGTGGATGTGTGTGTGTGTGTGTGTGTGTGAGGTGCTTTACCTAATAAAATGGACACTGTGTATACATGTGTATACTTTCAGACAAAGGGGAGTGATGTTGGAGGGAATATGAGCAGATGGAAGTGTATGACCATGTAAAAGGAAAAACTCAGATTATTTTGTAAGGAATCACGAGAAAACGACAACAAGGCAAGATCGAGGTGAGAAAGAACCAGGCAAGACTCCACACAACGAGGCAAGGCAAAGCGAGACAACGCCAGACAAAGCAAGGCAAGTCGAGGGAAGGCATAGCTAGACAAAGTAAGACAAGACGAGGTTTATTTATTGCCCACAATTTAAAAAAAAATGCATCAGAACCGGCCTCACCGTATGTATGCTCTCATGGGGACCTCTAAACAGTGTGGACTCTGCGGGTCAGTGGGCCTTTGAGTGAAGGAGAAGGTGAATCTGGTCGAACGATAAGACCTCGTGCAGCATCATTATCCCCAGGCTGCACTGTCTGGCGTTACAAGCTTTAGCCAAGGGGAAGATAACTTTTCAGCACAGTCGTGTATCACTACCAGACGTTTGCACTCGCCAGAAAAGCGCACTTCGTTGCAGTCGTTGGGTTTTAGTGCAAACAGAAGACAAAACACGGGTAATGCTTATGGCGACTACGTTATTGTTTGTACGTTCGTCAGCTTAACGGGCGATTGGAAATCATTATTGTTTATTTGTTGATTGTATAAACATTGTTATAGATTGTGTGCGCTTGCTTTGAGACTTATCCAAAGCGGAGGAATAATTCAGCGCTGGAGGAAACAAAGAGCAAAGTGTTGTCGGCGCAGCGGTTGCTGGCAACGCTGGCGTATGGCCATGCCTGCGGTCAACAAGAAAGTACTACAACAGAAGACCAGGTCCCTGAGCGTGAAGTTGCACCTGTCCTCGTATAAAGTTGACATCGCTTCCCCTTGCGCACCGTGACCTCTGACATCTGAAAAAGACTAACCAGAAAGAAAAATAAATAAATAAATTCAGTTCCTCCATCTGTATAATGTTCATAGTTTAGTGCCAAGGGGAATACTTCTCAGCAGGACCAAACTCGGCCGACAGTATTCCCCAGTCTGCATGTTGTCTGGCTTTAAAAAAAAAACATGTGTGCAACACGTTCTGGTCATTTAGCTGTTTACTCCTCACCAGTCTCTATCCCACGCGCTTGCTGACATTCGTAAATAAGACACGAAGGAGCGAGAAAGGAGGCATAACACGACGACCGACACTATCAGCCTTATTTGGGGTTGAAGGTGTGTGTGTGTGTGCGTGCGTACGTGCGTGTTTGTGTGTGTGTGAGGGGGGAAGTATTGGTTGTAGAGCAGGAAGGGTTGGACAAAGCTCCCCCACCCCCAACCAGACGGGCGGAGTTTATGAACCAAGACAGCGCAGGCTGGTAAAACCTGTAGCGCCTGTCATAGTCAGGTAGTCGCCTCTACCGCCCACTCCAAGGTCTGCGGCGGCTAAAACTGCTACAACAACCGGGACCTTGCGCCTGCAGCCGCCCAATTACATGCCCTTGGCAAAAAGGCAATTTAGCTCCCCTTCTTCGATACCCATGGAGAGAAGCGCGTGCAAGAGAGTGGGGGGGGGGGGAGTAAGGAAAGGGAGGGAGGTGGAAGGAGGGAGGGAGGGAGGGAATTTGGTCTGAAGACGGCTGGCTAACAGCTAGCTAACACCTGGGCTTTCGCTTTTATCCTTGCGCCGTCTGTCACTAGGTCGGTCTTAGTCGCGAAGCTATCCTCGGTTGGCAGTCGTCAGCGGCAGGGACCAACCGACCGCGCGCCGTAACTGCAGGTCGGATCCCCGCTTCGGCGCTCAGCTAGTCCGCGTGTCGGCGTCGTCGTGACAGGTGTAAAGCCGCCGTCGTCGACGCGGTGACACAAGAGTTGTCGTCGGGCCCTGATGGTGGTCTGGAGTTTGCCAAAGTTCCCCGACAGCCCCTACTTTTCTCTCACAGTGTGTCAGGAGGAAATACTGCATCACCCGAGACAGTGATTTAAGTAGATGAGTGGATTCGAGGAAAGACAGAAAATATCTGACACCAGGCTTGTGCCTCAGTCGTGTCATAAGTGATCTTTCGGTTTCTAGAAGATCGTTTCTCGCGAGAATAATCGTTCCGCTTAGGCCTTTGTTTAAGGGGATACGTGATAGCTCGGGGGAAAAAAAGCAGAATGGCTTGAGTGGATTGTACCAGTGGAACTTGAGAATCAGGTATTCGTTTAACTTCGTTTTGTTATGTAGTGCTGGTCACTCATTGCAGTGTGACCTCTCCCCTCCTACCGGATGTGATTCCCGTAGACAGCTCAGCTTTACTACAACCTGCTGATTCGAAAAAAAAATTATTAAAATGGCTGGCGGCGCCATCGTCGTCCTGCTTGTCATCGTGTCATCGTTCATGCCGTGCTCCTGCGGTGAGCGACATGGCTGCTCTTTCGTCCGCTCCCACAAGGGTCAACAGTGCGTGTACAACATCCACCTGACGGAGAGCCACAGCGACTGCAGCCACGCGGGACTACAGGACCGAGTGGAGATGGACGTGCAGAACGACTACGAGCACAAGATCGACAATATGAAGCGTGACTTCACCTTCCTGAAGGACGAGCATGAAAAGCGGCTGAAGGAACTAGAGGGCACGGTCAGGGACCTGCTGGGACAGGACGCCTTGTCCCCCAGCATCCTGCAGACCCCGACCAAGGATCTGCCCCTCAAGCCGCACGCCACCAACCGCTACGACGGCGACCATGTGCTGACCCGCCTGCATGACGAGTTTGGCAAGCTGCGACAGACACTTAAGGCTAAGACCGAGGAGCTGACGGACGCACACCTGCGTGTCAATGAGACAGAAAAGCTGCTGCAGCAGCGCCAGATGGACCTGCTGGACGCCAACCAGGAGCTGCTCAACGCCGAGAACAAGATCGCAGTGCTGGAGCGCGAACGGGCGGTGCTGAAGAATCAGCTCAAGGACCGCAACTACAAGCTGGACGTGTCCTCGGGCCGCCTGACGGAGTGCGAGGCCAAGCTGACGGAGCAGCAGAATCAGCTGCTGGAAGTCATTCGTTCGGAAAACCTGCTGAAGGAGGAGCTGATGACATGCCAGGTCATCCTGAACAAGACGCAAGCGGAGAACGTGAAGCTGGAGAGCCGCCACGAGGCTCTGCAGGCGCGCCATGCCGCTGTCAAGAACGTGCTGACCATCAGGGAGCGAGAGCTGATCGACTGCTACTCGGGTGAGTGTACATAGGTCTTGACTTCTACTTTATTGCACTTATCACGATGGCATTTCCGCATATTTTGACTTCTTTTTTTTAATGACTGCTGTTCTGGTGTGTATTAATGTCTTTCGACAGATGTCCTGGTGAGTTTTATTGTCTCTTGGCTGCTGTTCTAGAAAGTGTACATACATGCTCTTCGGCTGCTATTCCGATTAGTGTCACTAGCTCTTAACTGCTAACGCAGTGAGTGCCGGTGTGTCTTGATTATTGTTTTGGTGAGAGTTTATATCTTCTACTTGCTGTTGCGATGAGTGTCTTTAAATTTTTTTATGATTGCGTGTCTCTTTATTGCTAAGTTGCAATGTCCCTGCTATTCTGGTGATTGTCTCTTGTCAGCTGTCCTGGCGAATGTAGATGTCACTTGAATGTTGTCTATCAGAAAGAATCCCACGTCTCTTGATGCTGTTTTGTCAGCTTTTAGTCTTTTAGCGCAAACACGAAGAAAGCAATAATATGTAGATGAATATAAACCGCTAGGAAAAAAATTACTTTGGACGACCGCTACGAGGATTGATTGATTGATTGAAATTTAAGGCAGATGGAGAATACGAGGCATGAAAAACAACCAAACTAAGACAGCAAACTGTAAGCCAGGCCATTAGCTACTGTTTTTGAATTTGTAATGTGTTTTCTTGCCGTATGTTTGTTTGTTCTGTTTTTAAAATACTTGCCCCGGGTGAAGCGCAGACCCCCTGCAAAGTGTTGTATACCTCACACCTTCCAATGAATCTGACGATACACCGCAGTACACTCTTCGTTTCTCGCATAAATACTTTTATGGGAAAGTTTGATGGTGGAAGAGGGTGCACGGGGGGTTAGAGAAGTAATTTAAGCTCTGTGCTGCTATAAAACCCTCCATAGTGGAAATATTCTTGCATCAGTTGCTCTGTATAGCACCTGTTCTTGCTGACAAACTGTGTCCTTGAGGCTATTCCTATGCAATCCCTCCCCCAACCTCTCCCATTAAAATGAAGGGTTGAATGCCTATAAGCTTTCTTTTGATGTGAAGATTTTATTGCATGGCTCGGTTCTTTTCTAAAAGTTCATGCTGAACGCCTGCCTTGAAGCGTTGAGCTGTCTCAAATGCATATCAGTATTAAGAGTAATGTGACGGCCACGTGTTGTTTACAGTTACAAGCTGACACGCTATCGTCTGCGCAGAGAAAAGGAGAAAAACAGTTTAAAAAACGTTTTTGATACATATTTTTGTATTTTAATTCCTACTTGTGTGGAGGCTTTATTTCCTGATGGTTTGTGCGTTTGACTTTAAAGCAGGAGACCCCGGGTGGAGGCTTCAGGTCCCCGGAAAACCTTTACCCGCCCAGGAGTGAGGAACGACGTAAAAGAAGGTCGGGCTCCGCCTTCAGTGGGATAACCATGTTGAAACGCTTACAGTTCCTATCTTGTCGAGGCTGTGTGCTTTACCCTCCGGCCCACAGCTCACTTTAAGGCTTCGGCGCCTTGGAATCTCGGTACAGATTTTCATTTAGGACAACTTTGGTCTCTTTACTTTTAGTGGAGGTCTTTTGCTGAAGCAGCACTCATCTTGACTTTGTTGACAGAGACCTCTTGACTCTTAGTGTACGTTTTGTCCGGAATGAAAGTTCGCTACTTGACTCTGTCACCCAAAAGCTCTTGGCTGCTACTGGAGACTATAGAGTCGCAATCGTTAGCTAAGTTGTTTGCAAACACTTCCCAAAACCTACTGAAAACAGGTTCAGGTGACGGTTCATTAACTTAAATGCCTGAAATAATGAGTCTGTCTGGAAGTATCCTACTTATTAGTTTTTTGTGTGTTAAATGTCTGGTCAGTCTGCTCTTGGAGTAGGCTTTATTTATAATTATTTGAATGTTGTAATGGTTCTTCGTTCTTTGAGTTCTTTCTGATGATTTTCATGCAGGACTTTGTGACTTTTGAGGCAATTTTTGTAACTGGAGAGAGAGAGAGAGAGAGAGAAGCAAACAGACGAAAAGAATTTTTTTTATTTTAATTGGTGTTTTACGCCGAGCTAGCAACTAAGGCTATATCACGGCAAGGCAGCCAGCTCTGTAAACAGAGGCCACATGCAGAGAAAGAACATGCCCGAGACGAGAACTGAACCCAGGACAGCCTACCTTCACTGTATTGGTGACAGGCGCTAACCGTTGCGCCACCTGACCGCCCTAGACGAAAAGAAACAGAGGGCAGTAGTGTGAGGGGTGTAAGCAGAAGGCAAGACGCGACAGTCCGGTACGTTCAGACATTTGAGTGGGGGACGCCCCTGCTTGTCAAAGAAAAACAGTAGTCAAAGGAAGCTTCACTTGATGTCAAACGTCGAAATACCTTAGAGGGCCCTTTGCTTGTCGACTATTCCACGTTCTTGGTAAACACGCAGTAGTGCCAGCACGAAGGTCGCCAAACACAACCGACTTTCGTCGAGCCATCGACTTCTTCCCGCTGTCCTTTCCTTCGATTCTGCAGGAAGACCGTCTCCTTGCTGTTCTTGAGGTATGCGGTTCGAATCCCATACCAGCGACGTTTCATCAAACAGGGAGATGGCGTCTTTTTATTGTGTAGCATGACTTGGGTGACCATCTGCTAATTGCTTTTCCGAGCGTATTTTGTCAGGGCAAACTATTCAACAATTTTAGAGAACATCACAAACGTCCGTATGATGTGGTCAGAACTAACAGTGAGTAGCTAGGCGGTTTGTACGTTGTTTTTGTTGTTGTTATTTGTTGATTATTATGATGGTGGTGGTGGTAGTTGCAGTTATTTCCTCACGTCAGTATTATTCCGTACAAAAATTTCTTAAATACATTTTTTTTAAAAGAAAGAGTCCCTCTCTTTATAATACCTGCCTCGACTTCCTCCCTTCCTCATTAAGATCATCTGAAAACATTCCTGAGTGCTTTCCCTTTTGTTTATCGTCTTCCAGCACTTAGAAACGAACCTCGGTGAGCACAAGGTTGAGATATATGTGCTCCCGCAGCTCTCTGTTCAGTCTTATCACGAATACTTTATTGCTGACGTCAGTAGCAACCTTTTTCTAGAAAGACCCTGATGACTTCCAGCTCTCGGCAAACATTATCACACACGAAACCCCCACTGCCAGCATGAACTGAACGTCAAAGGAAGGCACAGAGAGAACTGAAAAGACCTCTGCGGCTAAGAACTAAAAGACCCATGCTGCCAGAATAATCTCTGTCCAAAGTTCTTCAATAAAGAGGTGGGGAACTACGCCAAACCAGAAACTAAGGTTATATTAAGCAAAAGAATGGGTTGCCCGAGACGAGATCTGAACCCAGGAAAGTTAATCTTCACTGTATTGGTGATAGGGGCTAATCGTACCACCACCGGCCCATCCTAAAAATGTTGTACAAAAGGTAAAGAACGCAAAATAGTCTACGAGATAGGAAGAAGACTGAGTTGTCAAAATATTGGAATATACTTCTTTATTATATGCGCGAACCTGTCGCATTTGCGATGGTATTTAATAACATCAGATATTTAAATCAACCAAAGTCATAAAAAATTAACCTTTTGTAATAAAAATTATTAATAACAATTGTATGTTCTGCTAACATGCTGGCAACCTTGAAATCCTTCACTTGACGTGGATTAGTCTTTAGAAAATAAATAAACATGAAATCTTCTTCCGAAGTTTTTTCGCTTTTCCTGCAGCTGATTCCCAAGGGCGCGGGGTAAAGGACAGTAACACAGTGATGATCCTGCAAGTTATTAGACTTTCTAAGTATGTCTTTTATTCTGTAATATATTGTCGTGAGCATGGCGCAGCTCGCAAAAACAGTTTCTGATCAGAAATTTTAAGGTTTCACAAAATATGATGGTCTGGTTTCTCTAGCTTTTCTTAAACCTGTAACTGCTTAAGACCGGGGGTTATGCGCCTCATCAGGAAATCATGAGCACACACACACACACACACACACACACACACACACACACACACACACACACACACACACATGCACGCACGTTAAGCACTGCTTCAGCTCAGTTGCCGCATAATTTCTCCTTTCTTTCCCCTGGCGGGAGGCAGTCTGCATTTTTTTGGCTGAGGTGCAGCGTATGCTGAAACCACTTCCTTCACAATGCATAATGGATATCCACCCAGGTTTTATAATTTTATCATGCATAGCGCAGAAGAGGCCATTAAAATTGCAGACTTTTCAAGCCGAAAACAGCTTGGTGACCCTCTAGAACGCAGGTCAGACATTGCGGGTGTCCTAGGGTGCTGCGATATTGTGAGTGGCCGCAGGGAGCCAGCAGTTGTTCATACATATATTCTATTCACAAATATTGCTGACGAGAAAGCGTCCATTATGTCAGTGTTGTACCCCAGCTAGGTACAAATTAGGTGACAGGGAAAGAAGTCCTGCCATAGACGCAATGGTGTGATGTTTAGTGACCGAGATTTCACACAAGCAAAGAGTTTATGCGAAGGAAACCAGCTGTGAAATTCAGGTTTCTTTGAAGAATCACAGAATAATGAAGTGAGCAGTAGGTCTGATACTCTGTGAAATGTGTCTAAGTAAGAAGATGCCATGGAATGCATCATTTAAAAATTAAGACAATGGATGGTTCATGTAATTCGACTACTCAGTGAATTGTACTATGTAAGATGATGATCCGGTGAACTGTACCAGTTCTTGTGACCGTCCCAGTAGCTGCACTGTGTAAGAAGATGATCCGGGTAAAGAAAGAAATGACCATGTAGTATGATTATTCAATAAATTGTAACGTGTAAGAAGACGATATATCGAAATGTATCACAGGGTGCATTACACAGGAAGGCGATTCAGCGAACAGAAAAATATCGAACACTGCAAGAACAACTAAAGATTTATAAAATTGCATTAAATAAAATCGCGCGCGTACCTCCCTCTCTTTCTCTCTCTCTCTCTAACGCACACGCACACGCACACGCACACGCACGCACGCACACACGCACACGCACACGCACACACACACACACACACACACACACACACACACACACACACACACACACAGAGTCGAGATAGAAGTGGGGCGGAGGATGGGGTGGGGGCTGCACAACAAGTCTTCCTCTCATTCAGAAATGAAACGAATGTCGCAAACACGGTCCCAAGTTTCCAAAGAAAAAGCAGCCTGTATCTTTAATTAAAACATAAAGTTTAAGATTCAAGATTCTTGATTTATTTATCACATTCTAAGGGGTCTTGAGATTTTAAAAAATATAAATATAAATATATACATGAATACATATTCACACACATTCCTCTCACTCACACCTACACACAATAAGGGTAGGGTCAGAATAAGACAGAAAAAGAGAATACTGATAACAAGCATGCCACAGCAGCACTGCATCATAAAGGATAACAGGGAGGCTGGGCAGTCACGGGGAGGCGCAGTGTACGGTTGTGAATAGCATTGAAGAAAATCCACGGGCAACGACAGAAAGAAGTCAAGAAGGAAGAGAAAAAAGGAGCCTTGAGCCGCTTAGTTAAAGGGACATTACTCCTCACACTGTTGAACGAATGGGAGGGTGGGGGAGGGAGATTGGTGTTTTACGCCGAGCCAGCAACTAAGGCTATATCACGGCAAGGCAGCCAGCCCTGTAAACAGATGCCACATGCAGAGAAAGAACAGCGTGCCCGAGGTGAGAGCTGAACCCAGGACAGCCAACCTTCACTGTATTGGTGACAGGCACTAACCGTTGCGCCACCGGGCCACCCAAATGGGATAATGAGAGACCGTTTTAACGTTTTCTGGGAGTAAAATGTGCCCGTATGTATTATGGTAGCTAACGTCCCTTGAAAAAAAGCAGCAATGACCATGGAATATAGACCGGTTCCGTCTACGACATGGTTAAGTTTCACTTTTGCGGGTCGGCAGTCATTGCACGTGTTACAGATGTTCACAGTCTGATATCATACAGTCCTTCCTGCCCACTTATCTTGTCATCTGCTCGTGAAGTGAGCAGCAGGGAACATGGAAATAAGGGTAGTCAATTTTTTTTCTTTCCTCCCGCCTTTCTCTCTTCTCAAATGCAAAGGCCCTCTCGGTGACAAGGAAAGAGATTCATCATCGTAAACAGGGAAGATAACGCGACTACAGCGTTTTCCCCGAGTGTTTCACTGCCCTGTCACCCACCAACAAGCCCCACTGAGAAATGTCGCTGTGGGATTTTTTTTTAAGGGGAGGGAGGTTAAGGGAATTTTTTTAAGCGTGAAATTGTGCTCCTCCCACCATATATTTCGTCACACAAGGGTGTTGAGGCTATGAACTCGCCCTAAAACTTGTTGCAATAGATTGGCGCAAAGTCTGGGCATTAACACGAAAAGCGGTTGCTATTGTGTCACACCTGCTTGTCGTGCGTCCATGTTCTTTCATTGATACTCCTACAACCTATCACCACCATCTTTAATGCGTTGAATTTTGACAAAAGAGCTCAAGAGGAGGAGGGGTGTCTGGCTGTAAGCGTTGCTGTTTCGCGCCGTCCACCCGATCCCCTGACAAACCTCGAATTAGCAGCCAAGACAACGGTACAGTCAAACATGTAGCAGGGACTGGTGGGGGTGGGGGGGCAATGAAGTCGTCGAGGTTCCTCCGTACCGACTGATGCAGCAACATCACAGAGCTTTACTATCGTAGGGGGAGAGTATGATATTCATGTCGCTAGACATGTCATCACTGAGAATTAACAACTAAAGATTTATAAAATTGCATTAAATAAAAACGCGCGCGTACCTCCCTCTCTCTCTCTCTCTATTAGAGAGTTTGAGATCCACGACGCGTAGGGAGACGTGTGCGGCAACGAGAACGGCGAGCCTCTAAGCCTACCCGTTGTGAGAAAGCGATTGGTTGGATTTTGTGGATGTGATGATGTAGGGCGCAAATTCCCGTGACGCTACAGGTTGCCGCTCCCGCACGCGTCGTGCGAGCGCTGAATCTCAAACTCCCTAATGTCATCGTCCATGAGTTCCAGCGAGTTCTTCAATAATTCGAGCTTTTTTTCTGTCTTATTTGGCGCTCTGTACAATGTGTGTGTGTGTGTGTGTGTGTGTGTGTGTGTGTGTGTGTGTGTGTGTGTGTGTGTGTGTGTGTGCATGTATGCACATCTGAATATGATTTTCTTTTCTTGACATTCACTTAAGGACAAGGGGCTCGAATAATTAAATTTTGAAAAAAAGATTGCTGGCGTTCACCCAGATAGTTCTAAAACCCTCGGAGGTAATGAGTTTACTGCCCTTGGCCTGGACGTCATCTGCTGCAGAAAGCAGCTGCACTTCTTGATCACATCATCAGATTGCACAAGCTGCCCTCCCAGAGCCGTTAACTCTCGAGTGTTCATCACGCGCAGTAGTCTGCTCCGTGCAACACCATCGATAAAGGGTTCTAAGCGCTTGACGCGGTGGGAGCGATTAGAAGATGCGATTTTTTCCTCACTTTTTAAGAAGAAAAACCACCTCCCCCATATGGCAGGTAGTGATTGTCAGTCCTAAAGCCACGTTTTCCAGAAAACTGCAGGTACAAAACAGGGCACAACAGATTTAGCTTCAGGTTTCGTCTAGACTTGCCGGGGCTAAAGCAACATTTATGTCAAGTCTGCATCCAGCCTGTGCGGTTTTAGATTAAGGTGTTTCTCCCCCCCCGTCTCTTCTCTGCCCTCCCTCACTCTAGTTGTCAGCTAATTTTCTTTTATTTGGGGTACTTTTGTTAAAGCTGTGCAGTCACAAGCTGATAAATTCGTTGCATGATGTTCTAGACCAGCTTACTTTCTTGGGATGAAAGCTTACTGACCAGATGTCATGAACTGATGGGAGCTTTGGAGAAAGTTAACGGGCTCTTTGAGGAATACAGAAATAAGGGTTAGAACTCTGATAACGGGATGGTGCCTAGGCTGTCATGAGAAATATAAGAACGTCTCTTCTCACCTCGAGGTTTTGGCAGAGATTTGAGATTTGATCATTAAATTTTATTGACACTACCATTGGGTTCCTGTCAAGGGGTAAGTCATCAATATTAAAAATTACATTGGATCATTAAACCTCGAGGTTTTGGCAGACGAGTAGGGCAAGTCACCCAGACAGAGGCGTTTCAATTGACCGTAATTATCTGGCTCATCCAAGGTTGTTTTATCTCCAGTACATAGCTGTGAGCGCCGTTAAGTAATCATGAACCAAAGCTAAAGCCCAAATAAGGGCCTTAAATGTGTAGCTATATGGACCAATCCCAAGACGTGGACCGGAAGTTCGATCGCTGTTGACTTTTGAGGGTCAGTTAAAGAGCCACACACTGCTTCCCACCCTTGTCTTAGCCGATTTGCATCTTAACGTCCATTACACTGCCACTGTCCCTTCATCAGACTAGTAACAGTGAACAGGCTAACAAGGTCCGTCTACGATGCTTTTCTTGAAGGTTGGGGGGCACAGATCAGGGGCTAAAGCGGCAAACTGAGCCTTGAAAGGTGACGTGCTTTGTCTTAACATACTTGTTACACCCGAAAGGAGAGAAACTTTAAAAAAGGACGATTGTAAAATATGATACGACATAAATTCTCTCAGTGTAGATAGTGTCATCTATTTCTTAGTCATCCATCACTTAGTGCGTAAGAACGTGTCTTTCACCATATTTTCCTCATCATATTACAAACGGTTCCGTTATAAACGTTTTGTGTACACAGCTTATGTTAGGTGGATGTCAGGTAGAGATGGTCAATTATAACGAGAAATTAAAAAAATTATAAAATTATAAAAAAACTTGAGAAAATTGCTAAGAATAAGGTCACTACTGCTGTCGATAAACATCTTGACCTGCTGCAGTTTGTCTACAGAGGTGGAAGGGTGTGTAAGACCCAATGTTGTTCATGCTGAGCACTCAGTACAAACATCTGGAAAAACTGAAAGCACATGCCATGGCTACCCTTTGCTGATTTATCTTCTGCCTATAACACACCATGCAGCCTCATTTGTTAGCAAATAGCCTGGTCTCAGATTTCCTAGTATCCAACCAACCTACTTCGAGGATCCTGGAATTTTGAACAAACAGACAACACAGAGTTTCCGTTAACGAACCTCTTTCGGGCACTCTTGTCACTTGTCCTTGCGACCCTCAGATCTGTTGCTTGTCGCATTACTGTTCATTCTAAATACTAACAGTTGTGGAAGGACAATAAAGAGGAGCCTCCTTATAAATTTTTATAAGAAAATTTTAATAAAATTTTCCAGTGTCACTGCCTTGCTCCTCCTCTTTAAGATAATGATCGTGATAATGGTGGTGCTCTTCCTGACTTTGTACGCTGATGAGATGCCTAAAAGAGAAAGGAAAACACTTGTATCTCACACGAAAGCTTCGGTTTTTCTGTGTCGGCTGTGTCATTCTCACTCGGTTCTATCAGTCCTTCATTGAAAGTCTCATCACTTTTTTGCTTTACAGTATTTCCTCAATTTACAATAACGTCTCTTTACAAACAGGAGCAGTGTAGTCTCCTTTGTAAATACCTGCTCCAAGATCATCGGATCCAAGAAGAGGGACTTAGCTGTCTTTGGGAAAGCATCCCGCATCCTCACTATTCCTGGTCACGTGCTGGCTTGTGCGTTCTTACTCTTGGGGTCTGGCCACAGATACGCAATATTATGTAAAACAACTCGTCATCGAAACATTCATCTTCAACATTCATGCTATACACTTGATCAAGTCCACCTGCCTTGACCTCCTGCAGTATACACCAACTGTGCTAATTTCTTACAGTATGTATTCCTCTGTATTGCTAATACGTGACCTTTTGTAATTTGCCCAGTAATTGCCCTATTGGAGGAATAAAGTTGTATAATTATTCCGACGTTAGAAGCTTATTATTATTTGTCCTCAAAGGATTTCAAGTTAAAAAGTATTAAAAATAAAAGTTGTATACTTATTTTGTTGTCTTCGTTAAGACATGTTTGTTATCTCGCAACCTCACTCGCCCGAAATTCTCCTTCCCTCGACTTCCCTTCCAGCCCCCACCTACCACCTGCTGTGCCATGTAATCTCTCACCTTCCTTTTATCTCTCACCAACAGAACCCTGAAGAATAATCCCAGGGGATTTGCTCAATATCTCTGAGATTTACATTTGACCTAGATTAATAAACCTAGAATTTTATGCTCTGTAAGGTTTCTGTCTTTCTGTCAGTCTATCTTTCTTTTTTCGTTCCTTCTTTCTTAATTTTTTCTTTCTTTCGTTTCTTTTCCTTCATTCTTTATGCGTGTGTGTGTGTATGCGTGTGTGTGTGTATGTGTGTGTGTGTGTGTGTGTTCCTTTATCTTTCTTTTCTGCCGAGCGTTATGAATTGCTCATAAAACACTCGATGAGTGTGCGATCTTGAATAGTATCGCCATCTGGATGAAATCGTTTGGATGGTTAGCAAAGCCATCCCTCTCGCTTCTATTAAGTGTCTCTGGCAGGCCTTATAGCCACACTGACACCACGTACAGGTGTCACGTTCACACGTTAAACGACCCCCCTGTACGACTGCCCGAGTAGCAGTGAATGCGTGTGGGCGACAGTGTGTGCATGCAAGTGCATGCGGCTTCAGACGCTGGTTTTACAACCAGTATGTGCGTACGTGTCAACAGAGAATGGGTAGGCGTCTTTGTGTTCGCACTATGGACACATTTGCAGCTCAGGTACATTTGTTTGCACATACAAACATATACATTTGGTCGCAAAATTTCCCACATGCATCGTATTCGCTATACAAACCACATGCACCTACAATATATACATATATATATATGGGTTCGCGTATATGCGTATAGGAGAAACAGAGGGGAAGACCACAAATTTGGCAAGGATGTTAAGATTTCAGTTATCAAGTACGAAAGATTTAAAGTTTCTTACGTCTCTCGCTTTCTCTCTGTCTCTCTCTCTCTCACCTCACACACACACACACACACACACACACACACACACACACACACACACACACACACACACACACACACACACACACACACACACAAAGAAGCCTAAAAGAAACCGTAAATCTTTTCAAATTGTCAACTGTATACTCTTCCTCTCTTGCTCCCACCTCTCTCCCTCCCCACCTACCACCACCACCGCCACCACCACCAGCATCAAACGGTCGCATGCATTCACGGCAATGTTCCCGTAGTTCACAGCAATGGCCTAACTTTAGTTTTCCAATTTTGAACTCCACCATCTATCTACTTATCACCACTGACATGCTTAAGTACCCGGCTGACGTGTTCGTTAGACGGACAGGCGCGTCAGACAAACAGTCACGAACTCAACCACACGGCTTATCGCCGCTGTAAACCTAACGATGCATTCAAACTTTTGCAGGGCATGAGGCGGGCTTTGCACCAAAGTAATTAGCTGCTCGTATCTAATCGACTTCCCCCCCACCACCCCCACCAAATTGATTCAGTTCCAGCGGGCGAAACTTTGTTCGGTGTATATCTTCGTTCACCCCTTTCAACAAAGCTGAAATGTTACTTCAGCAAATGGCTTTAAGACATGAGAAAAATGTCCAACAGACTACCCCTCTAATCTCTGGGACTAATCCTGATTGGCTTTTGGAAGTGTTTAAAGGAGAGGAATCAAATCGATTCTACTAAAATCGACTATATATTATGTCCCCAACTCACGAACAGGTTCCATTCCAGAGGGTTGTTCGTATGTATGTTTGTTTGTAAGTCGGTACTGGGACTCATGTGTGATTACAGTACTGTACATGTACAACCAGCTCTACTGTCGGACGATCCGATATAAACAATATCCACGCTCCCTCCTGCTGCCGCCACTCGGCGGACACGCGAACTATCTAACTATTTAAACTTGAAGACAATCTTACAAACTACTTTTGAGCTTGAGGAGAACTTTGTTCGTCTGTACAAAAGTTCATAACTCGAACGTTCGTAAGTAGGGGACTAACTGTTCAGTCTAATAATTTCGCTCCTCTGAGGCCACTTCTACTCACAAACAGGCTAAAATACACCAAAACCATCTTCGTTTATAGTATACTCACAGATAGACTATCAAACTTAATATCCCCATGCCAGGAAGGGATCTTTTAACATCAAGGGAGCGTTCTATGGAATAATTTCCCTTCTCCTCTCCAGCAACTCTCTAAAATGCTTCCGACAAGAAATACTGAAATACTTATACCACAACCTATGATCATTATTTTGCTGAAGCCTCACCCACATTGGTGACCCTAGTACCAGGATGTGCACTTACTTTGCTTAAATCTTCAAAGCCACAAAGCTTTTGAGATACTCCTGGACCCCTTTTAAAAATTTCTTATTAATTACTACCTTTATAATATTCTCATCCATTCTCTGTTGATGTCATACTTTATATTAGTTTATTCTTTGTTTATTTTTCCTTTCTACAAGGCGAGGGCTAGTTGGAAAAGTACATGTTTCAGTTTTTCTATCAACCTCGTAAATAAAGAATTGTTATTTTCATTTGAGTGAAAGAAAAAGTGAAGTAAAAGATATTCGCTCTCAAAGCCACGTCCAGGCACGCACAGACAGCTAAGAGTAATAAAAGAAAGGTCTCTGTACATGTGCATGGCGGGGAAATACTAAAGAAAGGGGAAAAGCTCATTTTCATTATGAAGGTCTCGGCATTACGAACTGTTTCTGGGCAAAAGTTGCAAAACCTGCTCCACGAAGAGAGGCAGGAAGACGCCGTGTTCCATTTTAATATCTGTGTTGTCGCCAACTTGCTCGGTTTTGGACAGGACGACAGTGACAGGACATTACGAAAGCTGTTTCATCGTTTTTGCACGAACCGACTCACAGCCCCGTGTTACAGTGACTGCTGAAACAGGCTGCAAGCGATTGAATGTGGCAATGTGTCGTCGTTCCACCAATGAAGTGGCGTAGCCCTCTCCTCCCCCCTTCCAAGAAAAAAAATGAGAATGACAACTGCAACAACTTCATAGACAGGGAAGATAATTTCCGGAAAGTTGACAACGCTGAAGAGTTTACACCCTTCTTTTGTTAACGTAGAGACAGTGGATGCGAATTCAGTTTGACAGCAGTGCAAAGTATTCTGTATAACATTATTTCTTTACCCCGAAGAAGACTAGTTAGTTGCCGGGGGGAATCCCGTGATAAATATGAAACATCCTCTTTTGTGAGGCCGTGGTGTTGACATTTGCTTTTGTCACTTCTTGTCCTGCCAGCTTTTTTTTCTTTTCACTGTCGTAAGCGATGAAGACTATCTTCAGACGCTAGTTGCCGCGTTTGTCTTTAGCCTTTTCGTTAGGCTTTTTCCTCTGTCCGCCTTTGTCAAACTCCCGCTCTCTTGGTCTTGTCAAACTCCCGCTCTCTTTGCGTCCGGACGAGTGGTTTCTAAGTGGGGTGTCATTTCGTGCCTGTAACGAAGGATGAGACCTTTCGCTCGCCCGCTGACATTTGAAGCGGCTTAATCATTACCTTGGTGAAGTCTTTGTCTCAGTTTTGATGCCCTCCGGTAACTCCCCCTCCACCATCGCTTCTATCCTTCACCCCAGCCTCCAAGCAGCCCGATCATTTGTCTGGTCCAGTTCAGCTGCGGAAACAAGAGTGGTTAGCGGTTGACGGCCGAACGGTGGCGTATGTTAATGTCCTGCTGGGCCTCGACGACAAACGGCTCGTTTTACCAGGCTTTGTTGAAAAGGACAGACAGGAAGCGAGTGCAGTTGTCGGTCTTTGACCTGCTAATTTGTACTGATTTTCATGACTGTGTCCTTCGCAGTCTATAGTCTTCCATCTCCCGCCATCGGGTTCGTTTGGAACAAGAATGAGTTGTCCAGCGATGAACATTTGACTAATATTCTATAATTAAATATCGACTTCATGGCATGCTGTTTTAATTTGTGTCTGCGTAGATAAAAAGTCGATAACACTGGTCAGTACTGAAATTATTAGTGACTTAAAAAGGTCGTAATCTGTAGTAACTTGGTGTGCCGAACATGAATATGATATGAAAAAGTGTTATTGGCTCTTGTTTTGAAGATATTTGATATAGTTCGTTTTCTATGTTTCACTGTGTAAGTTTATCCAGTTAACAGCATCCTAAATAACCCTAGAATGGTGTAATATTGCATCACATTGCATAATACCATCATCCACACATCATCCAGAGTGTATTGCATCATTTTCTGATGTAGTGCAGTATTACCGCCAGACGCCTGCTAAAGTAAGCTGACGTCAGCAGTGTACTATATATAGCCCAGTCAAAGGTTGAGCATTTAAAATATTTCAGACTTCGTGGGATACAGTTTAAGCTACTTTTACATAAAACTGTTATTATTTTATCTATTTAGTTACTATACAGAACACTAATGTCTTGAAAGTGCGTTAACACCGTGGACAATTTTTGCTTCCAACCAGAGGAAAAGTATCACTTCTCAGGTGAAGAAAACCTATCATCTTTAATTCGGATGCAAGACTGGCAACCAAGACAAGCAATGGGCCCTGAATATAGACTGTGCTACATGTGTAACACAGCTTTCACAGTGGTTGAATGGCAAAAGACCATCAATGCCGTTTGCAGTCCCCATGTTGTGGAGAGAGTCAAGCGACCACACAAATGACTGTTACTTCTGCTTGGTTCCTCCTCTTTCCGGCGGGATAACGAAGCAAAAGAAATCGAGAATAGTCTACCCCAACATTCCATCTGCACTGAGACCAGTTCCACATTGTGAAGGACTTCCTATTCTAAAGTCTTAAGGCTGTGCTTGGACACAATGGAAACCGTCTTCCATGTATTCCAGTAGCGCATGCTGTCCACACGTGCGATAACTTAAAGCAGCTACTGAATTCCATTAAGTATAACAAGTACAGCTGGCACCTCTGTGGTGATTTAAAGATAGTTGCCCCTTTAACGGGACTACAGCAGGGATATGCAAAATACATGTGTTTTTTATGTGAGGGGGATAGCTGTGCAAGGGAACTGCACTACTTGCGAAAGGAATGGACTCGCAGACAAAATGTAGCAGTTGGAGAGAAAATTTCCAGCACCCAGATCTGGACGAGGCTCACAAAATCCTGCTACCAACCCTTCACATCAAACTAGGTTTGATGAAGAACTTTATGAAAGCCATGGACCAGACTTCGCCAACTTTCCGATACCTGCAAAAAATTTCCCTCGACAGCGAGGCAAAGAATAAAGAGGGAGTTTTTGTGGGTCCTTAGATTCGAGATCTCTTCAAAGATGATCGGTTCAACAACTTGCTGCAGGGTGATGCGAAACAAGCCTGGAAGGCTTTTCGCCTAGTGTCTTCAAACTTTCCCGGGAATGTTAGGGGAGAAAACTACAAGGAACTCATAGAAGACATGCTGATGCAATGTCAGAATCTTGGCTGCAATATGTCTCTAAACATCCACTTCCTTCATTCACATCTGCATTCTTTCCTGAAAACTGTGGTATGGGTTAGTGATAAATATGGCGAACGTTTTTATCAAGATATAACTATAATAAAAAAAGATACCCGGGAACATTGTTCACTATCATACTGGCTGACTACTGTTGGACACTCCCCAGAGATGCTCCCGAACAGCTGTACAAGAGAAGGGCAAAGACATCTAAGATGTAGTCTGTGGCTTGATTGTTTACAGGTATTAACCAGAAGTCAAATACTACTAGCATGCATTTCGTGATGTACACAATAATTATTGCAGATTATAACAAAGCCAGTTCTGAATTTTGATGTTCATATTTGTGTTAAGCACATAGCAATTGATAAGAAATGACTATTTTTATTTCAGTAACAGGAATTCTGTAAAAAATTGTTTACTAGCGCGACCGTGAAATATACATTTTACTAGATTGTACATCCCACTATTTATACATATTAATTGTATTGTAATTTAAAGCCAGTATACGTGCTATAATTTGAACGATAAAACTTCGTATGTTATCTTCTTGATGATTAACCTCCAGGGTTTAGTGGGCCAGACATCGAGCCAGGAAAATCTTTAAAAAAAAATACCCTAAAAATCTTTTTAGTTCCCGGAGAAGGGTGTAGGCTTTTTATGATAACTCTTTGCGTGAGTCCCTCATTAGCTTTGTACCCGATAAGTCCCATGTTGCCCGATAAGTCCTACATTACTCCCTGGTAACCAGATAATGTTGTTATCAGACTAGCAACTAAAGCCTGACTTTGCTGGAGCTTTTCCTGTTGTGATGCGAGCACGTGTGCGTTCAAGGACCTTCGACCCGCCAATTGCAACTTTGCACTGGTATTAATTAATGCTTGTGTTTACTCCTGGCTACAAGCCTGCACTAGAGGACTGACTTCCGCTAATGGAATGGACTCGGAGCAAAAGGTTATCTTCTGGTTATTTTTAGTGTTAGCGCTGCTAGGATTTTTTTAGATGTTGTTTTAATGTCATGGAATTTGTTTTCTCAGAGGTTTGTTTTCCAACCCCCTTTCTCTCCCAACAGAAAGCACTGTGTGTGTGTGTGTGTGTGTGTGTGTGTGTGTGTGTGTGTGTGTGTGTGTGTGTGTGTGTGTGTGTGTGTGTGTGTGTGTGTGTGTGTGTGTGTGTGTGTTTTGTGTAAAAATTTTTATTTGTTCCCTCTCTCCGTGCCCCTCTCTATCTCTAACCGATTTATTGTCGTCCTCTGTGAGTTAAATGCAAAGTTACAATATGATAATAATGTAGCCTTTCCACTATAGACAACAGCACACCCTACGAGGGTTCATGTCCAACATTTGTGTGTAAGCTCATTTTTAAAGACCGAACACAGTCTCTTACATTATGGCAGATTAAACAAGTGAATGAACTCAACCAAGTTTCCAGAGTATTTAAATATGAACAGATAAGTAATACGTAAGAATGTACAGAAATAGTAATAAACCCTCGTACTAAGGTTACGTTAATGAATGAATGAATGAATGAAAGCATCGATGAAATAATTAATCAGTGAGTGTGTCAGACAAGTCCGTCAGGTCAGCCAGCCAATTGATTAGTGGTTCAGCCAGTCAGTGGATTAAAGTTTCAGCCATTTTTCCCGCCACCTACATTCACAACCAAGTCAGCCAAGCAGAAACGCGTTTAGCACTTAACCAGACGCGTAAATACAGCAAAATTAAACATAAATTTGGCATGAATAACAACAGATGTTTTCGCTCGCAAAATGTAGAGTGGAATCTTTCGTTTTCTTCTATTTCTGCTCGTGATTGTAGCTTGAGATGGGAACAAGTAGCTCTGTCTGTAATTTGGACCCACTCCCCCCCTTCTTCCCCAGGTGAAATCTTTGTGCTAGTTAAGAATCTATCGTGGGTGGAGCAGCTACGCTTATTGTAGGCGGAGTTCAGAAAGCGAAGGCGAAATTAAATCTTCAGACTTTCAGTTACTCACCGTCCACACCCTGTTTCATAAATGCACAAGGTGACTGTTTCTCTGTTCCCATCCTAGCTCGTGAGCTCCTTTGACTGTTGCCATATGGATGTAAGTGAAAAAAATGGCTTTCACTGCCATGTTGCTGTAGTATTCTTCTGACCGTTCCTTTCATGTCTGTTGTCAAAGTTTCCTGGACCTACATCCATGTCGCGGTCTGTTCGTCTGGTGGCTTGTGACACACGGGACTACGGGAGTGTATGGGATGTGAGGGAGATGGTCAGTACAGCGGAATTGTCGTTCGGACGAGGTTTTTAGAAGCATCATTCTCGTTCCTTCAGAAGGGTTCTTAATGATCCTGGTTCATGAGATGTGCAACTATTTTGGCGGAGGCCTTTCATCATCATCATCATCATCATCATCATCATCATCATCATCATCATCATCATCATCATCATCATCATCATCATCATCATCCCTTGCTACTTCTCGAGGAGCATAGGGCCGCAACAACTCGCCAGCGGACCCTGTTTCGGGCAGCCCCCCTCAGTTGGGCCCATGTGGTTCCGCCATCTTTTGCCTCGCTCTCTCCTGATCTTCTCCAAGTCTGTTTTGGCCTCCCAACTCTCCTCTTCCCCTGAGGGTTCCAGTCAAGTGTCTGCCTGGCAATGGTGTCAGCTGGTTTGCGCAGGGTGTGTCCTATCCAGCCCCACTTGCGCTTTTTGATGTCTTGGCTAGTGGCATTCTGGTTAGTTCTTACCCACAGGCTATTGGAGATCTTTATCGACCATTAAATTATTTTCAATCCTTCAGGATCGGACGGGCCTTGCATAGGAAGGGGGGGGGCTGATTACAAACATCTCCTCTTCCGGGGGTTACAAAGGACGAATTCCTGTGTTCACAGTGCATGCACAAAGGTTTGTGAATAAGGCAGACTTTAGTGGGTTTGGAGAGGTTAGCAAGTTGACATACTTAGCTTTTCAGCGTGAAAATCCGGGTATGTAAGGGTGGATGACGCTGAATTTAAGATGTAACCAGAGAATATGCTACATTACCCGTCCGCCCCTGATGCCTCACAGCAGCAGCATCGAAATTCCTTTGACCAGTCCTGAAAAATATTAGAAATGCACGAACTGTTTCTAAATTTTCCGCAATATCCCGAGTATATCTGAGTATATTTACTCCTTCGTGTCATAATATTTCCTAAAGTAATTTAAACCACTTTCTTCTCTCTCTATTTTACGCTAAACGTTTAGCCCTACGTGTTATATTTAAACAAAAAAAAGTCTGTCATAAAAATCGTATCTGCATATCTGTGAAATTGTATATCACTCTACATACGACCCATAAGAATGTCATCGCATGTGACTGTTTGCGAGCAGGTGTGCTGACATACAACTGTAGGGTGTGTAAGATGCCCTCAGTGATTGTCGGCACGATGACAGATATGTTAGTATGTCACGAATAAAGCTCCACTACTTTTTTTTTTAATTCGTAGGGAACAGGTAGTACACACTTAGCACACTTCCTTTACACATGTGTGGCGTGGCTCTGTGTGTGTGTGTGTGTGTGTGTGTGTGTGTGTGTGTGTGTGTGTGTGTGTATGCGTGCATGTGTGTAGAAATGAATACCTAATAGTTAGGTGGGTACAGCTGGACTCATATATATATATATACGTCTTGAGGTATGTAAAGTATCTATAGCAGCGTTTCTCAACCTTTTACTTGTAACGCCCCCCCAGACGAATAAAAGTACGTCCGCGCGCCCCCCTTAGCCACTAATACCTATATGAGATATGAGAAAATGACCGCCTTTGCGGCCCCCTTTTCAGCAGCTTGCGCCCCCCTTGGGGGGCGCGCCCCCCAGGTTGAGAACCGCGGATCTATAGGTATGTAGCGTTCATAGGTGTGTTTGTAAAAAGATTGTTTTGTGTGCATATTATAACCCCACTCTCTCTGTGTGTGCGTGCGTGCGTGCGTGCGTGCGTGTGAGAGAGAGAGAGAGAGGCGTTATAATATGCATACATAACAATCTTTTTACAAACACATATAGGAATGTAACATTCATAGGTATGTTTGTAAAAAATTGTTATGTGTGCATATTATAAACCTCCCGTGTGTGTGTGTTTGTGAGAGAGAGAGAGAGAGAGCGTGCGCTTGTATAGCCTTGTGTGTAAAAATAATAATAAATGAAGATTTTTATAGCGCATATTCACACTCATAGAGAGCATGCTCTTAGCGCTTAAAACAAGGAAGAGACATGGACTACATGGATAGAACACGAGGGGCGGAAGAATAAACGACAGTACTGACGACAAACAGAAAACAAAGATAGAAAACACAAAGGCATCAAGTAAAAGGAACAGAGAATATAGTGATTCTACAGAGAAATATGGGTAGAAAAGTAGCAAGAGCGGAAGACGGGAGGGTAAGAAGGACGAGCATTGTGTGGACTGTGTTAGGAGTGATGCTCAAGGAAGAGGTGCACGTGTGCCTTTGTATAAGGCTGTCTGCTTTGTGTACATTATTCAGTATAGGCCGTGGCCCATGACTGAAGAGAATGAAGATAAATACATATTAACATAGATGTGTTAACTAGTGCAGTTGGCATTATATTTCCAAATACATATATAATAAATTCATCCATCTTGTAATCTAGCTGATGCCCAAATTAATATGAACTCTTATAAATATACACCTTTTGGTGAAGCACAAATATATACACGTCTCTGGATGTATTTAGAGTTAACACACATCAGCACACATGCAGTTATATGGTCATATATATATATATATATTTAAAACATACATAAAATAATATCATTAATATGTGCTCAGAGTGACAGTGAATTAGGACTAATAATCTTGTTATAAAACCGAATTTTACAAATAGCTGGTGGAGTTTCTCAAATTCATTGCACTGTGTGTGTGTGTGTGTGTGTGTGTGTGTGTGTGTGTGTGTGTGTGTGTGTGTGTGTGTGTAACTTGCTAACCAACCTGTCATGCTACAATGGCTATGTGACATGAGTATTGAAAAATGGGTAACGCCAACACTTGGGAGGGATGATTTTTGAAAGTGCAATTACAAAAATGTAATGCAGTTTCTTTAATAGTTTTACAGAAGGGACAATTTAGACTTATGCTTGAGTCTGTCATATACCTTAATTTAAAGTCAGTTTAGGTTAGTAGCACCTAGTCTGAATCTGACTAGGGCATTTCCCATCCCTATTTGATTTAGATTCTGCAAATAGTAAAAGTAGGAGAGAATGCTTTTAAAACAATGCTAAGGATAAAAGCGGTCACTACTAGTTAGCCTCTCACTTCATTCTTGCTTGTAACAATCTATCAGTCTTTGTTTAAACTCTTTCAAAAACATAGCCTTTCCTACACTCTGTTGCTCCCATGCAAAGCCAAAACCATATTTGTAAAAAACCACCACGATGTGGTAACCCAGGTGATCTTGTTCTTGACATGATTGTTATTCAACCTTTTAAACCTTTGTAGGAAGCCTGCTCTCGGGTGGGGGGGGTGAACATCATATATATATATAACAATTAATAATAAAGGATACCTCCCACATTCTCCATAACCATTATACTTGGTGTTTTCATAGACACCCCTAGATACTGTGTGTGTGTGTGTGTGTGGCCGTGTGTGAGAGAGAGAGAGAGAGCGAGAGAGTATGTGCGTTTGTATAACATTCTGTGTGTGTGTGTGTGTGGCCGTGTGAGAGAGAGAAAGAGCGAGAGAGTATGCGCGTTTGTATAACATTCTGTCTGTGTGTGTGAGAGAGAGAGAGAGAGCGAGAGAGTATGCGCGTTTGTATAACATTATGTGTGTGTGTGTGTGTGTGGCCGTGTGTGTGTGAGAGAGTATGCGCATTTGTATAACATTCTGTGTGTGTGTGTGTGTGTGGCCGTGGGAGAGAGAGAGAGAGTATGCGCATTTGTATAACATTCTGTGTGTGTGTGTGTGTGTGGCCGTGGGAGAGAGAGAGAGAGTATGCGCGTTTGTATAACATTCTGTGTGTGTGTGTGTGTGTGGGAGAGAGAGAGAGTATGCGCATTTTGTCGTGAACCTTGGGGAGAAGGACACGCGAGGATGGTCAGAGGGGTGTAAGTTCCGTCGCTCGGACTAATTACACTCTCAACACCTCCACCAACTCACGTCGAAATGTACGTTGTACGCAACACTTACACTAAATTGCTAATAGGATGAATGATCCAATCTGACTCCGAGCCCCCAGCGTACGTCCCCAACAACAAACTCAAGGCAATTTAGTGTATATAAAGAATTATTAATCAACAAGATTTCAACAGGTTAATCACAATATATGATTGCCACAAATCACAATTCAAACTCGTTTTCTAGGCGTCCCGCTACAATCCACTACGGCTAATCCAGGTGTCGTGAGTCACTGACTAATTAGCTTAACTACCACACACAACACACTGCACTCGTCCCTTATCTCTCTACACAAGAATGTCTCTCGCGATGCGGAGGGCCCTCCGATGTCTTGACGTCTGATAATCCGTAGATGTCACTCCGCCAGTCGTTGCTGCCTTTTCCACGAACACAGAGACTCTGGCACTGCCGCGTGCCACCACGTGACTCTTCCTCAAGGCCGGACTGCGATCAGAGCTTAACCGCGCCTAATGAGGACCAACGCTTCTCTACCAGCTCTACCTCTGCTGTCTACGACCGACAGCCACTGGTGATGCAAACGTTGTGCACTCTGTACCAAGAGTGGGTCTTAACGCACCTCTGAAGTCGGTTGTGCTGAAGTAGTCACGATTCCCAGACTAACTCTCAGCGGAGAATCTGAACAGCCTCGAACAGATCTCTGCTACAACCTTCTCCCTCGAGATTCCAGTGCGAAGAACGCGAGTTCTCGCCGGTCTCTATGCTAAATCCTCATCCGTGAGGATCATTCTCTCTCACGATTGGTCAAGCATACATACACTCTTCCTTCCAACCTTCTGTTGCGTAGCTACACCCAATCACGACCTAGCTAGCACATGACAGACAGGTGGTCAGTTCTGACTTTCCAAACATGGACTCTGCTTACTACAACCAATAGTGCATCGACTCTAGTCTAAAACACTACCGCCACCCAAGTCGGGAAACATTCCCCACCCCAAGTTTATCTTACCTGGGTGCCTACCCTTTCTAAAGAGTGGTCAAGTCGTTAACTTGCCACCCGTCTAACCTGCACTGATGAATGTGCGGTGAACGAGTTCAATTCAATCAGCAACAGAGCAGGCGCTACTGTCCCCCGATCAACTCGCATCATTCAATCCCATCCCCCAGTCAGCCTGGTCACCCTGCGGTGGTTTATAATCCTGACCAGCTCAGCTTACCTACTGGTCTCTGGCCAGTCTCTCCCCCTGAGCGAACTAACACCGGCCGTCCCTTTCTTCTGCTGGACAAAAGGATGGGTCGCTGTTCAGCCCTCTGATCTACCTTGCGCAGGTCCGTTTGGACGCCTGTCCGCACGGCTTGTATGAAAGCAAGAGTGTAGCACCATCACTACAGCCCTCATGACTAGTAATCATATGACACATTTGTATAACATTCTGTGTGTGTGTGTGTGTGTGGCCGTGGGAGATAGAGAGTATGCGCGTTTGTATAACATTCTGTGTGTGTGTGTGTGTGTGTGTGTGTGTGTGTGTGTGTGTGTGGCCGTGGGAGATAGAGAGTATGCGCGTTTGTATAACCTTCTGTGTGTGTGTGTGGCCGTGGGAGAGAGAGAGAGAGTATGCGCATTTGTATAACATTCTGTGTGTGTGTGGCCGTGGGAGAGAGAGAGAGTATGTGCATTTGTATAACCTTCTGTGTGTGTGTGTGTGTGGCCGTGGGAGAGAGAGAGAGAGTATGCGCGTTTGTATAACATTCTGTGTGTGTGTGTGTGTGTGTGTGTGGCCGTGGGAGAGAGTGAGTGCGCATTTGTATAACATTCTGTGTGTGTGGCCGTGGGAGAGTGAGAGAGAGTATGCGCATTTGTATAACATTCTGTGTGTGTGTGTGTGTGGCCGTGGGAGAGTATGCGTGGTGTGTGTGTGTGTGTGGCCGTGGAGAGAGTATGCGCGTTTGTATAACCTTCTGTGTGTGTGTGTGTGTGGCCGAGAGAGAGAGAGTATGCGCATTTGTATAACATTCTGTGTGTGTGTGTGGCCGTGGGAGAGTAGCGCGTTTGTATAACATTCTGTGTGTGTGTGTGTGTGTGTGAGTGAGTATGCGCGTTTGTATAACATTCTGTGTGTGGCCGTGGAGAGAGAGAGTATGCGCGTTTGTATAACCTTCTGTGTGTGTGTGTGGCCGTGGGAGATAGAGAGTATGCGCGTTTGTATAACATTCTGTGTGTGTGTGTGTGTGTGTGGCCGTGGGAGAGAGAGAGAGTATGCGCGTTTGTATAACCTTCTGTGTGTGTGTGTGTGTGTGTGGCCGTGGGAGAGAGAGAGAGTATGCGCATTTGTATAACATTCTGTGTGTGTGTGGCCGTGGGAGAGAGAGAGAGTATGCGCATTTGTATAACATTCTGTGTGTGTGTGGCCGTGGGAGAGAGAGAGAGTATGCGCGTTTGTATAACCTTCTGTGTGTGTGTGTGTGTGTGTGGCCGTGGGAGAGAGAGAGAGTATGCGCATTTGTATAACATTCTGTGTGTGTGTGTGTGGCCGTGAGAGAGAGAGAGAGTATGCGCGTTTGTATAACCTTCTGTGTTTGCGTGTGTGCGTTGGTGAAGTGCGTGGGCGCTCTGTGTGCAAGAAAGCGCATTTTAATTCTACAGATTTGTTTTCACAAGTTAAAAATAAACTGCAAATAAAATATACCTGCTCTTATCTTGAAAGTACTTTTATCTGTATGCTACATGCTTGATAAGGTCAACGCAACAATGTGTCAAAGACATCACCTGTCTACCACTATTTATAATAGTCCCCAAATAACTAAAATATCAAAACATTATATACCTGTGCTTACACGTAACTAGATGTGAATTTCAAGTGCATTTGGTGACAGGCACAAGTAGATACAATTTCTACATTCCGTGAGGCACATGACATGTCCGTAAATATCCACTTGATGGGGGCCAACAAAGTTTGCCCACGAAACCTGTTTTTTGTGTTGGGTACAGAGTGTTTAATGAGCTGAGTTTAGGAAGGATAAGCAATTAATACCACGACAATAAAATACTTTCCAGAAGCTCTTCATTCTTGACTCCCTTTTTTCACAGTAACATTAGCTCACAGGTTTTGTTCCTTGTTTGGGTATCTTCATGTATTGTTGGAGCTGCCTGGCCCCCTGATTTTCTTTGTTTTTGTTTGTTTGTTTGTTTGTTTGCTTGCTTGCTTATTTTCTTTCTTTCTTGAGCCCATACTGCAACAAAAGACAACAAATAGTATTTTTCAATCATTTTCTCTAATTACAAGTCACACGATGATTTTATACTGTGTACAGCTGAACGCTTGGACGATCAGTTTATTTGATAGGAAAGTGCTTTGCACTGTGGGGGATGAAAGAGAAGTGTAATGATGGGAGACCCCCTCCCTGTCCCTGGCGATCAGTCCTGTGAAAAAATATCATGACAGCACAGTGGTAACAAATGAGCATTTCAAAACTATCTCACTGGACCGCCTGTATAATGTTGAGCAGCATAGCGTCCGTCTATACACGGGACCTGTAGGGAACTTCTGTAGAACATTACCCATACTCTCAGATATATATATATATATTCATTATGTCACACACGCTTGAAAAGAATAATTGTTTCAAGTGCCATATGAAGTGGTTCACTGCCAGAAAACGATTCGAAGGCCATCAGTCAAACAAAAGGCGGCATTGCCTGTTAGTCCCAGCGCTACCTGAGTATGTCACAGATGTGGTGATTAAAACCCTGGTGACGCGTGCGAGCCGTCTCAAGGGAGATAAATCCTATCCTCCGTTGGTAGGTAGGTAGTTCCGCCCACCAGCATTCCTTTCCTGAAAGTGACCTCAGCACCCCCAAGCCACCCGAAAATGTTTTCTGTAGCAGCGGACTTTAAAGTGGTGTAGCTTTCAAAGTGACAAGGTGTCCTGATTGAGTATGTTTACCCTTCAGTGATCCAGCCGGCTTCCAATTTCTCCTGCTCTACTTTAGTGTCCACAGGGGCGAGTTCCTTCTTCTTCTTCTTTTTTTTTTTTTTAAGCCAGAGGGACTACAAAGACTGACAGAGACAGACGTTCCTTTGATATTCTTATACCTTTGCGCACGTAAAACTGTAAACATTGTGACTATAATCCCTTCTGAACCGGACTTGCCTGCTTCGAACAGTTTTGGCGACGTTTAGACTGTGTGGCTGCTGTGATTTTTTTTTTTTTATCACCCGTCACACACTTGGATACCCAGAGATTTACTCTTGGCTGAATAACGAAGACCAATTTTACATCGGGAAAAGGGTCATGAGACTCGACATACCTAGAGCATGAAACATATCCTACCATTTCCCTACATTTTTGTTTTGTTTGCTTACCCATATAACTTACCCCTGCTCCTTTTAGAGGCATAAAAAATTATTCTAGTTGACATTTCTACCTTATAGGGAATTTTAACGGGCTTGTTATCACAGCTAAGGTGAATGATATGTCTTCCTTTTATTATATTCTTTTCGAATTATTATTTTAAATAAAGGGTTTTATTCAAGATCAGACATCTATGTTCATGTGTAAGAGTTGTTTCTTTTATTGGAGTAGGGGGAGGACGGACAGACACACAGACTTATGGACAGACGGACAGAGAGGGATAACAGAAAGTCCAGCTTCTAATTCGTTAATTGCGAGACCAGGCGTCATTATCTTCCAGTCGTGGTGTTGAAAGTTTGGTATTGGTGGTGGGGGCTGAAATGAAAAAAGGCGTTTGGGAAGTTGTGAGGGAAGGGAAAGGTGAATAAAAAAGTGTTCTGTTATACACACAATGCTTCCTACAGTGTTCTGTGACACGCACTGCCTCCTACGGTGCTCTGTTATAAACACCGTGCTTTATACAGTGTTCTGTTACATACATTCCTAATAAAAAAGAGTTCTGTTACACACGGTCCTTCATACAGTGTTCTGTTACATACAATGTTTCACACAAAAAGTGTTCTGTTACACACAACGCTTCCTACAAGTTTGTAAATTCTAGACATCAAATATCCGTGTCTGTCCTTCAATCTAAGGGCGTCTTTCTTTCTTCCCCTTTCAGCAACAGACCTTGTCACGACTGTACACATAACCTCGGTTCCCTGTGTGTTCCATGCACCTCTGTGATAAATGCTTTTCCTTTCGTGTCACTCGAAACATTGCATTAACACTGCTGACACAGAACACACGCACTTGTATGCATTCAGTATGTCCCTCGAGACAGGTAGGGACCAAGTCGAATACCTATTACCTGTCAAAGGCGAAAACTCCTGCGAAAGAAAAGCTTAAATAAACAGAAACCGCTCGGAAAGTAAACACCTTTATAGAAGACTACAATCAATTTCAATGACCATTCCTGTCCTAAGCAATACAAGATTTTTTTAAAAAATAGAATGCGTTTTGTAGTGCACGAAGTGCTCGCAATAATTTGAGTCATGTTTCGTTTGTTGAAGAAGACTTTCCCGATGTTCTCTATCAAAGAAGAGGGAAATTCAATGCCACGGAAAGAGATGAAGACGATGACATCTCTGACATTAGTTGAAAAGAACAGTGAATAAGATCAGAAGCACGAGGACAAACGGCATGACGAGGATGCATACACAGCCTCACTTCAGATTGTGACCTGATATTGATGTTATGACAGATGTACACATCGCCTTACTTAAAGAGTGTTACCTGAAACTGATAACATGACTATAGGAACGTCAGCAGTTTTGTTACCTGAGTGACGTCATGACAAAGTTTTATTCGAGAAACGTCAGCAGTTTTTTTACCTGAGATTAACACTGTCCCTCTTACGACTGTGACTATCAGTCTTATTATGTGGGAATGTAGCTGCTCAACAGTCTTGAACTTAAAGAAAGGAGAACAAACACAAGACAGAAGAAAGAAAGGGAAAAAAGACAAAGGACAAAAATATATAAAGCATAAACATTAAAACATGTAGATACCACAATGGCAAACACATCAGTTCAAACAAAGAGACCATCATTGTTAGGTTGATCAAGTTACTAGCAATCAAGTAATCTTGAATGCACACTGACCTGCTAAAATAAACATTTCACCAAAACAAAAGAGACCCACATTGACAACATTTAAAGTTATTGTTTACCCAAAAAGTTTGCTCCAGCTGTGTCGCAGACATTCATAGTATTTTCTTTATCAGTTTCAGATATGTTTAATGCTTTGTCCTCGTATTTCAGGCAAACATCCTAACTCGCATTGTACCAACCTGTTTTGCCCTGCTTTGATCTTGATATCAGTCCTTGCTGCCATTGTCTTGCTATGTTTAGATATACGCCTCAAATTACTTTCTCCTGTTCATGTCTATCTTAATGTTTTTATGCTCTGTTCTGGATGTTTGTCCATTTGTTATGAGCTTAGTGATCCCTACCCTGGGGTTTGCTTAGTATGTACTGTTTTAGCAAGCACTCTCTAACTATAGCTGTGGACAGTTCGCGAAACAGGAGCACCTCGATTATCAGTAAACTTCCAGGGTCTGCGCCTGCTTCTGATTACAGGACCTTTTGGACCACAGCTAATACCGAGATGGCATTACCACTGCTTCATGACTAGAAGCCCTCACTGTCCCACTTCGTCCTGCTTTGGATCCTCATTTTAACTCCCATTGTCTGCTGTGCTCTAGGTTTCCTAACTTGTTTACTCCCGTAGTGTAGACCTCAATCGTAACTGGTTCTGATTTTTTTTTTCAGCTAAGACACAGACGTTCTGTGGCTTCGAGGACAAGTTCCTGTGTGGCTTCATTCAGACAAATGACAGCTCAGATTTCTTCGACTGGGAGTGGGGAGAAGGCGGGACACCTTCCCAAAACACGGGACCCACCGCCGATCACACCTGTGGGTCCAACAAAGGTAAGTAAAAGTAAGATATCCTCCTGCTTTGTCGCGAAACGGGGCTGGGTATGTTTCATTCTGGGTCTGCTAAGGTAACTGAATCATCAGGCCGTATACAACCCTCCCCCACCCCAGAGAGTGTTAAATTTGTGTAGTGTAGAGTTTAATACCACTGTCATTGCCATGTATGACCGATACATGTTAGCACAGGTAGATGTGTGATACGGTGGAATATAATAGGCGGGAAGACAATTCTATAGAAGAATGTGGAGAATATTTAAATAAAAAACCCTCTGGACTTGCACAAGTCGTACAGTTACGCACATTTCCAATTGCCATCTTTATATTGATATTAATAGAATAATAATATTCAGTATCGCTGTGGGCAATTCTCTCAGATCATGGATGTATTTTAATATGCGCAACGTTTTCTACTAACACCCACCTTTTAGCACCGAGGTAAGCAGAAGTATTTATAGTGTGTACTGATAAAAGATTGAAATATATTTCCCTGACTTTTCCTCGCTTTTGATTATGCCATCGCATTAATTTGGACTCCTAGTTTCATCATCTGGCTAGAGAAATACTTTAATAAAGGAATCATACAAAGGCAAAATAACAGGTCATGGCGTACTAATAATAATACTTGTATAGCGCGGGATGCCAACATGCGGCCAGACTCTCCACGCTTCACATTAGGCTATAAATGAAGAATATAATTAATAGGGAGGGGCAAGTGAAACAACATCATCAACAAATAGCAAAATAAGAATTTAGTAAGTCCTGGGAGCATATGAATTCCACGCATACCGTTCTCTTGGACTGCTACAGTAAGTTTGTTTATAAAAGTAGAAAATAAAATCGGACTCAGCACATCCCTGTGTTAAGTATACTGGAAATCAAACATTTTGTGAAACTGTTTTCCACATTAACGCATGATAGTAGCGATTTCCTGTGATTTTCGAAAGTAAAGGAATGAGCAAGACAAAATAACGAGGATGATGTTCATATCAAGAGAAAATCGACATTTAGGAAAATAAATTTCTTGAGCAAAAAATAAAAAACAAACAAAAAAAAAACACACACACACACACACACAAAAATGAAAATAAAATAAAACAAAACAAAAAACCCAAAAAACAAACAAACAAACAAACAAAAACGAAGATGAAGAAAAGAGAACAAAAAGGTGGATAGAATATTATAACAGGATTTCTTTGGTTGATTTAACCAGTTTTACTAAAGTGGTCTCGTACAAATGTTAATAATTCTCACACACTGTGTCTGATTAATGAAATGATGAAGTGTAAGTAAGGCTGACTGGGCTAGTGTGCTGATCTGTGAACAAAAATATAAAAATGAAATAAAAAATGAAATAGATCCGTTCAAGAGTTTCTAGAAGATACCTTACATCTGCTAGTGATGATGTGCCCTGCTCATCACCAACGGCTGTTACAACTTCTGCGAGGCAGTCTAAGTAAATGAAAGCTCAAAGACACTGGGACTTCATTACACGACAGTCTGCTCAGATGGAGGTCCTGCTGAAAGGTCAACAACCGAGGGTAGGACAGCACGAAGCAGGCGGGAAAGGACAGACAGCGAGCTGCGTGGCTTCTCGAGACTTCACGGAACGTACAAACAAGCAGCAGTGGAACCACAAGGTTTATAAACAATGGGGGGCCAGAAGGAGAGTAATACAGTGTGATATTTAGCAGCCGCCACACCTGGCATTTGGGTCATGTTTGCGCAAAACACTTGGACAAGCTTCGCCGAAAGGTGGGCAGAGAGGATGGGACGGATGGAAGGTTGGGAGGGGGAAGGTAGCAAGTAAGGGGTTAGGAACGCAACATGTCTTTAAAGATTAGAAAAAATATTTTCTTGGATACAACAGCGCCCTATTGTCGTAATAGTAGAATGGTCACAGACTGTACCTGTCAGACTGTAGAGGGAAAATTACTTTTAAGCTCATTAGTTTTGTGTTGATGGTATGTTGGCGTTATGACAGGTACCTCTGTTGCGAACCTCTTCTCGTGGCTGGTACAAGACCTCATTCCAAACGTGAACTCGGGGTTTTTTTTTTTCTTGTGTAAAAGGGGGGAACATGATTATTCATGCAGATGTAGCAAGGGAGTTATTTATTATCTTCCCGCTGATGTTGTGCTTGCCTAGTTGCCACGTGTCTGGTCTGCAAAGTGCTGTGTCTGCAAAATTGGAAATCGTCTTTATCATCATCCACTACTAGCAGCTCATTGACGATGTTTAGACTTTTGCAGCGATTTCTGCTTCGCACAGGAACCTAATGTTTTCTGTTACTGTGCAATCAAATAGTAATTCTGGAGAACTGCTATGTCAAAAACCATTTTTTCGGAAATTATTTTAGCGCGAAAAGCTATATGACCAGTAGCTGTTCCACCTCACTGATGTTGTTTAGAGTTACGAAGGGATGCCGGTGGTTAATGGCATGGGCAAGTGTTTTATGTTACCACAATCCTTAAAAACCTTTTCCAAAAGAGATTAACGCGAAGCGCCAAATCAAGTTGTAAGTTCTTTTTATCTTTTGGTTGTTTTTGTAAACGTAGGTCGGGATGGGAAATTGATCGGGAAATAAATTATGATGGTAAGAACAAGATCACAAAAAAATCTTATAAATGCATTGATGGAATACTTAGTACTTTGGGAAATTAGAGAAAACACCCATTTCTACGTGAAAATGGAAACGGCAGTGATTGCTTTCCTATAGAATCTTGTAAAATTCTAATAAATGTTAATGGCATATATATATATATATCAAGGCACGTTTGTCAAGCATAATGCTATCAATGTTAGTAACAGATATATATATAACAAGACACTTTTCTCCAATCCATCAAGCAAAGCATCTCAACATAGCGACAGCGAAAGGTGTGCGGCCTCCCAAATCCCAGAAAAAAAGGACTGAGCACTGGACTGTGACGAACTTATTCTTTCTGTCTTCTGCAGGTCACTTCATGTACATCGAGGCCTCCGCCAGGGGACGCGGCAAGAACGCCATCATCTACTCGCCGCTGTACCGTGGGCTGGTGGAGCAGTGCGTGCAGTTCTACTACCACATGAACGGCCGCCATATTGGCACACTCAACGTCTACGCTCAGGTACAGTGAGCAGCCTGGGCAGTGCGCATGCTCAGCTGTAACCTGTTACTGAGGTGTAAGATGAGCAGGTTTAGCTGTAAAATGACTTGTTTGAGCAAGTGGATTAGTTCCGCTAGCTTGAGCACGAAATTGCTAACATTTTGTGAAAAAGGATGTGTTTTAAAAATTGGCGGTCCGGTGGCGCAACGGTTAGCCCCTGTCACCAATACAGTGAAGGTTGGCTGTCCGGGGTTCAGTTCTCGTCTCGGGCACGCTGTTCTTTCTCTGCATGTGGCATCTGTTTACAGGGCTGGCTGCCTTGCCGTGATATAGCCTTAGTTGCTGGCTCGGGGTAAAACATCAATTTAAAAAAAGTGTTTAAAAATTACAATATGCTAATCTTGTTAGTCTTAATCTAATTCCAATCTCATTACTAATCCTGGTGGGGTTTTTTTTAGAATGAGTATTACAATGTATTATGAGCGGGTCTTTTTTTTTCCCAGTCTTGTCCTGACTAAGAACTCACTGTGAATATTCCGTGTCTGCAGGCTCGTGGCGCTGGACTCTCCTCTGTCTGGCGTGCCTATGGCAACCAGGGCGACATCTGGTCAGTGGCCAGGTTGGCCATTCCCAAGGAACTTGCCAGGGCAGGCTACCAGGTCAGTGTACATTGGCGTCACTGTGAGCCACTCGGGTAAGGGTTACGGAGCGAGTGAACGAACGCACCTGCTTCTCTTCTGATGCGAGTGAGAGAAGAAGCGTCTGCTGGTTCAACCTGATTGGTGGCTCCCCTTGTTTACATGCGGTGCTCGCGGTGTTTACACGCCTAGCTGACATTTGTATATGTTACCGCCTGTCAATAGTCAAAGTGACGGTAAATAACCACGACACAGAGTCCGTCGATCAATTTTTGTTTGCCACAGATTACGACGTGAACTGTTGTTTTGAATTGAGCATCATGCGCGAAAACTATGACAAATGGAAACAAAATGACAAACAAAAACCGGAAGCAGCCTAGGAGACCTGCGACTTGAGGAAATTCAGAAACGCGAGAAGGGACCGAAAAACCCTGATCACCAAGGGAACATTTAACTATCTCTCTGTCGCAACTGTCACCATCCGATCCTCCACAGTAGGCAAGAAGACACCATGCCATCGGCACAGACATGATTTTACAAGCGCAGACTCTACAGTTCCCTTTGTCAGGGCACACCCCCGTGTCATGTTATACCCGGGTGGGCCCTTTAAGTGGAAGGCACGTGATCACCTGCACAAAATGGCGGCAACTTTACGCAAGACGCTTGCTTCTCGCCCTTTTTCTCCCCCGCATCTTAGAAGGCCGACATCTGCATGGCATCAGAACATGGCGACTAGATTTCTTTTTTCAAAATTTAAAAATAAAAGCTGCTCAGGAAATCAAATCCAGTGGAGCGATGTAACGCTGTGTCTTGATTGAAAGGGAGGGAATGTTGTATTCTCTGTTTTGCTTGTGAAGGAGGGCAGTAGGTTGAAAGAGGGTGAAGAATAGTTGCTTATATGACGCCGTTCATATGTCAGGTCCTGTTAACACCACTGCAATGCTGTGGGAAAATGTTATTAAGAAAGTTTGCTCGTAAATGACTGCTGACGGCTAAGATTAATGCGAAAATGGAGTTCAAAAAGTACGAACAGTTAACTTTTTCCGAAACTCGTGTGGGATTGATTCCAGCGCACTGGAAGCCACCTGGCTGTTTGTTATCTGTTTGGCCATCTGTTTAGTGTCTCTGTGACAGGACGTGATGGCAGAGCTAACTACGCCGCTACAAGGTTATGTGTAGCCACCCGACTATTGTACATAGTAGTTTCTAAGCCCTGTGCATGTCTGAAAACATCTCATGTACACCTACACGAGCACAAATCACAACTGGCGATAGTGTGTGTGTGTGTGTGTGTGTGTGTGTGTGTGTGCGTGCGTGCGTGCGTGCGTGCGTGCGTGTGTGTGTGTGTGTGTGTGTGTGTGTGTGTGTGTGTGTGTGTGCTTAGTTTTTTTATTCCTTCTTTCCGTAGCTTTTCGTTCTGCCAACCATCATATGTGTTTGAGGACTGCTCTATGTATCAGACGAATCCCTTCAAGTGAATGCTAGCTCATCGCTAATCAATTCATCTTTTGTTCATGTCTGTATTTATTTGTTTGTTTTTATTTTATTACTTTTTTCAGATCGCTTTCGAGGGCATCACCGAGAACGGCTTCCAAGGCGATATGGCTATTGATGACGTCAGCGTTGCCGACGGCCCTTGTCCCGTGGAGCAGGGCATCCAAACGGTTCAGGTGCAGTTCAACGACACGACGACCTCCGTCATCGACGATGGAAAAAACTTCGCTCGCAACATTAGAAAGGGACGTCTCGCTCGCATCTTAAAGAAGAAAGGAGAGAACAATGCAGAGAAGCAACACGTCGACAGAGAACAAGAGTAATCCCCCCTTGATGGCTTTTTCTCTGTCTTCCCCAACGCCGCGCTGGCAAGGACATCGCTTCATTGACTAGCACTTTGCAAAGAGTTCTGGTCAATTGGCCCATGATTAGTCCTTATCGAAACGACAGAAAACAGACTGCCAAAACAGATGGCACTCTTTTTTTGTGAGAAAAACTGAATTTAACCAAATATATGAACAGGTCTTCTGAATTCTACTTTGTGTATTTGTGGTGCTTTGGTCTTGTTGACAGACCGCGAGAAACTTGCAATCGTCACTTTAGAAAATGTATTTTATACACGGTCTGGCTGCCAGACTGCGCATGATCTTTTCGGAAAGTTGTTACTAAAGCGTCTGTTCCCGTGAATTTCATGACATGATGTAAGTGCCTCGACTCAGCAAGGCCTCGGATCAGAATTGTTGCTTTTACTAAGGACTCTGACTCGACTCTTCTTGTAATGTTTTCTGAAGTGTCTTCGCCTTCAAAGAACGCCCCAGAACGCCATTGAAGTCTTACAAACACCTAAAATCGTTTCCTGGTGACACGTTTATACAGCATACTCTTATTATTGATGACTTTGGTCGCCTTTCATCTATCTTAATCTTTGGTCCCCAGGTAACTTATCTTAAGCTTTGGATTTCGAATTTCACATACAATTATCCCATTGGTGCTTTAAAACCGCATTTTACAGAAATTTGTAATACAATTCTTGCGAGAGTGTTAATTTGTTGTGCTTTTTAGAATAATATTTTTGCCATACGTTGCCATTTCTAATTTTCCAAAATTGTTTCAATGGTAGTGGTCCGTTGACATTATGCTTGTGTCACCTTACAATGAATTCGCTCAGTAGGGGTTACAGAGTGGTCGAAATGTAAATGTCCCCAGTGACAGAATAAGCTGTTCAATGTTGTTTATAGGGCACATCGGAGTTTTCTGCTTTGATATTGTTATATGATCAGCTTGCATCAGTGGAGGAAAAGGGCAACACCAGTAGAGTCCTTGGTCTTGTCTTTGTTGTTGCGCCGGGTGTAGTTTGTGGCTCCTGTTGATGATTATTATTATGTTGTTGTTGTCACTTCTTGACTTGTAAATCCTTGTGTGCAGTTTGAAATCTCAACTGCTTAGTTGTACATGATTTCGTTAACACTCCAAATGAGAATACTTCACAGTTAAGCTTTGTTTTAAAAACAAATGTTGACACTTAAAAGTAGCTTAAAATACCTTTTCGTGTTAGCGGAAGATATCTTCTTGGAGCATGCGCAGAAAGACAATAATAGATTCCTGCCCTCTTGGTTCCAGTCCTACAAAAGGTTTTCATTGCTTGTTGGATTCTCGGTGTTTTGAGAAGATTTTTTTTCCCCTTGATTTTTGTTGCTCTGTGAATCTACATGTGTCAGGTCCCTGCCATTTCATAACTGCATAAATACGGCAACGGCCATGTTTACCCGAGGCCTCGTAAAGCTGCTTCTTGCAGCAAGTTACACAATGTCTGTCCAGACTCCACGATGCATCATCCAATATCTCCAGCTCTATCTATATATCTATTTATATCTAAGACAGCTTAAAAAAAATCAACGCTGTCGATGTTTATGATAATGAGAAGTTCAGAATCGTCATCTCACCAGCAATGTTAAATCTTCTTGATTTAGTGACTGCTAAGTTTAGCCTTATCTTGAATATGATTGCATAGTGTTGCCTGATTTTAACCTATTAATAACATTAATAAAAATAACTGAGGCAGCTACTATATTTTGCTTTAAAAAAAAACTACTCCCTCCCCTAATTTCTCCACCTCGCATATTATCAATATTTTTTTTAAATTAAATAAACCAGATGAAAGATAATGTGTCGGTTAAAATTTTGTAAACGTGTAAACAACATAATACTGAGGTGGATGGCAGGCGGGTTAGTTATGACCGGTTATCTGCTTGTTGAAGCTCTTTTTATCCATGCCCTGGGTTTTCTTTTTCCTTTCTCATCAACAAGATCCTTCGAAACCTTCTTATTGGCTTAACGAATAAAGTATTTCTTTTCTTTCTTTCTTTCTTTCTTTCTTTCTTTCTTTCTTTCTTTCTTTCTTTCTTTCTTTCTTTATGACATCTCCGACCTTTTTTTACCAGTAGCTTCGTAATTATAGATTTGTGTTAAATTGATCTTATTCATGTATTTGTCATGTTATCTTCGTTGGTTTCACATACAGTAACAGTCCAAATAATTACCTTGTACGTTAATTAATTAAATTGTTTCAGTCGGTAATTTCTGCTTCATTTATATAGCATTTCCTTAAAGGTCTCACTGTCGTCGCCTCGGTGATATTAAAAGTGATTGGTGTTATCTTGTAATGTCACCGTTTTGAAACCCGTGAGTGTTGCTTGCTGCAGTCTATACTCGCTGTAACAACCAACGCATAATAAAGCTTGAACAATCTGCGAGTGTTTGAAGACATCTGCATTATCACAGTCACCTGTAGGTGGCTGTGTAGGTTCATTATGATGAGCCCATACTTTCAGTGTCAGAGACCCGTGCCCAAGACAGGAGGAAGGCGAAGAGAGGATGAGTAGAGTTGGGTTGGGAAAAGGAAGACGATGCTGCGAAAGAGAGTGGGCAACAGAGATGGTGAGGTGTATGCTGATGTAGGGCTTGATGTTGTGTAGATAAAGAGTGGTGGTGTTCCTTGCTGTTTGTTGCGTTTATGCAATTATTCGTAAACACACACACACACACAGACACACGCACACACACACACACACACACACACACACACACACACACACACAAACACACACACTCTGAAAACATTGGTTGTTCACTAAGTACTATCCCTGAATTACTTTCCTGAATTTCTATTGCAATATTGTCTGTCATGTGCACCATTGTGTAACTACACCATAATCAACACTGTTTACAGTCCCTATATCCATTGCATTATGCTCTGCTCTTGTACTTAATCTTTATGTTGTTCAGTGTGCCTATCAAGTGAACTCAAAGTGCTTTACACAAAGAACACACAGACATGATAAATGCTGGCAGCATACAGTTGACAATTCTGGAATCAAGGAAGTATGAGGACAAGTGTTTTTCTTCTTTTCAGTCTGACACTTACACTTTGATAACATCGGTACTAGCATCATATGAGGCCACCCACCGATGACGGGTGTGAGTTTACAGTTGTATGGGGTTAGTTTTAGAATCACTGAAAAATAGCCAAATTCCTGTAGTAAGGTCATCAGGTTAGTTTTACAGTCACTGAGAAATAGCCAGATTCTGCTCAAGAATTTCCAGACTGAACTACTGGAGGCAATCAACAGTATGTTGGGGGAGTCATAGACTGTTCGCAGGCGCTGGCCCCCTACGACTGTGGAGGGAGAGAGTTGTGGAGGCCAGTGAGACACAACAGTCCGCTAGCTGATTATAAACATGGCCAGCCTTCACACCCCTGTGTATAACACCTCTGCTATGTAAGTATTCCAAAGCATGCAGAACATCCCGCAAAATGTATGTGAGCACTAGCTCTATACACAAGATACATGTGAGCACTAGCTCTATACACAAGATATATGTTACCACAAGGTCTATACACAAGATATATGAAACCGATAGCTCTATACACAAGATACGAAAATTTTAAAGCAAAGGACTGACTGTGTGATCTTCAAGAACTTCAGAAGAAACCCTTTGACAGAAAAGACCGGCAGTTGACGGGAAAATCCGAAAGTCGCAGAAGAAAACAAAGTCAAACAGTTCTGCACAGCAACGATGCAATGAAAAAAGCACCGGTACCAATGGCACCAAAAACACATCAAATAATAAAAAAAAAAATACAAAAATTGCGGAGAGCCACCCCCTCAAGTCTGCAGGCTTATTTTTAAATAAATAATTTTATACTGCCCGCGAACGATGTTATAAATATCGAATCGGCCCTTGGCAGGAAAGAAAGGTTCCCCACCCCTGATCTACATTGTCGAAAGGGTGGCGAAGTGTTTCACCGCGATCCCATACCCCCGCCTACTCACGTCACGTGACCCGGGAATCACAGGTCGCGAGCACCGAACAAGCAACAGATCGCTTGGGCATGCAGCACGTCTCGCATGAACGCCGCTGCAGATGAAACTTGGTGTTCAGTCCTTCAGTCTCTCCGGAAACCTTCTGGCAGACCTTGGTTCAGGTCGTCAAGAAAACTAAGCAAAAGCTGCAGATTCAGCACCGTATGCACCGAGCTACAGGTTAGAGAAACTCGGATGAGGGTTAACTTGGTCTAACGCTGCTGACACGGTGAGAACAGTGTTTGGTGCGGACAGCGAGAATAGCGTTTTACCACACGTACCGCGGTATATCAAGTAAGCTGCGGGCCTTCAGTACAGTGTACAGCACAGGAAGCGGTTGTCGTAGATTCGCTGGTTTGTATGTGTGTGTGTGTGTGTGTGTGTGTGTGTGTGTGTGTAAGTGTGTAAGTGTTGCGAGTGTGGGTGTGTTGCGAGTGTGTGTGTGTGTGTGCGTGTGTGTGTGCGTGTATGTGTCGCGAGTGTGTGTGTGTGTAAGTGTTGCGAGTGTGTGTGTGTGTGTGTTGCGAGTGTGGGTGTGTAAGCGTTGCGAGTGTGGGTGTGTTGCGAGTGTGTGTGTGTGTGCGCGCGCGTGTGTGTGTGTGTGCGTGTGTGTGTCGCGAGTGTGTGTGTAAGTGTTGCGAGTGTGGGTGTGTTGCGAGTGTGTGTGTGTGCGTGTGTGTGTGCGTGTGGGTATGTGTGTCGCGAGTGTGTGTGTAAGTGTTGCGAGTGTGTGTGTAAGTGTTGCGAGTGTGGGTGTGTTGCGAGTGTGTGTGTGTGTCGCAAGTGTGTGTGTGTGTGTAAGTGTTGCGAGTGTGGTTGTGCGTGTGTGTGTGTGTGCATGTGTGTGTCGCGAGTGTGTGTGTGTGTGTGTAAGTGTTGCGAGTGTGTGTGTGTGTGCGTGTGTTGCGAGTGTGTGTGTGTGTGTGTGTGTGTGTGTGTGTGTGTAGGGGGAGGGGAGATAGAGGCAATGATGTCGAGTGAGTTGGGCGCTTGCCTTTGATGACGTTTTAAGGGGCACGTATCCCCACTGATATATGTATTATTGTATACTTGCAATACTAGTGACGTCAGTCTAGCTGCGTGCATATCTCGAGCTTTACGAACACTTCATGTTTACAGGAACATCTTTCGAACGTTATAAAACTGTCTTCATGTTAAAAAAAAGGGAACAGGGCATGTTTCAAACCGCATTCAAGAAGGCGATAATAAACCGACACTTAAAAAGTATATTAAAGTTGCATTCTTGTAATAATACATTTAACTGTCTCAAGAGCAGTGGCAGACCAAAGATTATTTGGTAGCCGGAGCGAGTTAAGCAAACTGCGTCCCCCTTATCTCCCTCATCCCCTGCATTCCCCCCCCCCCAACGTCCGATTATCGTTTTTTTAACTAGCTCATTGTTTGAAAAATTAAGAATGATTGCTCCTTAGAGAACAATGATGAATAAGAACAACAAAAGTATGGTAATTTGAAATACGTTACTATTAATAATTAAAATATCATACTTAAAATGATCAAATATCGTGAAAAAAGATTTTTGTTTCATTAAACATTTTATATACCAAAAACCAGCGCAGTGTTTCTACACCACAGCTCTATACTACAAAGCGTCTTTACTCCTGTAGACGAGTAATTAAAACAATTAAAAAAAAATACTTCCAGATCCTTATCTTCCCATACAGAGATACGCCTTGCAGATGACTCTGCCACCCCTGTCCCGTAAAGGATCATAAGCAGGAAAGAATCAGCAATGTTGGCAAAGTTCCTGGAGACAGTCCCGTGTCTTCTACCAGCTTTATTGCCGTCAGATTCTACCTTTGATCCTGACCACCTCTTCCTATTTCTCAGACACAGTTTTCACAGTAAAAACTACTTTGTCACAAACAATAAGTGCTGCATGCTCACAAGGACGAAGTGCAGGGGAAGACCACACGCAAGAAGAACGTTCAAGGGACTTCAACGAGAAGAGAAATATTTACTCTGCAACTAAGGGTTACTTCCCTTGCAACGATGTTCACTGTTAATAGCTCTGACAATTATTGGACAGAGTAACGGAAGTGTTGCTGGTCTGTTGCTGAATTTGTACAACTAATGAACAGCAAGGAGAGTTATTTTCGGTAGGGACACGCGCGTGAATATCGCTGTCAAACACGCGCGCGCGCACACACACACACACACTATACACTTTCTCTCTCACACACACACACATGTATACAGGCACACACTATACACTTTCCCACACACACACACTTTCACGCACACTATCTCTCACTCACTCACTCACCCACACACGCACGCACAAACAGAGAGAGAGAGAGAAAGACGCGCACGCTTCTAAAAGCGTGGTCTGTAAACTGCAGTTTATATGATGAGTGGGCGCACACATTTCTAATGACTAAGTTCACTTTTCATTCCACCTCAGCTTAGGACTTGGAATCTTTCTCCGTAAATGCTGTAGAAGAGGAAACTTCTTACACCACAGGTATAAACCTGAGGTCGTCTCTAGACTGGATGGTTGGCGATGATAAAAGCGCTGAGAGAAAGAAAAAGATAAAACGAAAAAAAAAAAGAAAAAAAAGAAAGGCATTTAGCGAAGGAGAGAGAGAGATATATGAGGTGACACTTGTTTATTGCTCCAAACTCTTGGGTATAGCATGGGTGTCAATATATACAAACAGAAAATTGAAGAAAGAGGAGAGAGAGAGAGAGAGACGACGATTTCGCCTTGGCTAAAAAGAATGAAAAGACAGTATGTCGTCATGGAAATCACATATTCACTGGGTTTCCGATGTTTGAGTTCGTAGAAACTTTCTGTTCATTCTGTTTCGGATGTGAAAATATTGAATCGTCACCATTTTCTTATCTTTTTTTATCTTTTTATCTGTTTTCTTTTTTCTTTTTTTTTTCTTTCTTTCTTTCTTTTTTTCTTTCTTTCTTTTTCAGACTAGAGGTGTTTATACTTTGTCTTGTTCACGACAATTACCACCAACACTTTGCGGCATGTTTTGTAGTTTTTATGTCGGACAGCGTGCCATCAGCTTTGTCCTGTTTACGCCAATTACAGTCATGGTTTGGCGGCCCGTCTCCAAGTAAAGAAAACCTTTCGAATTGCATGACTACAGTTGGGAAATCCTGAGTTGACTGGCATAGAGCTGGCCGTGCCTTGACTTGACCGTCTTATTCAAACTAGTAATTATGAGTGTTGAGAGGGCACCAAAATTAAAAGCAATTGTTTGTCAGTTTAAAATAATCATATAAAAATTGGAAATTTAAAAATCTCAAACATTAAAATAGTTTTATTCTTGTCTCCCATCCTTTATTAAAAATAAATCTCAATATTATTAATTTATATGATGATGATGATGATGATGATGATGATGATGATGATGATGATGATGATGATTAAATAATATCTATACACAGTATAGCGTGTAACCTATCTTGTAGCGCCAACACCAAACTCCGTTATGAGCACGATAAATATATAAAAGTTGCTTTATGTCACGAATGTTTAGCTTAGAATACATGCAACAGCACAACAAAACTTTGCAGTGTAAAAAACTTATAAAAGGTTCATTCGTACGGTCTTTTCATCAAACCGCAGTTAGTAGACTATAAAATAAACTAATTAATCGTGCGTTGACAGGAAAGTATATTAAGCATGCAGAAAAAAGTTTGCAATATGAGAGCTGCACTTCTTCAAACCTTCTGTGACGGCGTTAACTAACTGAACTGGAAACTGAAGGAGACTCTTGAGAAATAAAAAAAAACAGCTACAGTCGTTGGTGGCGCGGTGTTAGAGCTACTGCAACCACCGCTACTGCCGGTTGTCACAACAAGATAAGGATGCAGGATTTATTGACTGGATAGCTCCCACCCCTGGCCAGCAGAGGTTGAAGTACTATGGAATGTTTAGGTTCACCAGCTCAAGTCAGGTGCTCAGATGCTAATCGCCGCTGATGGCAATACATGAAACCAAAGCTCTTCAGGCTACGAGACCCTTTTCAGGCTAAAACCTGAAGAAAACCAAACAGAAGAAAAAGAATCGCGAAATGCGAACTCTAGCTTCCACCCCTCCCTCCTTCCTCCCGTGCAGTCTCGATGGGCGATGCGTCGGAGTGTGCATCATTGCACGACAGGCGCAATAAACGTCTTACGGGGGGGTCAAGGGTCAAACTATGTCCAAACTGGCAGCTACCCCCACTGGCAGATCCTCGTGTGTTTGGCAGATCGCCGTGCGGCCCACCAGAGGCTTCGCGGGTGACTGATCGTCTGTCAGACCGGACCACCCGTGAAATGTGGTCAGCATGCGCACCTGCACCCAGCTGTTGGCCTCGCAGTCTTGCAGAGATCCTCGGCATGACACTTCGATCTACATTCTACAAGTTCATCTGTTAAACATGTCAGGCATAGGCTGGTCTCCTAACTGTGGTGCCATGGGCTTATTGATGGCATTTCGTGCAAGTGAATTTCGAGATAATTTTATTGCTTGATTTCGTTAAAAAAAATTTTTGTCCATTTTAAACATAGGCTTTTAAACATATACCGCATGGAATGAAGTGAGATTTTTTTGTGAACACCAGAACTAGGATGTAAAACTCTACAGCTGGCTTTGACGAATGCTATAAACTTACAGCCAAAAATGCTTCACTTTTGTTAGTGTTGCAGCATCAGGGATCCTGAGGCCAGCGTCACATTGTTGTACTAGATGGAAGGAGACAGCCAGGGACTAGACTGACACCAAAATTGATTTCATTTTAATAAAAGCCGGAGGAAACCTTCGATGTACGCTTCTATTTCCTCGCTCCTTACAACCTTCCTTTCATTCGCGATGACGACAGTAGTATGGGTTGCAGGCCAACAGACTGAAATGCAAGATCACATGTGATTACCAGCTTTGTCAGATTGTGTAAGCCCGGCCTTACAGTACCACCATGGCCTTCTTGCAAGTTGCTGAACATTGATACTTTTGGTTATAAATCGATGGTGAATTTAAGGACCAGCGCCTTGTGCACGATTCCCATGACAGTTGCTGTGTCAGACGAAGGTTAAGACCGTGCAGTACTCGACCTTTTCCCCTCGTACAGTGCTAGACTCACATGTAGTGTGTCATGACCAATTAGATAAACTGTTTTTTCTGTTTGTTTTCATTTTAGCAAACAAACTCGCAAGTAATATTTTTAAAACATAAAATGCGATACTGAGAAGGTGTGATAAACTGATGATCGACATCACTGACGTCTTACAAATGCAGTGTTTCGGTTATCGGAACAAACATGTAGGTCAGTGATGACTAGGATGCTTGGTGGTGGATTTTGTTCACGGACCGTGGTTCTGTTGTTGTTTTTCCATCTTCAGAGACAACGAACGACAAGAACTGTTTTCGTTAAGTCACGATACATGTGCTTCAAATATACGTGGACGTGCATGTACAATATTATTGTTACATTTCCAGAGAGGTCGAGAGTAGAGGCCATTGTAGACTCGCTGCCCCCAACGATGCAGACAGCTTGTTACCAGGGGCAATTAGTCGTGATGGCGGGAGACCGTCTACAGTTGACTGTTCCTTTCCCACCCCCGCCACCTACGACCAGTGCAGCTCGCTTGAATGACTTTCTAGTTTCTGAGACTGGAGTCAACTAAGATTCCATACCTTCTCAGTCTTTTCTCGAAGACCAAACCAGTCGGCGGATATTTCAACTTTCAAGATTGCTAGGCATTGTTAAAACGACTAGAACATCAAGCATGCATTCATAGGGAAGGGACCGTTGTGGAGCTCACGAACTGTTATGTTAGAGAGATCAAAATATTTAAAATGTATTTTACATAGCGGTTCAGTCAAATATAATACCTTCTAATAGGGTATTTTAAAATTTCTCCTTTGATTTGATGATTGAGTAGTATAGTGGTGAGTCTTTTCCTTTTGTTTCTGACCCCGTAGTCACTACAATAAATTTTGTTAAGTGTTCCTTAAAGAATATATTTCCATTGTAATTGCTAGTTTGGAGATACATTTTTGAAGTTCGAATGCTGGCATCGTAAGCTTACCCTTTACAGACTTTCCTACGAAACATATTCAGGGTGGGACGGTAAAGACTAATCTTGTCTCCAACCGCGCGCATAACAATCCAAAAACAAAAACAAAAAAAAAACGCGGGAAAAGCTCTCTTCATGGCTGTGTGAATATGGGTCACGCTTGTCCAGGTATCATTTGTCAGGTCCTTGGCATTGCCCGGACAACTTGATTATTGGACAGCGGGGGACATGTTGGCCAATGTTTTCCAATCCTCGACTGGCGAAGGGGGCAATGAATGAGTTCTTCAGTTGGGGGCCGACCCGTTGTAGGGACAGGCTGCAGAGAAAACGCGCCCTCCTCTAGTCGCTTCATTTCCGATCCCGCTAATTGCGTCTGGGGACCTGTCATGGTTGCCTTCCCCCAGGGGCGTGTTCAAGAACGTGGCGACTGTAGTTGCAGATGAATCAAGGGAAACATCCACGCCATGATATTTCGTCATAGTAGGATGGCTCTAGTATCGTTTAAATGCAGATGGGTTTCTAGATTCATAATTCGATTTCCTCCTTTCTTTCATTGTCTGTCTGTCTGTCTGTCTGTCTGTCTGTCTGTCTGTCTGTCTGTCTGTCTGTCTGTCTGTCTGTCTGTCTGTCTGTCTGTCTGTCTGTCTGTCTGTCTTTCCGTTCGTCCGACAGAAGACTTAATAACATTTTACCACGTTAAGAATAAAGCTGACAGATGTCATCCTGGAAGAAAAGATGAACAATGAAAATACAAACCATAGATGGTTTCCAAGATCTCCATCGCCTAAAATTTAATGGTGAGCTTTTAAACAGGACCAAATATTTTTTATTACTCCAGGTATTCAGGTGTCTCTCCTATAGTAACATCATTATTAAAGTCGACTTTTACCGATTCTTCAAAGCTTAGGTCTGGCTCAAGATACATTCATTCATTCGTCAATTGTTTTTCGGTCACCTGGTGCTGTTCTCGATGGAGCCTCGCCTGCTTTTGTGCGCATTTAAAGAGACTGATTGAGTCTCACCTACATTCGCTCACCTGCCATTTCCACTCTGTGCATTTATATCTATTCCCCGTCAAGCGAACATGCCCCCAAACGTCTAAAGATCTAAAAAGCTGAGGCTTATCCCCAGGGAAACGAATTTTGGCCGTGTTAACGTCACTTCCGATTTGCTTTTAGTTTCGTCACATTATGTGGTCGGATGTTTCTTGAGCTGTATTGGGAAACAGCTAATTTCGTAAAGAAAACTTTCCGCGGAACTCTTTTTTTTCCCCATGTCCGCTCGATCGTTTCTGGCTTTTTTCTAAGCGAATTGTTTCGCTCCAAGGATACTGGCAGCCTTATGTTACAGCCACATGCTAGCGGGAGTTGCGAATGAGAGACAGAAAGAGAGAAAGAGAGAGGAGGGTGGAAGAGAAAGAGAAAATTTTGCGACAGAGAAGAGGAGGGAAAGACAAAAAAACATACGGAAAAAAACGATAAGTATTCACGTGATCGTGTGTTTAGAGTGTTTTATCCCACCTGCGAGGGTGGCGCGCAAAACGTTGACAGAAACAGAAAAGGACATGACAATTTAGTAGAGAAAAGCAGGAAAGGAAAATGGGGAAAATGAAGACCCCAAACTCAAGATGACATGCACCTCTTGTGTTTCCTCCCTTTTTTATAAGTAACCGTAATTTGTAATTTTAATAATGAAGTAACCGTATACTGATAGATAGTAACCGTAATATAGCAATACTTAGGTGAGAGCACTTGCAACTCGAAGACTTATCATCCCGCTGCCGTTCTCCCAAGTAAATCTGCTAGCCTCTGATGTTGGGTAGGTAGACGGGTTGGCGGGATAGGCCAGTCCTGGAAATGATTTCCTTCTGGTCTTACATCTAGAAGAAAATCTGTCCGGTAAATTTTAAGATTCCTTTCTATACTTTCCTGTAAAGGTGTACTTAGGGGCGTGCGTGAGAAAGAGAAGGAGAGGGTGGCATAGTTGACTATTACATTGGAAATGGCTTCCGTTTTTCAGTGTAATAGTCAACTAACTTCTGGAACAGCAATTTGCATGCATCCTAAAACACTCATTGACGGGAAAAACTGCTTTGTATTAGAGAGTTCGAAGAGAAAAGTGGAACTGTTACTTCGTAACTAAAACTTATCATCCATTTTGGCTGCTCCAGAAGTAAGCACTTCAGAAGCTTAAAAAAACCGCCATACGTCTTCGCTTGAAAAGAAAAATGTTAAAAAATCCAGCTTTGGGGAAAAAGACACTATTACATTTTCAACGTGGCCAGAGATGTCGGCTGCAATATAACATTTTTAGTGTGCAAATTACCCCTCCCCCCAGCTGAAGGCATTGGTCTGAAAGAAGTGGACTCGCAGCCATTACTGTTCGTAACTGGACACCAGACTTCTGAGGTACACGGGAAGGTAACAAGATGTATTCTTTAGTGCCTAAAATTTTATGAGAGGATTCTTATTGTCCCATAAGACAATATCTATCTATCTATCTATCTATCTATCTATCTATCTATCTATCTATCTATCTATCTATCTATCTATCTATCTATCTATCTATCTATCTATCTATCTATCTATCTATCTATCTATCTATCTATCTATCTATCTATCTATCTATCTATCTATCTATCTATCTATCTATCTATCTATCTATCTATCTATCTATCTATCTATCTATCTATCTATCTATCTATCTATCTATCTATCTATCTATCTATCTATCTATCTATCTACGTCAAATAAAACATTGTTATAAATTGTCTGTTGTGAGGTTTGAACATAATTATTGTTTGTTTTTTTTTGGTGGGGTGGGGTGGGGAGATCAATGGAGAGGGAGAGAAAGAGAAAGACTTGGACCACTTGGTATGAACTTGAGTTCCCCAATTAGGGAACCCTTTCCCCCAAATTATGATAAATCAGAAATACTAGAATATGACAAAACATTACTCAAAACGTAGAGAATTATTTTTATCTATAACGAAGCTTGTCACAACGGAATTTAAATGCATGAATTAAAAAGGTAGTATTCAGACATGTAAGCAGTAATCATAGGACTGTAATGGGTGGCGTAAAATAAGTTTTAAAAGAAGATTCAGCAGACTGACAAACTGTTGTATCAGGGATAAGAGTGTACCAACATGACAGTCGTCTCGTAGGTGCACGCACAGGCAGAACATCATTACATATCATTACATACACCACATATCAATGGCGACCACTTAATACTTCACCTCTAGAACCCACCCTCGCAATATTCGGGAGAAATTACTTCACCAAAATGCTTGGACATACCATACCACAAAGATCTAGAGAAGTCATTTCACAAGCCATATAATTTCATTTATTTCTATGAATAGAATATTCTCGAAAATAATGACATACGTTTTAGCGAGGAAAAAAAAATAAAAAAAGACCTGGAAATTGTACGGCAAAATCCATTTAAAGAAAAACCAAGAATAAATCAACCAGACCACAGTGTCTTTAGCGTGTAAGACTTTGTTCAATGTTTATTAAAGTACTTTTTTAACATTCTGCCTCCTATGTTCCACGCGTATACATGTCCAGAAACATTCCATGAAACCTCGAGTCAGTCAAATCTGCAGACACATCCTCATAATGAAGAAAATTCCAAAGCGAGAATGTTCGACCCGCCAGACCGGTCATCGACGGTTTTTAATTATTCATTAATCACGGTGTCGATTAGAGCAGGCGAGAAGGCTTCTCTCCCCTATCTCACGTAATAAAATACGGAATGCACTGCAAGGGAGCTGACTCCGTTCGCTCCACGACCCACCAGCAACCAGCGGGCGGTGATCCCCACAGTTCACGCGGGAAGAAGAAAACGTCTGTCAGTTAGCGCTCATGTATCACAAGTTTGGAATTGCAGCCATGTGGTGGCAATGTCACTGTTCGAGTCCCACTATTCCTGCTCGCTTTTAGTGCCGTCGGACCAGGGCTGCAGGTTCTGCAGCGCGTGCAGGGAAGAGTTGGACAGACAGAGCGGGTCTCTGATGTCGTACACCGTCTTGCTGGCTTCAGCCTGCAGGCTCATCATCAGCCTGTTGGCCGCCTGTCGCTCCGCTTCTCTCTCCTCCGCTGTCTGTCGTCTGCACACAACACAGACAAAATAGATAAAAAATATGTACTAGCCACCAAGAAAAATTTACCGAAAAAAGTTAACAAAGAAAGAGATGTGTGTGTGTGTGTGTGTGTGTGTGTGTGTGTGTGTGTGTGTGTGTGTGTGTGTGTGTGTGACAATAGGAATTCCTTATTTACGAGAGAGGTAGGATAAATAGAACATTTGTTTTACAGCAATCCCTCGTCTTTAAATGGGGATAACAAGCTCAGTTGTTACAATATTGCAATAACAATTAGTAAAACAAGTAAAAGAACAGGATGATTAAACTATTGTAGAAAGGTAATAATCAAAGGGCTTTATGAAATCATTCCTTCAAAAAGTTCACTGTCAGTTCACTTTCTAGGTTAAATACTGGTGGATACGTGGTCTACGCAAGAGATCGTCGATTAGGTTACAAATGTTTTGGTAACTCGTCTTTGAAACAGTTTAAAAGAAGATACAAAAAGAAAAAAACCAAAATAAGTAAGACGAAGAAGTTGCGAGCATTAGGTTAGTGTTGATTCATGATTTATCAGGAATCCATAAATAGCAGTGACGCATTTCAGTGGCAGTTCAGACTAAATATTGTATAATGAAACAGTAAAAATATTTCAGCATCTGCTAAATCCCGTGACGGATTTTAATTCCATGAAAATTTATCGTTTTCCGATTCAAGCTAATAAAACTTTTGACTGGAGTACATTATAAAAAAAGTTTTTTTTACTGTCTTTCAGTGAGATCAAGTTAAAAGATATAATGTAATCTCGTGGGTATACACAATGATTATCTTATTACTGAGCGCTGTGTGTTTTATTTTTTTTTATTTTCTTCCCCACGCCCTCTCTGTTTTTTCCCTTTGATTTATAGATTCTCTCCGCAAGGAGTAGAGGGCCATGGCAAAAGCATACCATTCATGTTTGTTTATCCTGCAATCTTCATCTTAGCTTCATCTTTAGGCATAGAACTTGTTAGCCCAGTGGTTACACATAATATGTCAGCTAATTATTTTAGAGTTTGCTATGTGCGAGCGCGCGCGCGCATGTCCTGTATCTGTGAGTAGACAGAGTGAAGACAGTGTGCCCACATAGACCTTAATAATGAAAGAAAGAAAGAAAGAACTAAAGAAGAAAGGCTGACGGGAAAGATACAGAAAGAATGAAGAGAGAGAGAGAGAGACAGAAGAGAAGAAATAAAAATTTGCAAGAAAGAAAGAAAAAGCGCACAATTTTGTGTCTGACCTCCATTTCGTCCTTCTATTCTGGAACCATGTCTTGACCTGGGCATCTGTCATCTTGAGCTGCTTGGCGAGAGCCGAGCGTTCTGCAGAAGCCAGGTATTTCTGGCGGTGGAACCGTTTCTCCAGCTCCACGATCTGTGCCCTGGAGAACGACGTCCTCGGCTTCTTACGCTTGGGGGGCGTTCTGTTCTGGTACGGGTGGCCGATTCTCCTCACGACTGCAAACATGAAGCAATGTTTCGTATAAATGTTTCCTCTGTCACCCCACCTGTTTTGTTTCAGAAAATTGGGCTAGTTCTAGAGAGCATTTAAAATATTTTGCAAGCGACGGGAGACATCAGGTAGAGCGAGTGCTCAGTCAGTAAGTTAATTTACTGTAGTTACTACAGTTTATAATCCTGCGTAACGTACATGTACAGAGTTTGCTTAACAAGCTGATTATTTTAACATAAAACGAAACAAACAAACAAAATCCGAAATAAAGGAAGAAAAAAGAAGGAAGAAAAGAGCGAAAGAATGAAAGAAAGAATGAATGATACCAACACAAAGCCTCTCAATCATTTGAATAGTCAAAGAGAGATTTCTAGGAAAACACAGACAAAAGAACACACACACACACACACACACACACACACACACACACACACACACACACAACTCACATCCAAAGCGATCTCTCCTGACGTCAACCCATGGCAGGGTATAACCGGTTGTCCACAGGGGCAGGACAGGCTGCGGTCTATGTGTGGGCACCCGTATCACGCCTGGGTGCGCAAGGAGGGGTGGCGGACGCATCACGACATCTAGACTCAGCCTCGGGAGAAAAAACCTTGGATCCCTGCTGTCCTTCTCCATCAGCTCCGGCGACCGTGCGGAAGCGCGTGAATTGCTGTTGATGGAAGTCACGTGATGAGCAGAAATATTGATACGCCTGGACGACTCGGAATTTGTAACTTTACAGAGACAGTATGTTGAATTATGTGCAAAGATTATAACTATTCCGCATCAGTGATATTAAAGGTAACAGTTAACATTTTAAAACCTTTTAACCATTGTTATCTGTCCCCTCGCCTATATTACCATCTCACGTTTAATGTGTGTGTGTGTGTGTGTGTGTGTGTGTGTGTGTGTGTGTGTGTGTGTGTGTGTGTGTGTGTGAGAGAGAGACAGAGAGACAGAGAGAGGCGAAGGGCTAGTGACAGTAAAATTTATTCCTTCATTCTTTAACATATTCTTCGCTCGTTGGTGATTGGTTTTTTATTCCCACTCCCTCATTTCTTTGTTTATCCATCCACGGTTCTACTTTTCAGCCCCTTTTTTCCGACTGACACGAAGAAGAACAAAAATGAAAAATGGCGAATGGCATCTTACTCTCTGCACAGATAAAAATGAAAGGATAGAAGCTATATCGATAAATTAGAAAGATTAAACCATTATATCCAAAATACAAAGCAGCTCATACTATAACAAGAACATAATGATATTCATTCGAATCATAAAAGCATTTCAAGCCCGGGTAATACCAGTAATAACACAAAAGAGATAAGTGCGAGTGTTTGTTTACTGCCTGAATGTAAGTAAGTGCAATATTAAATGTCTTTGTTGAATGTAAACAAGTTGGTGAGATTTGGTTGTATGTTTGCATTTTGTAAGCTGGAAGCAACTCAATGAGTCAGAGTCATTTTGAACATTATTCTGAGGGTCGGGGTATTCCAGAAGGACAATAGGGATCCAAAAAAAGAAGTGACTGCGGTTACAGACACCTTTGATTGATGCGGGTTTCAACTGGTAGCCGGAGCAGAACAGAAGCAGGTATTACACGCGATAGGGTTTCATGTAACACCAGTTTGTACTAAAAATAAGATTGACTCCACCATGTTGGAATCTTATTCAGACAGTTTCTCGTTAAACCACAAACAGCTAATTATGTTTCGAATGATACTTTGTCTGCAAAAAAGTTTTTTTTAAATGGGTGTTTTACGGCGAGAGATAAACTACAAAACAAACATTAATTACAGGGGTGTGACTGACGAACTGCTGATGATGTTAAGTCGCTTTGATCCTGATACGGCATCAGGCACGTGACCTCATCTGTTGACAAACACACTGAACTTACCTTTCGTGATGAACCGAAGAAGGACGATCGTCACAGGGCCCAGCATCGTCGCTGTCATCATCTGACGTGTCGTCATCTCGGCATTCGTCAGCGTTCGATTTTTTCTCGTCTCCCTTTCCAAGAATTCTGTCGATTCCAAAAGACAGTCTGGGACATCGTTCAGACTTCTCTCTGACCGACAGGTTATCTGGGGAATCCGAGCGGATTTCCTGAGGTGACATGATGGAGACTTTGTCGGCAATATTGATTTTTTGGGGGGTTGTTGTTGTTGTTGTTGTTGTTGTTTGTTACTGTTGTTGTTTTCCACTCTTAAAGACAAGCCGCTATAAAAGTTTCCGTTTCACCCACGACAATGCTCCGTCTCGCTGATTTTAAGCTGCTTTATAAAGTTTGGAAATGCCTGCTCTGCCAGAAAGCCATTAAGCACAGTTCACACCATAAAACGCTGCAATTACGGGAAAGAACAAACAAAAGACTGCTTCTGAAGCCTCTGTCCATTGTTTCAGCGGTATGTGTCCTGCAACACCAGGAGCCAATGTTACAGCTGTTGGAGACTTGTTGTCGTCATGACAACGGACCGCCGAGATGGCGAGAGCTGTAAACTTTGGTGCCTGCTGGATGAGGGCTACTTTCCCTAGTCTGGCACGGCGCTAAATGATGCCTGCGTTCCTCTGGGCCGTTCTTGAACGAGTCTCATCATTAAGGTCTTCGTCTTCACGCGGCACTGCAGAGTGCAGATAGGTTGGCCGCCTCGGTGCGGGGGTCGCAGCGGCTCGTCACTGCAGGAACCTGGAGGGGGACTTTTCCACAAGGGAACGCTTAGCCTGCTTGTAATGGGAGGACAGCGATGGTTGCCGCGCCTCTCCGGGCCCTCCCGTTCGCTGATTGGCTAAAAAGTCTCTTGCGGTGAAAGGCCGGAGTCTCCCTTTCTTGCGTCTGGACTCCGCCCCTCGTGTCTTGATTCTATTGATGCCAGCGTACATGCCACGCTGGCGGTTCTGCGAATGCCCCGCACTGTCACCCCCAAAGTTAAAGACTTCGGTTGATCTTGCTAGAGAGAGAGAGAGACTGTCCTACAGTGGCGTTAAAATAATGGCTGGCTCCGACGAAGGAAGTCTAGTATAAAACAAATAGCTGAGCCTCTGTTATATGATTATCTTTTCTTGACAAGGGTAAAGGAAGACGAGACTTAATAAAGTCTCTGTCACACACACACACACACACACACACACACACACACACACACACACACACACACACACACACACACACACACACACACTTGACAAGGTAAAGAAAGACGAGACTTAATTTATCTAATAAAGTCTTTGTCTTAAACACACTCTCTCTCTCTCTTGTGAACATTCAGTATTTTGCTTTTAGACACCGTTCAAAAACAAACAGACAAGATAAACACCATGATTAACTGATTTCAACATATCACCCTCAAAGACTATTCACAGATGTGGCGAACGTTGTGGTTGAAGAACCGCTAGAGACTACCACAGTTCTGTGTGAAACACGCATCCAGTGCGGAATCATGACGATTACGAAGAGCAACTCTGACAGAAGAACATTTTCAGAAAATTCTTATCACCCTCATCTTTGTTGAATTCTTCCCACTGGTTCTTCACACCTGTTGTCTCCCTCTCTGGCGTTAAGAAAGGGGTCAGCGCTAACAACCTCCAGGCTGCTGTCCTCCAAGCTTTAAAGATTCCTCCTGCTGGAAGATGCAACCCTAAGGCCACCACCAGAAGGTCTTCTCTGCAAAAAACCAACTAAGCCCACACCCAGGATAGCCTCATAACTTACTATTGTCAACTATTCCTACTAAAACTCATTTTTAGTGGGAAGTGAACCCCGCTCACCATGTTCCTTTGTTTCTACTCCTCTGCACTCCAACAACACCAAGTTTGTAACAGTATAATGATTGTGATCAACACCCTGATATTACACATGTTTTACAAATATTTTATATTACTGTGCTTTTGTGCGAACAGAAGAGATTTTAAAACAGACCACAATTCTCGAATGATGATTCGCATCAGAGAAACCTGAGCTACCAGCTGGCCTTTCTCTCTTGCTAATTGCGGTTTTTTTTTCTGTTTGTCAACTTTCTGGTCTTCTTTTATGAAAGACAGTGATTACAATGGCGCCAGAAATACCGGCGTCGCAGGCAATAAATCTCACGTGGGCGTGACATCAGAAAAATAACTGTTTTCCTGGCCAAACGCCGTCGCCATATTATTTTCCGAAACCGTCGCCTATTTCTGGGATTGTTTAGCGCCCAGTGATCAATTGAATGTCGTCTCTCACATACTTTCTTGGAGTCCTTTTGCTGACAGCATTCATTTTAACAGACTGTTACGGAACGATATTTGAGAAAGCTCTTTTCACATCATTTCTGTGGAGGTGTGGATGGAGAGCGATTAACGGTCCGTCGCTTGGACGCTAGATGGCGTGTTAAGGTGAAACAGTTAAGTAATGAAGTTAAAGACAAGTGGTTTAGCTAACAGGTACTAGCCCTCTGCCTAGTCACGTACTGTGCACTCGATCCCTGGTCTTTTCAGGTCTGATCCGAGTTGGTGGTATTTGTAATTTTGCTTTCAGTCCAGAGTTCACCTTTAATAGAATGGGACTCAACAAATTAGGCAAGGGCAACTTTTTTCATGCAACCAAGGTGAACACTAAAATATAACTTGGTAACATGCATTTTTCGGTAAATGATAAACATTTTCTGTTGAAGCACATTTCACGACTGAGCCAAGAGTTCTCTCCTCATCTCTTCCCCAACTGACGAATTTGACAGTTGGCTTCACACTCCCAGGATACCTGCTTTGCTGTTTCCCTGAGTTTCTTCAGCAGAATTTTCGCCACCTTCATTATTTTTCCTGAGATTGTTCAGACTCCACGTTTGGACACACACACACACACACACACACACACACACACACACACACACACACACACACACACACACACACACACTTTTAATATGTTCTTCTTCATCTCACTTTTATTTCTCATTGTTTATATGTCTGCGTGTCCGTTTGCCCATCCTTATGTCTACAGAAATTTCCTGCCCACACCGAGACTCCTACACAAGGACACAGACGCGTAGGTCTTAACGCCTTCAATATCGCACGTGACAGAAGTTGTCGACTTTCTAACAAAGAAAACAACAAAAACAAGAAAGTACATCACATCCACCTATAGCTGTGAAGAGAGTTAAAAAGTGGACGGGGGTCAGAGATGAGAGAGAGAGAGAGGGCGTGGGAGAGAGGATGGGGGCAGAGAGCGTTGACGGAGCGAGAGGAGGCAAGCAGATGTTTCTCTACACATCATTCGTTATATCCTCCCCCCCACAAACCTCCTTCTCCTTGGTTACCAACTGCGCATGCTCACTTCATAGTACGCTGTACTCGTACTACAGCCGGCTTATCTCCAGCGCAGAAGAGGGCCCAGTGTTGTCTAAAGAACTCATTTTTTGAGAGAGACGAGAAATTTGTTTACAAAAAAAGATATTTGTCGTGCCCGGCACGGTACGGAGTTTCACTAACCCTTTCGACACCAAAATTCTTTTAGTTAGAAGCTCCCGTTACTGTCCTGCAGGACGGCTGTTGATGTCTGCCTCTTGCTTAAGTACATGCGGTCTGAGGACGAAATATATTTGTGTCAGTCACATTTGCATTTCACCAGCTTCCGTGTTCTGTTATTTTCGTGTGTGGTTTTGCTTGTATTGAAGGGCATTCCAGCTTTGGCATCTGAGTGACACTGATTGCTGTTTAACGCATTTAATATGTGTGACTTTTGCTGCTAGGCAATACATTTAATGTAAGACTTTGCCTGCCATCGAACGACTCTAAAATGACTGGCTGCCGTCTAAACGCACGTTAAGTTTCTGGAATGTGTGTGTGTGTGTGTGTGTGTGTGTGTGCGTGCGTGTGTGTGTGAATTAGAGAGAGAGTGTGTGTGCATGTAAATGAGAGTGTGTGTGTGTGTGTGAATGAGAAAGAGAGAGTGTGTGTGTGAGTTAGAGAATGTGCATGTAAATGAGTGTGTGTGTGTGTGTGTGTGTGTGTGTGTGTGTGTGTGTGTGTGTGTGTGAATGAGAGAGAGAGTGTGTGTGTGTGTGGCCGAATAATAGTAGTCCAGTTGAGTAAGTGTTAAGCTAGTGTTTATTTATCAAAGAAGGAAGACTAAGGGAGAAATATAACGATTTTATGTACGCAGCTTTTTATCCTTAACTGTGCAGTTTTTATAATTTCTTTAATGACTTCCTAAATACGCCAGATCTTTCATGGATGCTTTATTTTTTAAAGATGACTTATTTTATGTGTCTCTCTATTTGTGCAAATGGATATAATAGTAGTAGTAGTAGCAGCACTTCAGTAGCGCACTTCCCTGCAAACTCAAGGACATAAGTAATCGGTCAGCAATATCATGTAGACTAGCAGACTCCACAGTACAATCTCACCACAGGAAAACGCAGTATGTTGTACACAAACTAAAGTGAAACAACAGCATTACAACCACAAATCTATGATAAAATACACTCATCATCAGAGACATCGTTGAGTCGTAGAGATCCAAGATCCATTCCGCAGAAATTGCAGCCTTAAAGCACAGGCCCGCAAATCAGAAAATGGAAAACCACGTGGTCCGCAGTGTCGAAAAGATTAAAAGTTTTAGTGAAGCAGGCACAAGTAATCCAAATGATGCACAGATCTGAAACACGGCAAGATGGCGCAGTCGTTAAGGTTGAATAAAAAAAAAATGCTCTTGGAAATTGAGACAAGTTGCGAAGAGAGAGAAACCAATCCTGAAACATAGGTAATGATGTCACACATTCACAGACCACTAGTACACACAAAACCTGATGCAGATAAACGGGCAAAGACGAGATGTGATGAAGACCTGTCACCTTCTGATCAGTTAGGCGAAGCGACATCACGTGATGGGAATTCAGTTTGCCAGCATTTTATAAATGACGTAAGGTAGGTCGGTGCCAGAACTCAAGTTTTCAAGAATTTCTCGGCGCAGCGCCTGCAGTCGTTACTAAAACAGCGTGGCTCAGTCGTCCTCATGACTGAATTATGAGGGTGGTGTGCAAATGTCACGTGGAGGTATCTGACCACCACGTACACCTTGAGGAACTTTAGGTCAGAAACAGACCAGACGGCCTTCACTTGGAAAGTCAATCACAGCGCACAACTGGCGGTATCAAGCTTGGACTTTAGCCATATATGGTAGACCACAAGATCACACTTTGATTGGTCAGTTAGCAGGAAGGAAGGGCGCATATCCCATAAGTGACATCCGGCACGTGTAGATAAAAACACATGAAACACGTGACTCGCTCTCTTTAACCCACACACTTCACACAAAGATGTGGCGACGACAATCACGCAGGGAGGACCAGCTTCTATAAGATATGTAGTTTGCACATGCAGGGCTAGGGAGTGTTTAATTAATGTAGTAGAATTGATATAAAGGAGACATGTAGATTATAAATTATGGTCATCCTACGAGTGTTGCGACAATGCTTCGTACGAACTCTCTGGTTTTATGTTCTCTAAACGAGATCCGGAGCAGCCTCCTTAAGTACTGGATTCTTCTCTCAGTATCAACAAGCAGAGTCATATTCATAAAGCGGGTTCGGTGCTGCAAGGGACTTTGTAGTAAACCTAATGTTATGGCTAACTAGATCCTGTCCACCCCAGCCTTGCCACTGCTGCTGTTCCGATCCTATTGGAGATATTTGTCGTGGAGCTGCCGTCCTTGGAGATGTTGGCTCCCAAGTATTTAAGCTACATAAAATGCATTAGACCGCTCTGAACAGGCTAAACCTTTCAGAAGTCCCCTCTTCAAAACGTATTTCACCAAATAAGACACTAACACATTTCTTGCTGTTTGCAAGAAGAGGCCCCCGCTTGCACGACACCTTGCGTGTGTTGCGTCAGGGTTATACAAGTATGTAAATGGTGAGAGAGAGAGAGAGAGAGAGATGTTTGTGTTATTCCCAAAACTTTATCCTTGGACCCATTCTGTTTATTCTGTACACAAATCTCCTGTCATCCTGCATCCATAATCATTCTGGTTGTCATCACTCCTGTGTCGTTGATATGCAGCTGTATTGCCCAAATCGCTGGGTTTTACTCTGCCGTCAACACTATGGAGGATTGTAAAAATGACATGAAATAATGGATGGTACAAAACAAAGCGAAGCTTAATGGCGATACAACAGAATCTCTCTTGTACACGTCACGACAGAATCGACCTACGAGCATCCGTCTACCCAACATCATCAATGCTGTTGAGGCCAATGTTTCCTTTGCTTCGTCCTTCAGGAATCGTGGCTTCATTGTCACTGCTGTCATGAACCTTGTCCCTTGACAAACAAGATTCCGCTGTCTGTCAACCTGCTTACTATGAACTCCGTAAGATTAGTGCCATCCACCACGATCTTTCTCGACAAATGCGATCACCCTTGTCTGTGTGCGTTCTCTCGAGATCCCCTGTGCATCTTCAGAAGCTTCAGAAGGTACAGAACTCTGCTGCACGTCTGGTGCTCAAAGCAATTTTCATACTTCCTGTCAGTTACCTCTGTGTCTTCTCCGTCTTTTGCACCTCATCCTTGTCCTTGTCCATCTTTCTGTTCCTTCATGCAACACACGTTAACCTAGTTTCGATATCAAGTGCTGAGTGTGAACCTGCGTTGTATGGATCGAACATTATTAGTGTCATTCTTACTGTTGTTTTGTTTGCTTGGAGGACTTATTTTGGTTTGGTTCGTTTTTGAATTTTGCTTACCAGTTTTGTTTTGCTGTTTATGTTTACGAGATAATATGACACAAAAGTACAGTTATTCGAAGCAATTGTTAAGCACATAGTGGTTCTTCCTCATATCTTGCTCTGACTCCTCATTAAAATACAGGCTCGCTTATCTGAGAACATCCGTCATCGCTTTGTTTCCCTCTAAAACAGAATCATACATTGGGACATGTATGCACCGTTTTCTCGTGATTGTGTGTAAGCCTCTGTTTTTGAAACCGTGACGTCACAGGATCTGCTGGTTCGAAGCGACATCTGTTGATGCACACGTGTGAATGTGTTCACAACACAGCGTGAAGCAAGTGCATTCAAATCTTGCCTTTTCGCAACTCCAATGACAGGAATTCCGGACGCTTGCACGATCCCGTCGGAACATGCTCAGCGTTTTAGGATCTGCGCGCTTAGTTACAAAAAAACGAGAAAACCTGATTTATTACAGGTAGATGCTGGAGAAACATGTGCAATACAACCTGACTAGATCTTAAAGGACTAGGGAGAAGCAACACTATTTTTTCCCGAATGACTGGGTAAAGCTCAATGTAAGATACTATTTCCCCAAATCCTATTCCCTCTTCCTTTCTCGGATCCACACCTACAAACATTATCATGCACAGTGAGAAGTCAACAATACAGACGTCACAATTGTACACGGACACGCTCACGTTGTGAAGCCCTCAGCCAATAGGAGAGATGGGATCACATGTTAGTTAAGCGTATTTGTGTACAAACGTGACGTCACGGGACTCTCTCTCTCTCTCTCTCCTTAGCCTCTTGTAACGATCTGCAGCACGCACTTGCATTCTGTTGACAACTTCTGGGGCCCGTTTCATGAGCGACTCAAGCAGTCCACCCTACAGCTAGTCTACGACAGAGTCGTTTCACGAAACACAACAGCCAAAGTGAACTTCTCAGCTGTCAGACTTAAAAACGCCCAACAGAAAATAACAGAACTTGTTCATTATGTAATTAGACACAATAAAGATGAAAGTATCCAGAGACAGACATTTTCTTAGAAAATCGTTTCAACTTCTTTCAACTCTCTTTACGTGCAACTATCCTAGCATTGATTTGCAATGCCCGTAACCGATTTTCTTCCTTTGTGTCAGTGAACATGTCGGAAATAGTTCATAACACTAAGGCAACGTGTAAGATATATAATCTAACTTCACTCAAATTTACATTCCATTGTTAATTTAGCCTGAATTAGAAAAGGACGCATTTTATAATTTTAGATATGAATGTACCCAATTTTACAAACCAGTAGTGTCGATGACTTGTCCTCTCCACTTCCTGGAGTCGGCCTTAAGTATTAATAAATCGTTCATAAAAGCCAACGACGCCAACACAACGGGCCCGAGAGGTAAGTACAACCATTGATCTTTTGCGATGGTGCAGTTGCCATTGAATGATTCAGTGTTGGCTTCCTCTTGCGCCCAAGACTCCTCAGTGGATATTTATGCGCATGGGCAAGCGTTCTTTAACGGCAGTACTGCTGACGAGTAGGTGTTAATGGCCTATTGATGACTCAGAGGCTTTGAGAGAAGCGTCGATTTATGCCAGAGGATTCAAATGAAGTGTCTTTTACCTTGAATCTTGTTAGAAATTAAGCCAAGGGGTTAAGTTGCCAAGGGGAGTGGAAGAGTGTCGTCTGCTCAGTTGCACTCAGTATGAGAGTGCGCTGTCTTGAGATTTGTGTTTTTCGTCGAGAGATAATAATTATTTTTCTGCTTATGTGACTAAAGGTCATCAAAGAGCTGGACGCAGTGATCCAGAAGTGGAGCTGGATGTAGTGCTGTAGAAGTGGCACACAGTTTGTGTTTCTGTGTTTCAGAAAGGAGTTTATGCAACATTTGAAGCTTGAATGTTGTTTAATAGAGAAAGTGCAAACGTCATTGAAAGAAATGAAAACATGAAAAATGGACCAACAACGTGTATTGTTGGGAGACTACGAGGCATCATCCGTATACCATCAAGATGGATTAATCAGATACGTCTGGTCCTTTTTCAACAGTCGATGATTGAACATTACAAAAGCGTTGGCAGAATGTTAAGTAAGATATACGAGTAAGTGACAGACACCAGTAACTCTGGCTAGTTTAAAATCAGACTGTACTTACTTTTATCAGAGCTATGACAGAATTCTCAGGAAACTATCTATAATAACTTGGTCGCGAGAATTAGAGTTGTACAGCCATGTCATCCGGCGAGTCTGTTTGGTCACTACTCTGACTTCAGTCTTTGTAGACTATTGTTGGTACAGCCGTTGTGTTCTAAAACTTGATATTCCGACGGAAGCTGTCAGAGCTTTTATATATGAACAGCTATATTTACAGCTGACTGGAGTGGTCAGGTGGCAAGATGGTTATTAAACCTTTCGCCACCAACGATGATCGAGTGTCGTGGTTCAGATCTCACCCAGGGCAGGCTTTTCTTTTCTCAGCGCGTGCCATCTATTTACTGTGTCAGTTGATTTGCCAAGATAATAGCTTTAGTTGCTGGTTCGATGTAAAATGTCAGTTTTACAATAATGCAACAGTTTTTTTTTAATTCAAGACTAAAATAGATGCATTTGTGCAGATCCGTGAACTAGGACAGAATATAAAATCAAAATGAACACGTTTATTCTGCTCAAAGGATTCCAAAGTAACCAGGAATATCAAGAAATACAAAATCGGAAAGCAGATAGGACGGTTAAAGTCAAATTGCTAAAACAATATAATACCTTGAACCTGGCGGAAATAACTTGTCTTAAATTAAAAAGTATACAAAAACTATTTTTATAATTATTCTGCAGGGGAGGAGGTGAGAATGCTTATGTAAGGTCTCTTTACCCACAAAACTTCTATACCCGTTCTTTTGTCTGAAAAGCTGGATCTTATCCAAATCACATTTTAGTGAGACTGTGAAGTAAGCTGCATGGCTCCCTAAAACGTCTACAACATGGAGGGAGGATTTTTCTGACGTTTACATAAAAACATAGCTTCAAATATATTTTAATTCACTACCTGTCATATTTCAAACTGCGTTTAGTACTGACACCTGTTTTCATACGTCCTGCTGTTTCAATACGTTCTTTTGTTTAAGACTACATATACCACCACCTCATTTCATTGTTACTTGTCCACCTCTGTCTCCTCTCTTCATTTCAGCCGTCCATCCAATACAATTTTGAAGCCTTTCGGGATTTGAAGTGAAGAAGGTCAAACGAAAGCTTGCTGTTAGTCTGGCAAGAGGAAACCCTGTAATAATGGACTTCTCAGTTTGTGGTCTTCCAGTAAAGAAGTGTCCTTGCTCCTGTTGTTCTGTAATCCCTCCCGCAATAGCTTTGGAAGTTTTCGCAGTTCGAACTAATATAGCAAGAACGTGGGTCAAATGGTTACAGGAAATGCATTTTTGATGAAATGTTATTATTCAATCATCGTTTTTTTATCTGGAAATAAAGATGTCAAAGAATAGTTTCTGCGAGAGTGGCACACACCGTTGAGTCAAGCTTTTATTTAAGAAATAAGCTTGTATGCAAGAAAATTTAAAGTTTGTATTTACTAACGCCTTTCCTGGCTATTTTATATTTATTGATGTTTACTAATGAAGAAATATACCACCTTTCCTATTAATCCTGATTTTGAATAAGCTGTTTGTTTAGTCGTGTTTTTATTTTTATCTTTCTATTTTGATTTATTTTGCTAGGTCTTTTCTTAATACAATTTTTCCCTTTTGTGATTTTCTTATGTTTATTTTTGATTATTTTTGCTTTTCTATTAATTTTTTTTCTTTTGTACCAAAGCAGCGAACTTTTCCTTGAGTATCTCACATCAATCCATGCAGGACTCGGTTGAGGCGAGGACTCGGCGTGTTCTGTGAGCGAAGGACACGGCGCTGTCAACAGTCCGTTAGTCGCCATGGCACCACCCGGCCCATCTTTCAGCGCCTTGGGTAAACAGTTTATCAAAGCTCCTAAAACATATCCTCGCTCTATCTTGACACATTTAATTTGCCCGAGCCCTCGCCAGGCCCTCCGAACGCGCGTGCGGATTGTCAGTTGACACATGTGTTTGCCCTTTTGCCACACGGCGGCAGTTGTTAACAACTTCCGCTGACCAGCCAGAGCCCCGGATGACAGGAAGTCGACTAAGATGAAGCACAAGGCAGGGGTAGAGAGTGTGTGTGTGTGTGCCTTTCTTACAAGAAATGTGTACTGGTTGTGGCTTTGAAGAAACTCGAGAAATTTTACGAATAACACGTTTCAAGAATAGTTTTTAAAAATAAATAATTACAATTATTTATTGGTGGGAATATTTTATGTTGTTTGTTCGCGTGCATATATTAGTTGATTTTTGTGGATGTCTGAATATTTATTCATGATTGGTTTTTTTTCCGGAAAGCGTATTTTTTTGCACTCGATTATTGCGTGTTTGTTTGTTTGTGTGTGTGTGTGTGTGTGTGTGTGTGTGTGTGTTTACCCGTGCCCGGGTGACCTCATTTCATACTACATATCTTTAAGAGGGGAAAATATATAAATAACTTAAGACTCGAACATCACGTGCTACGTGATAAATTTCTCCTTTTTGGAAACAAATCTGCTTCGGTGTTTTAAGATCTTTGCTGCGATTTGGTGTAGCGTCGGCGGCTGTTTTCCTCGAACAGACTCTACCCTGTCATCATCGCCACCGAACATGCGTAAATTTAGCCTCTAATATTATGATTAACTTTATTAATGCCTGCTCCTCCCCTGCAGCTGAAATTGAGCAGCTCGAAATGCGATTTTAACAGATAAGGGCGCTGTCGTGCTGACAAATCGTCTGTTTAAGCAAATATTTCACCCTCGCCAACAAGCGGCTTCAGGTTTTATCGGGTAAGAATGACGATTGGCCGTACGCGGACGTGCTTATCAAGACCCGGGGTGGGGCTGGGGTGGGATGGGTACAGGCCTCGACGTTTTCATCTCCTCTCGTATTTATTTTAGCCATCCGGACAAACTACTTGACCTTGATAAGACGGCCAACCTCAGGGGCTGGCTCTGACTTCGGAGAATGAAATCAACACCCGAGTGATACAAAGGAGGAGGAGGAGTGTTGGTAGGGGGGGGGACGCTTAGAAGACAGGTTCCAGAAGCGCGTCTCTGGAGACGGGGTCCGTGTGAAGCGGGCTTGTTTCTCTTACCTTTCCCAGCGAAGGGCATTCAGGAGTCAGAGACATGGAGCAGGAATCAGAAAAAAATTCATGCTTAATGTCGGTTGCTCGGTACAAGAAAGGGAGGAGAACAGAATCCTTGGCAAAGCAGCGGGATGGAGAGGGGTAGGAGAAAGTTCGGCGAGGGTTGTCGAGAGGGAGGGTTACTGAAGGTGTTAGCGAATTTACAGTTATTTCAAAAAGTTCAGAATTCTTTATCGAGTGCTTGCTTAATGGGAGATCTTCAGGACTTTATATTATACAGTATAGTCAAAGTCTGTGACAGCCAAACCACTTAAAATCACGAGAAGATCCGAGATTATCGTAACAGCTGTATAACAGTGCTAAAAGCTGTATAACGTGATGAAAAGACGGTTGATGGGGATGTTGGGAAATGAGAAGAAAATAGCTTTGATGTAAACACAAATATAATCTCCAGTGCAGTCGTTGTCTTCAGAAGGCGGATTACATTTGCTGATTTTATTGCTAAAAAAAGGGACTGATACTGGAAGCGAAAGTCCTGCGGCCCAACGTTCGACTAGATAATAAAAGAGAATAAAAAGAATCTAAATCCAAAAAACGAAGCCCCAAACCTGCATTTTTACCAAATGAGCTTCTTGGTTAAGAGCAGTACCGACATTAGGTCCCCCCCCCTTTCTTCTCTGTTCCTCCTTTCTCGCTCGTTGGAATAAGGTTATTGCTTTCTGTCCTTGGCCATGCAAGCAGAGCAAGGCTTACAATCTGAGAGGAGAATTAAATATTTAAAGCCTGATATTGACAAACAGATTCTCGAAAGCGTTCAAACGCTTCCTTTATCGTGTTTGTGTTAACGGTTAGCGCCTGTCACCAAAACAGTGAAGGCTGGCTGTCCCTGGGTTCAGTTCTCGTCTCGGGCACACTGTTTTTTTTCTCTGCATGTGGCATCTGTTTACAGGGCTGGCTGCCTTGCCGTGATATAGCCTTAGTTGCTGGCGTAAAACACCAATTTAAAAAAAAAGTTTTCAGACTGTGTACTCCTGGGTTCTACTCACCTTTAGCCGGGGTTGTTTTCTCAAGGCTGTATATTGTAGACATTCTGCGTCTGACACCTGTAAATGGGCAGTCGACAGGCGGCACACGGTAATCGGCGATTTATTACTACGTCTGACACATAGCGATTGAACATCCTACGTCTGACATCCTACATTAGGATTCCCACCTCCGACATGCACTTTAATCTGGGCATGTTCTCGGTAAATTACTTCTGACAGGATTCAGAATACTCAGCTTCCATGGCGCTAAATCAACAAGAACGTTGCCATTCCCTGCACCCTAGAACTAAGCAAGTATTGTTGCGTGCACGTGGGCGGCTGCACAAGCCCACTCATATGGACAGCGAGCAGTCTGTCGAGATGAGGTCCACTCCTCAAGACAGGAGCCAGGTCCCTGGAGAACCTGCCAGTTTCAGCTGGCTACAAACATTTACTTTTCCCACTTAGGCCACAAATTTGCATATTGTCTTTTGTTTCTTCCTTACATGTAATCAGCCTCAAACCCAACTCAGCTCTAGCCCCTAAGACTCGACCCTAACCTCTAACCCTCACCCTAACTTTCCCTAATTCTAACTAGCTCTAACCCAAACCCTATCTACAATCTATGTAGTAGCATTAGATACGCACCTCTATCTAACGAGCTAAAGCTTCAAAAACACAAGTGATATCCCTATTAAACAAACAAATAAAACAGAAACTGTATTTAAAAGATACATTACGTGATGGGAATCGAACCTGTGACTTGGGCATAACGTGGAACTGCTTCGATCACTGCGATATAGTAGGACTAGCAGTAACAGTAAAGATCTCTCTATACACATATATACAAACTATACAGTCGTGCGCCGAAGAACGATGGTCAAAGACGGACCGCATATGATATGGTGGCTCCCTCTGCTGGAGCCGAACAATCTCCTATCCCCCAGTGACGTAACCACGTATTACTCACGTGTTTATGGTGATGCTAGTGTCAATAGACCTACTTCGCTGCCAGTCATATCGAGGTGTAGCATATACAGCTATGTACAGTACATAATACTTCATAATGATAATAAACAACAAGGTTTATGCGAGTACACTCTGTGGTGTTCATTCAAGGAGGAACTCTCTCAACAACACATATCCTAGAACGTATCTTTGTCGATAAGCTACTGTATTGCTACAGCAAGTCGCCCCATACAGCGGGGTAAAGTCGCCCCATACAGCGGGGTAAAGTCGCCCCATACAGCGGGGTAAAGTCGCCCCATTCAGCGGGGTAAAGTCGCCCCATACAGCGGGGTAAAGTCGCCCCATACAGCGGGGTAAAGTCGCCCCATCCAGCGAGGTAAAGTCACCCTACCCTTGCCTCAGCGTGTCTCTACCACTTTACCACACTTGTTCAGGGTCTCCGCTTTCCAAACCCTCGCTGCTGGCTGCTGTGCTTCGTCACGAGAGGGTCAGGGGGAGGGATGCAGGGATGTGCTCACCACCACGATTGTCTGCTTAAAAGAACTTTATCGAATTATTACCGAATATGTGAGCATGTTTAGCAACATTCATTCGAAGACGTGTCCCTAAGTATCTTGACATCTGGCTCGTGTGATGTTTTTTCTTCACCAATCTCTAGCTAGAATATAATTGTTCGGTATCATTGAAGTCTGGGTATCTTTTCTGTGTTTCTCCATCTAGCTCTTGACTAGGATAAGTTGCTTGGTATCTTCCTTTGTCTTTTGTCAGCCGAACCGAGTCTAGAACACATGGTTTGGTATCTTTCTTTATGCGCTGCATTTTAATTTGGATGTTTTTTAGCTCTCGCATTTCAACAACGATTCCAAAAGCGTAATGATGTCAGTCATCTTTCTGTTTATGGTGTCGACCATCTTGTTCTCAAAATACGTATACCTGTAGTTTTGTTGTTGTTGATGATGATGATGATGATGATGATGATGATGATGATGATGATGATGATGATGATGATGATCCCTTCCTTTGTAATTATGCACTATCATCTGTATTAAAGCTTTTTAAGCAGCTGGATCGTACAAAGAGACTGTGAAACAGCAACCGCTCTAATCCCAAGCTCAACAACTGTAGTTATCATGATTGATGCACTTCTCACAGCTGCTGCCGTTACTAATACTACTCGCTGCAGCAGCGACAGACTCTACAATAATAACAAACACAACAACAACGATACTAAACGATACAGCAGTCACAACAACAACAAAAGTTACAAAAACCAACAAATAGCTTACACACTCCTGTGCAATGGCTCGTGATCACATGCGGTGATCCGTGTGTTGAGTACCTCCTTCCTTGTGCCGCTAGTGATCTCGGACCACGATAAGTAATGGTTAGTGTAACCACCCATTGTGCCGCCACGACCTATATGACCTGTGGCCACATCGATACAAACGCCAGAGTCCACTGCGCCCGTTGCCCTCATCACTTCTGGCATTTTCGGTGGCTCGCAAAAGGTGCCTCATTCCCTTTCTCCTCCAGTATAAACGCCTCTCTCTCCTTTAAATGGGTTCTCCAAAAACGGGCGCCTACCTTTGCCCCAAAGTGCCCTACACTTGAATTATTTAAGGGTGGAAATTCTCAGGATTAAAATCTCCCGAAGAGAGACTGGAACAAATTGCAGTCACACTGCTGGAAATCTTCCACACCTTTTGTCCTTCGCCTTTCGCCTTTAATGTCTGATGAACAATTACTGAGAGTAACACGCCGCCCGGGCATGGTGGTGGCTGTGCTTGCCAGTTGTTTCCATGGTGTAGCGTGCGACGTGTGCGGCCTGTACATGTTTTAGTGCGTGCGTGTGTGTTTGTGTGTGCATATATATATACTTGTGTGTGCGAAAATGTGTTTGTGTGTGTTTGTGTGTGCATATATATATATATACTTGTGTGTGCGAAAATGTGTTTGTGTGTGTTTGTGTGTGCATATATATATATACTTGTGTGTGCGAAAATGTGTTTGTGTGTGTTTGTGTGTGCATATATATATATATACTTGTGTGTGCGAAAATGTGTGCGTGCGTGTTTGTGTGTGCATATATATATATACTTGTGTGTGCGAAAATGTGTTTGTGTGTGTTTGTGTGTGCATATATATATATACTTGTGTGTGGGAAAATGTGTGCGTGCGTGTTTGTGTGTGCATATATATATATATATACTTGTGTGTGCGAAAATGTCTGCATGTGTGTTTGTGTGTGCATATATATATATACTTGTGTGTGGGAAAATGTGTTTGTGTGTGTTTGTGTGTGCATATATATATATACTTGTGTGTGCGAAAATGTGTGCGTGTGTGTTTGTGTGTGCATATATATATATACTTGTGTGTGGGAAAATGTGTTTGTGTGTGTTTGTGTGTGCATATATATATATATATACTTGTGTGTGCGAAAATGTGTTTGTGTGTGTTTGTGTGTGTATATATATATATATACTTGTGTGTGCGAAAATGTGTTTGTGTGTGTTTGTGTGTGCATATATATATATACTTGTGTGTGGGAAAATGTGTGCGTGCGTGTTTGTGTGTGCATATATATATATATATACTTGTGTGTGCGAAAATGTGTTTGTGTGTGTTTGTGTGTGCATATATATATATATATACTTGTGTGTGGGAAAATGTGTGCGTGCGTGTTTGTGTGTGCATATATATATATACTTGTATGTGCGAAAATGTGTGCGTGTGTGTTTGTGTGTGCATATATATATATATATACTTGTGTGTGGGAAAATGTGTGCGTGTGTGTTTGTATGTGGTTGTAATCATAATTGTAAATAGATAAGGACATGTATATGCCCACACATACTTGTTTGTGTATATATAAATATCAAATACACACAAATATACACAATCTCCCATATGTATGCGTGAGAGAGAGAGAGAGAGACAAAGTGTGCGTGTGTGTGTGTGTGTGTGTGTGTGTGTGCGCGCGCGCGCTCGCGCATGTGCATGCGTATCCATGATGGTTTGTGGATGTGAAAGTGTTAAAGAAAATATGTGTGTATGTATGTATTGGGTGTGTGTGTGTGCGTGCGTGCGTGCGTGTGTGTGTGTGTCTACTTTTGGAAATGGGTTGTGCCACTGAGAGTAGCATTCACTACATTTCTAATATTTATTGAAATGTCATTATCTGAAAAAAAGCCTCTGCGTCTTATCCACCTCCATCCTTTCTGCACATTTGAGGTTGAAACTATTCTATTTTAGGAAAAGAAACTTCACAAATATCGCCAGGCAATGTATTTTAATGGAGAATACTGTGCTCCCACACTCCTAATGCTGGCAAACATAAACATTTCTGTAAAATAAAGAGAGACTTTTAAAATGTTTTGATAATCACCGAAGCTGGAACGATAAACCTTTGTCCTGTAACGTCCATTCAACGGACAATTAAACTGGTAAATGTCTGATGGTCAAAGATGAGTGGGCCTCGCTCGGGTATTTGATCAAATAGCGAGAGGGCGACTTAGTGTTTTTAAATGCTTTATAATACTTGTGGTAGGTTCACCTCAATAAACATGCTGGGTTCAAAATATTCACACATGAGTACAAATTTTTCGGTTTCGTGGAAGAACAACGTTAATTTAAAGTGTGCATTAAGCTTACATACTGCTGGCAGTCCGCCACGAGTAATACTTATTAACATTTTGTCAAGTGATTAGCTGTCAGGTCTCAGCGACCTCTTTGACAGCCAGCACCCGGAACCACACCAAACCGAGAATGGACCGAGTCGAAATGTTTAATGCCAGCAGTATATTTACCATAAGTTGCTTAATTTCCTTTTCGCAAAAGTCGTCGGCTTTCACTTCCCAGCTTAGGCCAATAAACCGAAAAAATAACCGACCATAAAGTTTCAAATTGTGTACCTCAGTCAACACGAGAGCGTGCATCGTCTGCTCTTCATTTTCGTGTTGATAGCAAAAGACAGGTCATCAGCATCACCATCCAGCAGTTAACGCGGAAAATTCTTCTGCCACCAGTCCATTTTATATACGATCCTTGCGGCTTGTTCATTCATTTCTGTGCAAGAGTCGGTTCGAGGTGAGGTCAGGTGGGAGGAGTGAAAATATTTGCTAACGTGGAAGCACAAAACTTGTAGTTGTTGAGGCAGCACACGAGGAAACGTATGCTTGTTGGCTGTCTGGTCAGGGTAACTGTGACTAGGACCTGCTCATGCAGTCTGCTGATAGAAAAGATGACATCAGATGTCAGCCGCTCGCCTTTCTGAGCCTCCCTGAATCACATCACTCGCGAGCGAGGGTGTGCAGCCTCTGTCACTGCTCCTGTCAGTCCAGACCGGGTCTTGGCGTCTAACAGCTCCCCCATCTCTTACACTCTTGACATATGGAGGGTCTTGTCCGCCTCTACACAGACACTACTTTGTCCCATTCCCTTAACAACATCGAATTACCTCAATAAATAACAAAAAACGAAGTATTATTATAACTGACAGATCATCATGATTATCATCACAGCCAAACGTTTTTCCTCCCCTCTTTCTATAAAAATTAGTCATCTCAACTAAAAAGAGCCGTGGTTACTACTCACAGCTTGACAACAGTCTAACAAATCTTTGGCCCTGTAAGTGTATGAGAGAAAGAGATGTCAGAATAATGTACACTAGTAAATAAATCATTACGACAAATAAAATTATTCTTACGTTTTAAAACCTTTGCTAATCTTTGCCAGCGTCCACAAAGACCTAGCTAGACCTAGTTCTACCACCAAGCTTCAGAAGTTGAATCGTGCGTGTGCACAGGCAGATTCCGGGAGCATGTGTCAGAGTTCTACTATTGTGAGATAATGGCTGCAGACGCTAGTGGGGCGGTTTTAAAAGCCTCGGCGCTGGGTGCGTTTCATTGGCATCAACTGGCTTTTCCCCTTCTTTGAATTGCTGGGGAAGGGCAATAAATAGCTCATTTGTTAGAAAGTCTCTTTGAGAATATTCCGTTCGCTCGTTTGTCTTTCCGTTACATTAAACTGGGACTTCCAAGCTTGCAGTGGTGAGGCCCGGAAAGGGAGGAATGGTCGAGGAAGGAGGGCGGAGAGCTTTGGCTGTGATGGCAAATAGATTGACAAAACATCCTAAAATATAGAGACAGAAGAGTGCGGTGGACTAGTTAAAAAGCAACTGCTGTACACCTTTTTAAAAAGGTAAATTCTTCTATGGACATTAGGAGGACCCTCCATACACCAAAGGACAAATTTGTATTGTGCAGGAAAGGACAATTCTACTCCACGCACCGGAGGACAATTATGGGTGGTGTATGAATAAGCGGGTGGAACGTGCGAATGTGTGTTAGTGAAGATTGGGCAGTGTTGGCTCTCATGTAATTTGGATTAGTGGTAGGTAGATAATAAATAGATCCCCTTAGACAATTATCTTAGCAGATGTACACACTTTTCTATATTTCTTGATTCACACCATTTGGGTGTGCATACATAAGCTCTCGAATTTATTAGTAATTACTCTTTAACACACTTAATTGTGTTGTTATTGGGGAACTAAGTTGACGGCTCGGAGCTAAGTGATAATGTTTCACCAGTCAGCAGCCTAGCATAAGTTTATTGCGTATAAGTACAATGCCTGGACACCTTAGTAGTCGAGAGTGTAGTTAGCAAGAACAGGGAGGGTTAACTACGCTCCTCCGTCTATCTCACGTGCCTCCTCCACTAGGTTCCGCAACAATGTGGCAAATATCGCAGTTAAGTGATGTTACATTCAGTAAAACTTTTCTAATGTTGACAAAATTCACTGAAACCAGGTTCGTACTCATCCAAACAATCCGAGTCCTAGACCAACTTGTCCTGAATGTAGCTTCCTGAACTCTTCGACCTCAATACCCTACCTACCTCCCCCCCCCCCCCACAAACATCGCCTCCCACTTTTGCTGCAACCAAGCTACACTATCTTCTGCGAAGACTCCTGTGGGGTAGCATGCTCAATCAACTGCCTGTATTACAGTTCTTCATGGGGAAATGACAATGACTGGCTTACAAATACAGGGCAACGCCTCAGCGCGCCCCCTCACTGGGCGTATGGCGTGAGGGTTCAAACGGTCTTCCCTCCCGACGTCACCAATCCGTCGGCAACGATGGCAGCGCATATCCCATAATACTCTAGGGACGTGCAAGATGTGCGCACGCAAGTGGATGGCGCTCCGAAATCCCCGTTATTGCCCGCTTTTTACAATCATGAGGTTTTCATGACCTCTGATGCTTGGGGGGAAAGCTGGGAGGAAATTGACAGCGATTGGCTATGATGTGAATTCTGTTAACTCTTCTTTCGATCAAGCTATTTCGGAGTGATATCGTATTTTCGAAATTAGACGACATTCAAAGACAGTGATAAATTACATCGCTCTCCTGGAAAAACAAAAAAAGAGACCGCTTCTTTTGACAGGAAATTCTCCAAATACTAATTAGAGTGAAAAGTACATCATGCAACTCGAGTTGATGTTATCAGGCATGCAAACAAACACGCAGAGAGAGAGAGAGAGATTGAAAGAGCATGCACTCTAACCACAGGGAAACAATGAATTGTGTGTGTGTGTGTGTGTGTGTGTGTGTGTGTGTGTGTGTGTGTGCGTGAGTATGTGTGTCGCTGGATGTGTGAGAATGCCTGCCTGTGTGTTTGTGTTATATATATGTATAGCGATAGAGCGTGGTGTTTGTATATATATGCATATATTAAGAGTGAGAGAGAGAGAGAGTGTGTGTGTCTGTGTGCACACACACACACACACACACACACACACACACACACGCCAGAGAACTTTCCTCAGCGCCGAATAACGCACGTGTACATTAAAGGGGAGGCCACTAGGGTAAGAAAATATTCAGACAAATAATTCGAAGGTCGATCCTGTATTAAAAACACTTTATCTATGCTAACAGTCAACTTCCTCTTTCCTGTCTCATATGCTTTTCCTCACACACACACACACACACACACACACACACACACACACACACACACACACATATATATATAAACACAATGAACGCGCACGCACACACACACAAATGTTTGCCCACACATGCAAACATCATCTGCCTCATTTTTATTTTTAACTTTCTTTTTTCACTGATCTTTGTGGGTCAAGTGCCACAGACAACACTGTCGAAATGTCTTCTTCACCATGCTTGTTTTGCGGCGGAGGCAGCAGAACGCCAAAGCCCCACAAGTAATTGTCAACTCAAAACTAAGACAATCGTTACGTGCTTTGACAAACTGTCGACCCGTATCGCACCCAATATGGTGTGACGGGACGCAGGGCCCGCAACCCAGGAAACACTAGCTCCTCGCAGGGGCAAATAGCTGGCGAGAAGGTTCGAGAAAAGCCGAAGAAAGGCGAGTTTTCTTTGGAAAACGGATTAATTTTCGCCTCCAATTTCTGGCGCGATCGTTCTCGCTTTCCCTCCCCGATTTCGTCCCAATTGTTAATAATGACAATAATTCAGCCCTGCTCCTCTTTTAACGACCTCGTTGTCTTAAAGATCATGTCTGTTGAGATTAACGTTAGCAATTCCCCACGGGACAGCACCGGGGAGGATCGAGGAGCTCCCGTTTACTGCTACCGTTTTATCTCCCTTAGAGGTAAGAGTTATCCTCGTCCATTCTGAGGTAATCGGTGGAGCAAAGTGTCGATGTCCGCATTACTGGATCCGATATCAAACTGATCCTTGTGCTTGTGGGTTTTCTTCCGTCCTCCACGGCAAGCGTATGCACGCGCAAGCGATCTAAATCACGTGCATGCCCATCCATCTCCCCCACCCACACACTTACATACGATCGTGCGGGTGCACAAACACAACCCTACGCACATAACCCTTTACTGACATCCGTTTATTGCGTAACGCAGGCGAGAAGACGTAGAATAATGTATAATAATGTACACGTAGAATAATATATTGCATAGATACAGTTACGTCCTTATCCTCGCCTGAACTACGTGCTACGTCGACATCTTCACCCCCTCCCCCAGTACAGCTACGTCGACATCTTGGCCCCCCACCCCCACAGTACAGCAAGTTCATTTTAAGTACAACTACGTCCACATCCTCACCTCGACAACAGCTTTGTCGATTTCATCGCCTCAAACGGAGCTACGTCGACTTCTCACCTTTGTACAGCTACGTCATGCTTGATACGTGCCTTTTTGTCAGTCCCAACACCCGAAAGTCGAGAAACATCTTTTTCATTAACAATATGCTTCACACATTACTTTTACCTGTCTCACGACCGATAACAGTCTCTAATGTATGCGTGTACTTGGTAATGAATAGTAATTGTAAGAGTTGTATGATTTCTTAGAGAATTAACTAAATATTGCAGACAGGCTTCTTGTTCTTCCGCACGACTACGTGCATACTGTTGTCTCGTCTGAGGCGCACTTATTGAAGAAGTTTTCTTTCCCCTTTGGGGGGGGGGGGCAGAGGCCGACTTAGCTAACTGTGTGTAGAGTCTTCATCGGCAAAGTAGACGCTAGTCCAAATTAAGGCGCCTGGCTTAACACTTATTTCGAGAACTTGGTAGGGTATCGGTCCATCCGCATCCCTACGCTGCTCTTTCTCTTACTCCTGCGCGTGCAGTCTTAATCGCACTAATTGCGTTAGGCAGACGGCGTATGTTCTGTTCTGTCCCTCAGCCGAGTGCATGTACACTTCTCATCTGCAGTGTACTGTTGTTACTAGGAAGTAACTCTAGCAGTGAAGTGCCACCATCCTGGGATTCCATCTAATCGCACCAAGGTCTTTGAAACATGCGTCTGCTGCTGTGCCAGTCAATATGGCGGAAGATGAAATGAAGCCTCGCAGCGACTCTTGTCTACAGATCATCCTCCACCTGAGCTTGCGAGGTCCTGACGTGGCCCTTGGTAGTCCAGACACCTTTGTCTTTGGCCACACTGCCTGGTTTTGAAAGTTCTGGTGTCGAAGTGAGACTAGTGTCCTTTGACTAACAGACTTGAGTAGACCAGGTCATCGCATGTTTTATTTGACTGCTTCCATTTGTTGCGAGTTGAGTGACACTGTATTGGCCCTCATCTTTTGATGGCGTCCCCATTTATTAATTTTTATTATTATTATTATAAGTAGTAGTAGTAGTAGTAGTTCGGAAAAGTTAATGTATGGTTTAGTCATTAGATAATTTTGCGGGAAGTCCTGGCATAGTTTTCCTTCGTCCAGAATCCCGTTTCCAGGGTTATTACCCCAAAACACGAGTTTATGTAAACGGAAAGTGTGTGTGTCATACTGAAGAGTCCGAAACTACAGGCAGTAAAGCAGAAGAGCAGGCAAGCTTCAGAGCAGAGAGGAGCAAAAATTAAATCTCAGAGTAATAACTGAATACCAACAGGATCTCTGTCTTCATGGACTTCAAGATGACATTCGACAGAGTGTGCTATGCAGCTTTGATGAAGTCACAGACCATCTGTATGAGAATAACCGCCAGTGCTTTCCTCTTCGAAAGCAGTTTTGATGAATCATTCATAAAAATAGTTGTGCTTCAGCAAGACTGCATACTCTCCCCTACATTGTACAGCATCTTAAAAATAATAAAGGTATAATTTATAGAGCGCATACTCACACTCCTAAAGAGCATGCTCTTGTCGCTTAAGAACAAGAATGAGACGTGGGCGACATACGAGGGACAGAAGAACAAGCAAACAACATATGAACGACGAAACGGTAAACAATAGTACTGATGACGAATAAAGGACAAATAACAAGGACTGAAAGAATAATGAATTAGAAAAAGGAAGACGAGTAGGGAAGTACTGTAGCAATAAGCGGGAAAGGGGGAAGGATGTGAGAAAGAACTAGCATTGTGGGAACTGGTGTTAGGAATAATATTGAAGGAAGAGGTGTGTTTTCAGTGTACATTTAAAGGATTCAATTGTGGGAAGGTGGCGGATATGGAAAGGGAGAGTGTTCCATTGTTTCGCTGTACAGTAACTAAAAACCCTGTGACCATTTGTTGTTAGTCTGGTGACAGGGATAGTTAGAAGACAGTCGTCAGACGAGGAGCGGAGTTGTCTGGCTGGGACGTAAGGGAAGAGAAGTTCGGAGAAATAGTCAGGACAGGAGCCAGCAAAGAAATTAAAACACAGCACAGACAGTTTGTACTGAATGCGAGAACGGATGGGTAGTTAGTGTAGAAAACGAAGGAGAGGAGTGACATGGTCCCGTTTCCTTGCTCTAAGCACCAGACGTGCAGCGGAGTTCTGTACTGACAAGAGAGTTGGTAGCACGTGTAGAGAGAAAGTGACTAATGGCGATTTTCTTACGTAGTTCATAATAGGCAGACTGACAGACAGCTGTAACTTGTTTATCAAGGGCCATATCAGAAGTGACAATGAATCCCAGATTCTTGACGCAAAGGTGATGTTGATTTCGCCCACCTTGATGTGACTGGGCAGACTGACGAGCATAGGAGGGCTTCCACTTTATCATCATTGAGTTGAAGTTTGTTTGTTACTATCCAGTCTTTGACATCGCTGATACAGGCTTCTATGGGGCTAGTTGCAGAATGAGACTCAACTGGTGGAATGGAGCAGTACAGTTGCATGTCATCGGCAAATGATTTCATCAACGAGCACAGTCTGCATCCTATCAGTGAGATAGGAGTTGAACCATGAGAGGGCAGGTCCAGAAATTCCGTAGTGGTGTGTAGTCTGTGAAGGAGCAAATAGTGGTTGATAGTCTCGAATGCAGCAGACAGGTCCAGTAAAGCAGAAACACCCCACTGTCAAGGGCAGATAATATGTAGGTGGTCACTTTAATTAGAGTAGTTTCGGTATTGGGAAAAGGTCTGTATGCTGGAGGATAAGCTGGTGCTCTTGTAAATAGGTCCAGAGCTGTGTCAAAACTACTTTCTCTATGATCTTCTAGAGAAAAGACAAGTTGGAAACTGGGCGGTAGTTATTCAGTACTTTGACATCAAGCGTGGATTTCTGAAGAAGGGGCCTCACCAGGGCATTTTAAACAAAGATGGGAAAACACCTGATGACAAGCTGGCATTTACAATGTTTGTGATGACAGGAAGTAAAATATTTAATCACTCAAGAAGAGGGCTTGTGGACACTGGGTCTAAAAATCATGACATCTCCACTAGAAGAACATGGAGGTTCAGTCAGCATTGGCGGCAGGGCAGTCTCTAGTTTGCTGACGATCAAATCGGTTTGCTGGAAAAGATTTGTTGATTTTGCTGAGCGCCGTGAAAAAAAAACCCATCAACATCGTACGGATGGAAATTAGTTCCGACCCGACTCAGAGGACGACCAACAACACAAACACCAGGGTACACTGCAAGCAGCCAGAGACAGAACAGTTTCCAATACTTGGGTCAAATGTCTCAGAACCAGAAATGCTCTCTAAAAGAAGCAGACAACGAGGGCGCTTAAAATTAAACAAATTTAGAATGGTGACAACATCCTCATCCACTCCAAAATCAGGCAAATGTTCTCCATGGTCATCCCTCTCTTCCTTTAGAGACCCTGACAACAAAATAAAAAAAGAGATAATACGGTTCATAAAGATGGTATGGTACATAAGGATCCTGCGTATCTCCCACGAAAGTAAAGTCACCATTAGACGAGATACAAAAGACACGACGGAGATAACTGGGCCTTATGACGACCTGATCACATCTCGAGATCATGAGGACCTGCACAGTCGATACTGACGGTAGAAGGAGGCAGAAGAAGAGAGACAGAAAAAGAAGACAACATTTAAGAATGTATTGGTCTCCTGGCACATCCCAGACAAGGGCGGAGAACCGCTAACTTTGGTGAGAGACAGGTAATAATTATGATCAATCGCACCTAAGGCCAATCGGAATTAAGACTGCTGCTGCTGCTGCTGCTGCTGCTGCTGCTGCTGCTGCTGCTGCTGCTGATGATGATGATGATGATGATGATGATGATGATGATGATGCATGGATTCGGTTGCTTCGCTGTGAGCCTTTAATTCTGCAGCTCTGTTTTTAGAGAGAAACCCCATCCATGCATTAATCTAGTGATAGTATTAGTAATAATCCTCTTTGGCAAACTTACGCAAAAAACTGTTGCGGTAACTATATAGTTGCGATGACTGCCAATACTGACCAGAAATCTTTAGTCATCGGGGATGAGGGGAAGGGGCTAGTCAGGCAGGATGCCGTCGGTGCTTGAGAGGGTGAAAGGGGTGAAAATTGGTGGTCTCGTCCATTAGCAAGTGTACACCGCACGTGGGGCAAGCAGAAAGGTGGGCCGCGCGTGCGACAGGTTCCAGCAGCATGGGACGCACCGTGCATTTGTGTGAGAACGAAGTTGGTCGGGTGGGGAGATAGGGGGGGGAAGAAGCAAGAACAGACAACACGGATAGAAAATAACATGAAGCTGCTCGTCACGAGACTTTCAGAAGACAAAGCAGCAGCGACAGGGGGCCGCGCCCTCGTCCAATCGTCACGTGAAAAGTCATTTCGCGCGGTGCTTGGGTGTAACGACTCCGCGCGTGCACAAATCAAGCTGACACCTAAGAAGCTACGTTCAAAATGGTCGAGGACAGGTCTGTGGGCCGAAGCCGCGAAGGCAATAGGAGGAGGCGTCAAGCAGGTCGGAGCGGCTCTGCCGTTGCAAAGTAATTGATCAAAAGTGGCGGGCCTGAGCGCGCGCGCGCCTCACGGGAGCTCACTCTGCGAGCAAGTCCGCCGTCTGAAACGGGAGTTGTTGGCAACACGCAAACACTCCCCCGGGCAGTGTATAACAATTGTCCTATTACACACACCGTCAGCCCTCCGTGGCTCACCTCCGTGGCTGCAACTTCTCTCTACAACTCCCATCCTGCGCTCGCAAAATTCCGGAGTAGCTTTCTCTTCCTTTTTCGATCCTTACCTCCCCTGGTTTCCACCCCCCGCCTCTCTCTCTCTCCCAACACTTGCCTGAGGTCCCACATCGCTTGGCGATCGATGAGACCGACGGGGGAGGAGAGAGGGGACCATGCAGGCCCATGATTGATGACCACTAGCCGCGCAGCGTTTGCACGTCATGTCAATTTCCATAATCAACCGTTACAGACCGGTAGATAACTCTCAGTGTGTTCATGTCTATCCCGAGGTCTATCTTATCTCCGCTTAATCGCGTTGGATTTAGATTGTTTTGTCGGTCCTGTTTCTTTCGGCGATTGTTATTTATTTATTGGGCTTCTCTGGGGTCGAATTCGCCCATTTTTTTATTGTCTTACGGGGGTGGGGGGTGGGGGAAGTAAAGGTTGTCTCAGAATTGCAGCATCGCTGGCGTTCAGCAAGTTCTTCTTATCGCTAACCCTGAAAAGGCATTTCCTGCTAATTTAGTGTCTGATGGACTCAGTTCAGTGACGTCGTCTAGAGGGAAGCAGTTCTACACGCAAGTCTCCTATAAGATCCCGAAGTCGATAAGATGGGAAAGGCAATTTTTTTAGGGGGCGGGGTATGAAGAGTGGTACTGGAAGCAGCATAGTATTTGTTTTTTTGTTTTTTTTTGTCTCTGCGGCAGCCAAGAGAGATAGAAGGGGAAAACAGCGAGGGCACAAAGTTTTTAAAAGTCTACTTATCTGCCTTATTTGGGAAGGTGGGGTGGGAGGGCAGAACTGGAACGGAGAATACGCTTTACGAGGCTGTCTCGTTTCTAGATAACCTTGATATTTGCAAGTCCAAATGTCATTGCGGATTGAAGTGATGGAAAGATATAGTCTTCAGTCTCAAACTGCTGAACATGGACTTCACCAGCCTCATCAAAAGTGGAGTCAGTTAAAGTAAAGGGTCCCATAAGCTTGTGGTCGTAGGGGAAGTGAACGTGAGTGGCTTTGCGTGTTTAGGGCACTGAGTGTGGAAGGCGAAGCCAAGCCTCTCCTTTCGCCGCTTTTACCTCCCCTAATAAATCAGGTATCTATTTCTGCTTTGCAGCTGCTGGGAGATCAAGACTCTTCTAAAGATCAGAGTAGGCGACCTACACAGACAAGCACACTAATCAACAGTGTACTAATTCTCCCACCCACCATCACCCAATTCCAGCCCTACCCCTAGCTCAACAATCACCATTTGAGTCATACATAACACCAGACAAGTGTTTTTCGTTACCTTCCATTAGTATAATTGTTTTCCCCGATTCTTTAAAGTACTTCACTCAACTTTAAAACACCACACACGTAGTCCAAGGTTTAGTCAAAAATGAAATTCATCTAAACGCTGATTGCGAACTTACACAACAAACACAGTCGTCCATGGTAAAAAAGGAATTATGAGCTTTTAATTACTTTTGCAGAAATAAAACTTAGATTGACCTTAATATTTATTACGGACGTCTCTGAAGGCTTTAGCCAATGAGAAAGTTCCGAGCGTATGCTAATGAGTGTTTCCCAATCAGTGAGCCGACTTTTGCGATGAGATGAGGCCCTGACCTCCTCCCGAAACTCAGTTGACAACCGCAGTGTTGAAAGGTTTTTACCTCGCAAAGGATACAGGTTTACCGCTAAGATTTGTAGAATTCGTAACTTGTGAATTAAGCTCACTCATTTAAAGATAGTTTTGCACTCGGGTGAGCCTTTAAGGTGAAGTCTGACGTTCTTTGGTCTGACCTCCAGGGTAGACAGTACTGCGTGTGGTCCCCCCCCCTCTTTTCCCCAGTCGGACCAACCTTAGCTCTTTTCCCGAATCACAAAAAAGTTCAGCTTTTAACTGCAAGCGAGATCCGAATGCGATCAGCTTAATTAAAGATTAAAGAACACTTAAAAGGTCATCAAAAGAAAAGACAGCATTAGCGTTTGCAACAACCGAACCTTAAGCATAATTAGCAAAGACGATTAGGGACCTTTCCGTTCCCAGAAGCACACACACACACACACACACACACACACACACACACACACACACACACACACACACAGAGCAGTAGTGTTGCGGTTTGCATTTGAAGGTTCTGTTCAGAGATAATGGAAAGTCAGTCTCACGTCAATGCATCCGAGAAAGATTAACTGACCGTTGATCAATGAGAAGAAGCGAAACATAACAATTAAGCTTTTTACGCTTGTGACGCTTGTGGGAGTCGTGCGAGGTGTGTAGCGACATGCTGACTGCAGGGCTCCGGGCAGGGAGCTGGAGACGTCAGTTTGTCTGATGATGGAAGCCAGTCTCCGGGGAGGATGGCAAATTTTTGTGGTCAGGGCTGCACCAACTTCCGCCTCTCTCTCTCTCTCTGCCAGCCGCTCACCGAATCCGGACAAAGTACTGGTTAGTGAAATGTACTGAAGTGGGCAAGCAGAGGAAAGTTACATCAATTGCCCTTGTCTTCTCCTGTCTTGTTTATTGTCCTTCTTGTGACTTACTATAAATACTCTACTGGTCACGTGTCCTCTATACTTTACATCAACAATACATTATATAGAAAAGTGCAAAAAGCGTAGCAAGCGCACCCAGATATAAGTGACCTTCTTATTATTATTATTATTACTACTACAATACAACTCTATTGTTATTATTTCCAAAGCGAACTAACTTGACCAACACACCTTGCAAAATGGGAAACAGCAACAAACGCTTTGAGGTTTGATGCAACATTGGAGAACTTTTCAACGTAAGGAGTTAGATGGACAGAAAAGTTGTTTATTCCACTTAACCACTCTCCTCCACTTGTGTGTGATGTCGTTATTGTGACGCCAACACACGCAGCACCTGGACGCTCACCTTCGCCGGTTTTCAGATGGTCGACGAGACTATCTTTCGCATGCGTAGTTTCTTTGAGATCCGGGTCTTTTTGCTTTTACAAAATGAAACTTTTGATTACAATGACGCACCTCGTTGGCGATTGTCCACAGAAATTCTGTTGTCACTCGGTGCCTGCTTTGGGACAAGATGCAAAATAGCTATTGCAAGCATTTAACAAGAAGCAGCCAATCCACTCTCCTGCAGATCGTTATGCTGTCACTCCTACGAGTATTTGCCACGCAGAGAAAGTGAAGGCTTCCGTGCAGGGTCAGTTTTGGGTCCCTATGCTTCAAGGGCTAGAAAATAGAGACAAGTGCAATGTATGCCGGCCAGAACTTGTACTATTACCGACTTGTTACCTGCTGTACAGAGAGATATTCACTTTTTGCGCCCCTGGACATTTCTGCACGCATTACCTTAATGAACGGTTTCAGACCACTTCACGGCAACCAATCGTGTGAAGAATGCAATCAGTACTTGTCAGCCTTGTCTAATGATAGCACAAAACCTACATAGCTGATCCTCCCGTTCCTACCCCAGCCTCATTATTCCGATTGAAAAAAATAGCCAGTGTTAAATTTGGTAAAAGACAAAGATGATGACCGCAGCTTTAAAGTCACTCATTTATTTATTTATACCTTCAGAGTGCCTAATAGGATAGTATTGGCAAAACTATTGTGATGCAACATATTTCCAAATGATGGCTGTATCCAGGAAGGATTTCTGAGTCAAGAAAGGATTCCTGGGTCCAGCCACGACTCCTGGAACTAGCTTGAACTTATTTCTGGTCTGCTGTGGAAACGAAATGCTCAAGAGAATCCGGAAACACTTTATCTCGAAGCCTTTAATCTTTTTAAAGTCACATGTTCAGCTTTTTTCTGTCTCACAGAATGTAATGTGGAGATTAGCAGACATTTGCCAAAGGCTTAGTTTTGTCAGGAACCTTTGTTGCTGCTCCATATTCTGCCTTTGTTGGTGTTTTCTGAGCAAGTCTGATTTTCTGCTGATGTTGACTGGTGGTGATTGATGCAAGGCACTTTAAAGCCTTGTCTTATTCCAGTTCGTTTTTATTTATGGTTGGCGTATGCTGCTCATGTTGCTAACGATGACATTTTTTTTCTGAGTTCGCCATCCTTCCATATTGGCCTAGGCATGTGGTGAGTCTGTCAGCTCACTTTTGGGGGTTTCTATTTGTCGACGCCAAGTAAAGCGATGTCATTATCGAAAGACAAGTTGTCGATTGCTTTAAATTCTACCGAGATCAGGGATAGGTGTAGTGCAATGTCTTATTCATGAAAACCAGGCCCTCATCCCTATTAATTGACATTAGCAGAGTCGGTCTTGTATGCCACATCAGATAAAAAAAATCCTAAAGTCCATGAAATTGTGGAATGCATCTTTGTGGGGCTGCATGGGTTTGCCGTGATGAGTGTGCTATACTGATAGTAGTTTCTTTCCCTGACATGAACGCTTCTGCAGAGAAGAACCGTAGCCTATTAGTCAATACTAGTTAACCAATTTGTCAAAATATTCTGTTGTTCTGACAGGATACTAGACGCTATAATTCAGCCTACGATTATCTCTCCAACTCTCCTACGCATGCAAAATGAAAAGTAAACGATTAGAAACTGTGTAGAGAGTCAAAAGAGGTGATAAAACATAATTGAATAATAAACGTGAGGACAAGTAGGCTGGTCAATACAGAAAAAAATCTGTTGAAAAGAACATTTCTCAAGGATGACAAAGACTGCTAAATTAAGCCAGATCGTGTACATTGAGATACATCAATGTCAAAGAGAGAATTTCTTTCGCAACAACGTCTGCATCAGCCATAAATTCAGTTATTTCTGCTTCCGCTTCATCCAGATCAACAGATTACTCAAACTAAACTCACCAACGGATGTCTTGAAATGAGTGCCAAAGGCGAATCTATATATGGTGAGAGTAGGTTAATTTCGGTTGACTAGACGTGATTTGACAAGGGGTGAATATTATAGAAGAGCTGCTGCTGCTGCTGCTGCTATTATTATTATTATTATTATTATTATTATTATTATTATTATTATTATTGCAAAATAACCATTAGTTACTGATGTATGCCTTTGAGTAATTTAATTTTTTAGAGATGATTTCAATAACAAAGATATACATACAGACTGAAATAGAGTAAAAACGAAAGAAAAAAATTAAAAGGAAAAGGAAGTGATACAAAACAAAAGGAAAGAAACAAGCAAACAAGATGTTGAACATACAAAGTGACTGAGAATAAATTGAGAACAAACAGGGGGTGCTGTTACCTAGCACAGTTCAGCATGAGTCTCCAGTAAAGTTTGTCCCGACTGAGTTGCGAGCGAGCCCCACTACCAGTGAGGAGGAGAGCGCATGCTCACACGTGCTGCCACGAGAGGCTTACCTACATAATCATTCTCATCAGAATCCTCTGACCCCCTCTTGCTAATCGACAAGTGCGAGCAATTGCAACGCAATACTCCCCTAGTGACTGGACAAACTGGCTTGATTTTATTTGCACAAGACAGCCATTTCCATAAAGTTAATTGATGGAGATTTTTGAATATGAAGCAGCCCTGCGCTCAGGCCGGGTGCTTGCCCAGCCTCCTTGGGGTATTTTTTGCGTCCATTCATTTGGAACCAGATAGCTAAGTGGGATATTGCTTTGTCTGCCTTGTTAAGGGCTAATTAGCATGGGTGGTTGTAAGGGCGTCGGCATATCTCTGCCTTGTGTGGATGTGTTGTGTGGAACTATTCGTTGTATTGTTGATTTTTTTTTTTGTTCTTGAATGGAATAATATGCAGATGTGCCATAGAATACAAAAGCTTTGGGAAAAGAATGTTGTCTGTCTTTCAGCTGAGTTCTTTAGAACGGCTATTAAATAAATGATAGAGCATGCATTCTAACAAAGGGGGGAAGAGAAGGAATCGATCACAACAGCAAAGTGATAAACGGGTTTGAAATAATAAATGAATGTTCACAACAATCTCTTGGAAAAGTCATTTACTTCTCCCTACTTTCAAAAGAAACAAAAGAGCTCAGATGACTGCAAGATGGCCAAACAGCTTCATTTAAGGGTTAAAGGTTAGCTGCAAAAGGAAACGTCTGATAAATGAAGTCTCAGCAGGAGGGCAGATGGTACAACTTACTGACAAAAACAAGCCTCCTTCTGCTGAAAGTAATTTATCTGGAAGTGTCTCATTCTCTTTGCTCTTTGTGCAAGCTTGATTATCTGGTCTTGACAAGGTCGTTTCTGCTTTGCGTGCAACAGTAGCTAAAAGATATTTGAATCATGACCATCCTAAGCGATGGAAATCAGTAACTGCAACACAATCCATTCAGACTACCCCTTGCATATGTCTGTCAGTCTATAAAAAGAAGGGACCGGTGGGATGGGGGAAGAGAAGCGTAGTATATTTTAAGCTCTGATGTGGTTTGTAGGTAAAACCACAAGAAGCTAGTAAGTCAGCTGCGTGTAGACAAGTTCATCGGGGTTTAAAACATCGATCTGTGTATGTGTGTTGATGGTTTGTTAGGCTTCTACCTCTGACCAGCCATTGGCAAAACCATCAGGAACCCGAGTCGCTTTGTGTCAGACGTCGGTTTGAGCAGCTGATGTAGACCGACGGTTGACAGGGACCGCGAGATCCTGTCGCCCATTTGTGCGCAGTGAGTCACAAGCCCGGGAGGGTGACAGTCACCATCGGTCTTAGCCAGAATCCTAGTAGACATTAAGCCCGAGCAGGTTGTGCAAGCACCTTTCCAAACTTTTCTTTCAAATCTCACTCGACTAGACTGAAACTCCAAAGGTCGCGCCTGATCCACCAATTTTAAAACACCAAATATTAAAGAGAAAGAAAAATGACAGGGATATTCATTTACGGTTTTCGATTTTTCTCTCTTTCTTTCTTTTCCCCTTACTCTTCACCCCTCTCTTTTTTTCTATCATTCTATCTCATTTTCTCTCTCTTTCTCTTCTCTTTTGCTCCCCATCTTCCCGTCGCATTCATTCTCTCTCTTCTTCTTCTTCTTCTTCTTCTTCCTGAACGGTGGGATGCAGGGTTTTTGTTGTTGCCCGTGGTCTAGGCGTTTCATTAAGGCTTTCAGCGGCCGCTTCCAGAGGCTTCCTGTGGTTCTTGCCGCATCATCGTCGCCTGCAAAGGGCCTGCAATTGCCGGACCAGAACACGCACTAATTTGTCGAGGCGACCGTCTCAGAAACGCGTAAAGCAAGACGCCAGTTCGAAAAGCTCCAAGCGACCCCAAAATTGAATCAACAAGCCCTCCAGGGACCCCTCGCTCGAACGAGCAGAAAAGGATATATTAGTTTAGTCGCTGATTAAGTTGATGAGTGTTCCGAGCTGGCAGATTTAAAAGACGAACCTTAGTTCTTTTTCTATTATTAATTTCTCCGTCTCTCGTCTGCTTTCTACTCTCCCGTTCCGTTCTCTTTTTTTGTGGCCGATAAAGATCCCATCATCATCTGCTTCCTCATCGGCGTCTTGATTCGGCTGCTGATGTTGTTCTCTTTCTTCAGTTCTCTATAGGTATCCTTCATTTTTTTTAAAAATTCCTGTTCACTTTCTGGTTTCCATGTTGATTACTTTTTAAATTAAGAATAAGTCCTATAATTATTTTAAAAGTAACCTAGATTTTACGACTTTGGACTATTTAAACAGTTCTGCTTATGTCCTTTTTATTGAATTGGTCTTCTCTAGGTGGTTCACAACCCTCTTTCTCTTTTCTCTCTTTCTACCTCTCTACCGTTTTCTATCTTTCTACCTAACTTCTTCTCTCTTTCTCACTCTCACCGTGAAGATCCATTACTAACAATGAAAAATTATACATAAACCATATGTTACTTATTTACTAGTCTAAATTCCTTGTCAAATTAGACAACAACCCGATCTTTGTACACATTCTAATTTTCCCTCTTAAAAGCGCGTGCGCGCACACACACACACACAGGCACTCATACATACACATTCTTTATCTATTTCCCTCTCTGTTTCTGACATACACACTTTCTCTCTTTCTCTCTCTCTCTCACACACACACATACACATTCTTGATCTCTTTTACTCACTCACACACTCTCTCTTCTTTCTCACACACACGTGCGCGCACACACACACACACACACACACACATTTTTTCACTCAGTCCCCAGTAAATGTAGTTGTATTTGTATGTCAGTATGCTATGGGATTACGTGTGCTTTATGTATACACACTTATACTGTGTTTATAAGTCTATGACCATCAGTTGTTGGTAAGTACCTAGGTCTGTAAGATTTATTGTTTGTTTGTTGTTTTTTTGTTTGTTTGTTTGTTTGTTTGTTATCACCCTTTTCTGTCTTCTATTTTTTCTTAAGTTGCAGTCTGGCGGCACAGTTCTAATAAGAATACCGCCTGTACACAGAGGATAACAGGTCATGTGCTCAGAGCATTTTTCTTTTGTGTTGCATTTGTTTACTGGGCTGTCCGCTCCTCACTGATACAATTTACAACCCTAGCTGCTGAATCGGCAGAAAACACACAAGGAGCAGCACCACCACGACTTTGACCATCATCGTTGGTGTTGGTGCTGCTGTTTCTGCTGTTACTGCTGTTGCTTGCACTATAGATACCTTGTTCCTTACCGCTTATGTGTTATCACCGATTCTGTTCACTCTCTGAAAATAATGATGCGATGATGGTGGTAGCGACGCATATTGTATTTTTGTAAACCTTCACAAACTAGAACAACTTAGCACTGTTCAGTTTTGCACCTAGGAGAAAAAAATAATTTACTGAACTTAGATGGTGGCACCTTAACCAGCATGTCTGCACGTAAATGGAAGTGTGGGACATAATATATTATATTGTCTCAACGGTGCTGCGTCTTTGCAATTATTCCGTGTGACCAGAAGATACACAAAACATTTTAAGAAAGTATGTCGCTAATGTGCGGTAAAACACTGGAGGAACTTCTATTCGAGGGTGACTTAAAACAGGAATAACACGAGCAGTAGGGTGTTATAATCTTTTACAAAGCTCTCATTTAATTTTCAACTCAGACGGTTTCTTCCACATGAATGATGTGACTAACTGGGCGCAGACGAAATTCCTGGATGTTTGTTTATTCTCACGCTGTATTTCTTAAGTTGTGCGCATTTGAAGAACCTTTTTTTTTTTTTAGTTGTTTATTTAACTGCAGCTGTGGGATAATGTCGGTTCAAAGTGACATTTGGCGAATTGTTTTAGTAAGGATTGTGAGGGGCGTACAGTGAAAGCGGGTCAACTCTGTTACCTCTGACCGACTTCTTGCCTGACTTCCACAGACACTTTTGCGATTTATGTCTGGATGAGTGGTCTTAGTTCTTCAGACCACCCCTTCACAACAGTCTATCTTGCGAAAAATGCAGTCACTACTTTCCAGTTCTTGATTAAGAACAGAAAAACCAAACCTTCACCCGTTTCTGCCCCATCTCCCCCCACCAGCCATCCCTCAGTTACAAACCGCTAGTGTTAAATCTGGTATGAGATTAGTTTAAAATGTTGACTGCCTCTTGAATGTTACTGATCACATTTATTTATATCCGCTGCTGAATTGGGTCGGTCCAAAGTGGCATTTGGGGAATGATTGATGATTGTAGTAAGGACAAAGGTTACAAAGGTGTTATGGTGTTAATTGACCTGTCAACAGTTGTGTTGACGGTGATCTTCGATGTGGTTGAAGGAGTCACCAACGCCGATGCATACTACCGGTACATTGCACGTGCACGCACGCACACAAGTTTGTATGTCAAGAAACATTTTATTTAACACACACACACACACACACACACACACACACACACACACACACACTTTTGTATGTCAAGAAACATTTTATTTAAAACAAATAACCTTCGATCTCGATCTGTAGCAAAATGCCTTTTAAAAAAAAGTCTCCACTTTTTTGTAGATATTTGTACACCATGTGTCTCCTCTCCCTTTCTTTCTCTTTCATCCATTTCTGCATGAATCAGCCTGACTGTCCGTCAATCCATCCATCCATGTGTACGTACGTGGAAACTTTTTGTGGGGTCGAAATCCTCACCTCTATTGCTCAAAGAGCTCTGTATGAGATCTTGTCTACGGGGAAAAAAAGGCAAGAGAAAGAAGAGGCCACAAAAAGCACGAGAAGTAGGATCGGCAAGAGACAAAGGAGATGAACGAGAAGTAGGAAAGTAAAGTGAGGCACTAGATATAGAGGCAAGAAGAGTAGGGTCGGCAAGAGAAGTAAAAAGGCAAAGAGAAAGGAGAGGTACTGAGAGAGGAAACAGAAGAATCGAGACAAGAGAAGTAGCAGAGGTAAAAGATGTAAGAGATGGTAGATAAGTATGATGATTATTATGATGATGATATCCATTTATAATGCGCAGGTATCCATTCAGAAGAATGCTGGGGAATGCTACAGAAGTAGGATGGGAAGAAGACAGAAGAGACCCCAGAGGTAGGTGCTGTTGTCTATTTTGTAGACGTAGGTGGCGGTAGGGGCAGACAGACAGGTGTGGACAGTGGTTGGTTTTCGTCCACCCGTAAACTAAGGAAAAACTGCTGTGCAGCATGTCGTTCCATGTCTCTTTCTTCTGCCTTCTGTCTCCTGTAACCAAGACGATGTTTCTTGAGGGCTGTGATACTGACACCTCAAACAAAGCCTAAAAACACTTGTTTACAATGAACTACAGCACGAGTATGTACAACGTGCTGGTAAGAAACAACAGAATTGTATGTGGAAGTAAAAATTAAAACATAGAGATATAGAGATGGTATACACTATGCAAATAAAGATAATATATATGAAAAAGTTGTATGAAAGAAAGAAAAAGGAAAGAAAGAAGAAAATCAAAAGGTTGTAAGAAAGAAAGAATCAATTTGTAGTCAAAACAAATCCCGAAAGAAATGATGAAGAAACAATTAAAAAAAAAATAAAAAGAAGGAAAACAGAGAAAGGAGAGAAAAAATAGAAAGTGAGATGACAGAAAAAGAAAGAAAAAGGAAGGAAAAAATAGCATGGTCTGACTGAATGACTACAGAGGCGGAATTTAGAAAAGGACCAATACAACAAGATTTATTTGAAGTCCAGTCATCAACTATCAGACCGTTGAATCTCGCACAAACCAGAGTGTTATCGAGTTGTTTCCCTTGTGTTCATGTCGTCGTTTCTTTCAGGGCGAAGGATTCACAGAAATGGAGCCATCAGCAGGCCTTTAAGCTATGTGACAGCCCGCCATCCCAGTCACCCTCCCCCCCCCCACTCGGTTACAGACTCGACATGAATACTAACCCGTGTTTGCTTGATTAAAAAGTCGTGTAAACTTGTCACTAAATTGTAAAGGTAACCTAAATTGTAAAGTAAATTATCAGAACACCTTAACAGTACACTAAGTTATGAGGTCGCTAAATTGTTCATAAATCACCAGAACATCTAAACCGTTCACTCAACTATCAAGTCTCCTTAATAGTCCACTAAATTATCGAGTCATATAAACTATTGACTAAATTATATGGGGAAGATTAACTGTTCGCTAAAGTCTCGAAACATTATCTTATGTCTGTCTAATCTCTTACATTCCTCTTTTGTCTGTGTCTCACTCTGGGTTTGAATATGTCATTAAAAAATAAAATATTTTCATCGTCGTTATTATTTACGCATATCACGAAAGAGCGATTGCCAATGTGAAGAGATGGCAGAGCTGTTATGCTAAATGGGTTGAAGAAACGTTGAGCTGACCTCCATTTCGTCCTTCTATTCTGGAACCACGTCTTGACCTGGGCATCTGTCATCTTGAGCTGCTTGGCGAGGGTCGAGCGTTCTGCAGAAGCCAGGTACTTCTGGCGTTGGAACCGCTTCTCCAGCTCCACGATTTGTTGACGGGTGAACGCAGTCCTCGGCATCTTCCGTTTGGGTGGCGCGCGATTCTGATACGGGTGGCCTACCCGCCGTAGGACTGAGTTGGCAGATAAGAAAGCGATGCAACGGTTAGTAAGCCCACTTTTGTGTATCACGACATTCATGGGTTTAGTGAGTTTCTACCACGATTAATTAATGCAGTTTAAACCATTAAATGATGCTCAAAAAGCGGCTGAAGTGATGTTAGTCATAGGCGAACGCGTAGAGAAAAAGAGAGCGAGAAAGAGAGAAAGTGTGTGTGTGCGTGCGTGCGTGCGTGCGTGCGTGCGCGCGCGTGCGTGCGTGTGTGTGTGTGTGTGTGTGTGTGTGTGTGTGCAAGCGTACGCACTTCTAATTTACTTACCTGTATTTGCTGCAATATAAGAACATTGATTGATTGATTGATTGATTGTACGTGCGTGCGTGCGTGCGTTTCAAAGAAAAGTTTGCATTTTTCTAAACAGGCAAAGCTTAAGATATAATTCTTAACCATACCTTCAAGTTTGTCTCGTTGAGTCGGTTGCCATGGTAGTGGACAGCGTTCGGCCCACGCTGCTTCCGCTCCCCTTACGGTGCACGAAGCGCTGCTGGTGAGTGGCACGCCTGGTCCAAACAGAGGCAAAATGCCTGACATCATGTCTTCCTGTCCTCTGAGGCAACCCCACTGGCCAGTCGGACAAATCGTCGTCAAAGATCGCTGACACACATCACTTGCTCGCGAGAAAGTCATGGAACTGAGAGGGCGTCTGCTAGCGCTTAATGTGTGGAACCTTCCTATCCAGTCATCAAAACTGTTGTATTGATGAACAGCACTTTCCTCTTCGCTCTTGCCATGGGAACTGCTGTCTCTCAACGACTTCCCACATTGCCTGAAGTCAGCATCTCTACTGCTCTCAATATTACTGGGCCTGACCCTTGGCGACTTGAAAGAGGTCGTCGAGTCCAGAATCTGGTCGATTCCAAAGCTGAGTTTTTGTGACCTCAGTGTGGCAGTGGACTCGTCAGACGATCCACAACCGTCAGAAGACGATCCTGATGACCTTGCATCATCTTGTTGCAGGCTGGCTGCCAGTAACGGGCCTTTCTTGTCTGCGTGCATCGTGCCGTGAGTCGCCTCTATCTGCCGTCATATGCCATGAGACGACTCTACATGTGACAGGAACAAAACTCCCTAGCTCGTGCCTTAAGAGTAAATCACTGTAAAAGACAATCATCCAAAAAATTATTTCGAACATTGCTTTGAAACGCGTCTGTCGAAATCACAAAGTTTGCAGCAATGTTCTACTCACCTTTAATTTCTGCAGCTGTAATTATTTATGCATCCCGTTGTACGGTCGCCTGAAGTCATCAAAGGTGCACTGTTTGATGGTGGCAGCAATGAAGGACGCAATCTTAGGGCGGCGCACAGTTCTCGTAGTCTACGAATTACCTCCCTTTTTATAACAATGTACGCAGCCGAGAATGGCGGATATCTGCCAGGCATGAACCGATGCATGTAGTGATACCGCAGTCTTACAGGAATGCCAAAATAACACATACACATGTGACAATCGATGGGGTGATAATCACGCCTTGCAGACAAAAACAACACATACTAAGGCGACAAGCGCAGGACCAACATTGAAAGAAACCAGAAACTTCACCTTTTTTTGCAGAAGTTTTTTTTTTTAAATGAAGAACACTCTGCATAACAAGTTCTCAAACGATGGCTCCTTTGAGAAAAAAGTAAACCCCAAACCCTGCAATCTCACGATGACAGGCAAAGCTGTTCTGAAGGACCACTTCTCGCATCGAAAAACCCTGTCCTGTCCACATCGCCTCTGGTAACCACCTTTCAGCTATAGTCCTCTTCCTCCTCCTCCTCCTCAACCCCCCACACCCTATCCCCCCCCATCACCCGCTCCCACGTTCTCCGCACCGCACGCGGCCAGAGAGATGAGCCAGCGATTGGTGCAATTAGCCAGGTCAGAGGTCGGCTTGCGCTGTTAACAAAGGGAGAAAACTCCGCCTTGACACAATTTCCAGCAATGAGGGGCGGCAGCGCAGAGCATGTGTTTGCTTTGCAATTCAGCAGATCAATGAAAGCGGCCCATCCGCAATCAGATTAGGCCAGCGAGCAAGGGAAATCTTCTAAAAGGCGGTGGGCCCGTATTAAAACACTTTAAATTACCGAGCCCCGTCGCCTTAATTAACGATAGCAAAGAGCCACCCCGTTTATGACGGTCGGCCCAGAGTATCTCTTATCGACCCGCTTGTTGCTCCACCCCGATAGCTTCTGTGTGCGTGTGTTTCTATTTGTAGGTCTCTGAGTGTATGTGTGTGCGTGCGTGTATGTGTGTGTGTGTGTGTGCACCACGCGCGTATGTGAACGTGGGTGGGCGGGTGTGCGTGCGCCCGTGCGCTGCTTGTGGAAAAGAAGGGTTGGAAGGGGGAGTTCCTGCAAGCGATTCTGAAAACGGACGGTTTCGTTTATCATGCTCCCTTTATGACGTAAGCAAAAAGGCCAGTGCTGGAAGGGTGGGACTCCAGGGCCCGCTGGTTTTACAATTCTCTCAAGATTTGGCCCGCTAATTGAATGGAAATCAGAGAACAAGTCCCCGGCTTGGGATCCCTCGCGCGACCTGCCCATGTCAGCGATGTGAAGATGGCGCTGCCTGACCCCAGACATTGACAAATTTCTCATGCAAAGTTCCCGGCCGGCAAAATGGAGGGCACTAATGAGCCTCCGGCCGTTTGATTGGGATCAGCGAAGAGTTAGGAGTAATGTGCCTTGGTGGTCCTTGTTTTCATTTCCATTACACGCCGGCCCCCCGTTTTGTGCGGGGGTGGGGGAAAGGGGCCCTTCGCAATGGAAATATGAACATGTTCTGCATGACAGAGCATTGCGTGCAGTCTGTGAAGTTGACGAGTTGAATGTGGTGCCAGCTATTGTCGATGTTTTCTTTACCGCCTTTTATCCTGGCAGCGAAGTTAGTCGCGCGAATCGCTCTGGAGTCTGTTGCCGTTGGAACAAGTCGGATGATCTCTACCAAGTCGATGGGAAGATTCAGTACAAGCAACCCTAAACAGCTTTAACCAGTGAACAATCTGTACTGGACGTCTGAAACTTCAATAGATTTTAGAAAAAAAAATTCTTGTGTCTTTGTCCTGTGGCTTCAGAGGGCCATCCAACCACACCAACAGCAGCGAAAGGTTTCTTTGTTAGTGATACGTTGCCACTGAGCAAGATTTGTAAGAAGTGGATGATGATGATGATGATGATGATGATGATGATGATGATGATGATGATGATGATGATGATGATGATGATGATGATGATGATGATGATGATGATGATGATGATGATTTCGTTTCATAATGCACCAGACTGCAGGTCAAATGATCAAGTTCAAACAACAAAATGCAGATGATGAAAAAAGCAAAAAAACAACAACAACAACAACAAAGAAACAAACAAACAAAAACAAAGACAAAAAAACCTAGTCGTTACTAGTGTAACTTGTGTATTTCTTTTTTATTTTGAAATTCTTACAAATCCGCTGCATTTTCTTTTAAAATTTTGACAGTTACAACGGGTTTCGCTATCGATGTTACTAAATGATGCCAGACATGATGTCTTGGCAAATGTCTGTGCATGGTTTAAGAGAATTCTGAGCATTAAATTCAGCGTAATATGCGAGGTCATTCTGATGATTTATTTATCTTTAATCATATTTGGGGCACTTCAATATAAATAGATTTTTCTTTCTTTTTTTGCACAATAGATAATTTGTGGGCTGAGGGCTTCCTCTCATTAGTAAAAACGGCAAAAACCTCCGTAAATCTGGTAAAAACAAAACGAAACTTAGTTATTGCTATATCGAGATGTTCTTTCTGTTGCTATAGGTATTGCTATATCCAGATGTTCTGTCAACTATTTACATGGCAGGTTGTTTTGCTGTAATATAGCCGTAGTTGCTGTCTCGGCGTAAAACACCAGTTCCAACCCCTCTTCTTCCTTTCAACTACAGCAGTCATCCATGATTTAAACGAGAAAGAGATAGAAAGAGAGACTAAATGCTTTTACAGGCTTTACATCTTCAACTCAGTTGTCAAAATACTGTTTAATTATTAAGTATTCTTCTGCCAAATCGATTTTTTTCGCCCACAAACCCCTTTCGGGGCAACTGATATACTTATAGAATCAACAGAATCTATATTAATGACATTAACATGTGCGTATAGAAGATCTTGAAATGCTCTATACAATATTCAGTTAAAAGGGGGGAATCCCTTCTCGTGTTTCTCAAGTAAACAGAGCTATTACAAGAATATTTTTAGTCGAGTTTTATGTCGTGAAATAGTTGACATGTAGGTGATTTCAATGCCGACAATAGCAGCTGTGAACCATCTACGAATCTTCTTTTCTAGAGGCGATATGGTATTCGTAAGCGGACAGTGTCGATGAATCGAAACATGAGATACATTTCCCAGAAAACAAGGAGCTGTCCATAGTTTCTTGGAATGGAGTTAACGTTTATTTGGATCGACAGGCCAAGAGTCAGTGGCAGTCACACTGTCATATCCTACTACACGATAATTATAATGATTGTTGCAGTAACCAGGACATTATCTTGTTTAGCTGATGTATCTTTCTTTTCGTAGAATGTCACCGATGCAGGAATAAATGTACTTCAAGCCACATGAAGAAATTCATTGTACTACAACTTAAATGTCTCGTTAAGTAAGTCCTGCTGTAAATTATGCATAACTGACACATGTAACATAGTTTTCAGTTTTATTCAGAACATTTAAACATGTTAAAGTTAACCAGCCTATGAAGCTTTTACTGTCTTCAATCTATGAATCCAGAAATAAGCGAATATTACGACGCCGGTTCCACAGTCAGTTTATTTTATTAAGCATCAGTTGAAAGCGGAGCACACAAGTCGAGTACTTCACTAATATTTCCAAGTAATTATTGTTGTTTCGGTTATCTAAATTTTCGCAGCCTTAAATTGATGATTCAACAGTTTCCACATAATTTTCATGGATTTTTTTTTATTATTATTCTGGCAGACTGGATCGGTTTGGCACAGTTTTCATGCAGAACTGCTCTGCAAGCAAACAAGCTCATGCAAGGATGATTAGGGAAGTGAGGATTAAATGAGCGTTGAAAAAGACAGAGAAGAAGTCTGAGTGAGACAAGAAGAAAACGAAGTTATAAAAAAAAAAAACTGAGACTGTGAAAGATCGGTGCTTTGTTTTGATTGCCAGCTAAAGCCTAGTGGCTGGTGTAACCATCACTTGCAGCGCAAACACCTTCTAGCAAGGGGCAGATAATTGACGCATCGCCAGCAGGTGGCGCATGCGGGCAAAACAGCCCGCCACAGGAAGTCAACATTTCATACCTTATCTTTCTTCTCCTCCGCCTCGACGCAGCGGCCACTTCGACCGCCTGTTATGTCTTGGGCGGAAATTGTAGCAAGAGAGCCTCATCAATATTTCACGAATCAATTTTCGATGGGACCGTCTGAGGAGCGCCCGTTGACGAAGCTCGCTGCGTCTCCCATGCTGGCCTTGTCGGGCCGTGCAGGCGGTGGCGACTGGGCTTGATGTCCCATCGTAATTATGCCCCTATCTATCACCCTTATGTGAGGCGTGAGCGTCATTTCCGATCCTTTTCGACGCTAGACACCGTCATAGCGGGAGACAAAGTGTTCCCCACTTGGAGCCCATCACCAAACCGCACGGTTACAATCTGTCCTGCTCCTTTTTGCCAGACCGGAAATCGCCTGTGAAAATAAAGGGAAAAGAAACAAGACACATGCATCTGTGCCTTCCTTCCCCTAGGGCAAGAAATACGACCAACCTCTCAGCCTCTTGCTCCTTGCCCGCCATTCTTTTTCTGGCTAATTCCATTCAAAAAGTTCTTCTGCCGACGTGATGTTCAGCGCAGACCAACTCATCACCTGATTAATTCGCTGGCATGAATATTGATTGCGATAGGACGCATCTATTTTCCGGACTTTCACTTTCTGCTCTATAATGGAGAAATTCACAAATTTTTTTAAAACTTAAAAAAAACACTGGTTAACTTCAACAGAAGTTTGGAATGCATTGAAAATTATGTGATCCTAAAATTACCGATGTGATTAATAAGCGAACTCATCTTCCAGTTAATTTAGTGAAGCGAAGAAATTTTATTTTTAATTTACAGTTTTGAGATATTTGTTAAGCTTAAGAATATTGAGCAAAATGAAAAGTCAAACCAAACTAGGTGGCATTACTTGTGAATGCAGAATTTTTTTTTAATTTAACGATTAATGAAGCCATTATTTGTACTTCATTTAAAACCAAGAGAAAATTTAAGCAATTTTATGCATGTATTTGTTTTTAAATGGTAGATATAGCTCTTGGTCATATTTTGGCCAGAGACTCGAATCCAATTGGCTTACCTCCCTTGCCCCTAGACACTTTCGCGCCTCCTTGTCATCCTGCCTTTGCTGATGTTTCTTCTACGTGAAGGGCACGGCACCAATAACCAGTCAACCTTGCACTTCATCCGTGCGTGAAATGCTGCAGTCCATGATGTCTTTCTTTGTAGTTCTTTTTCCTTGGTCCCACACGAATCTTCTTAAAGTAATCGCTTGGCAATTAAATTCGCAACCGTCCAGATTGAAGGCTTGCTCAAGCGAACTGCTCTCGCGACAAAGAAAACAATAATTGCTTTAGAAAAAAAAAATGTCGAGGTGTGTGTCATGCACTTTCAGATGTAGGCTGTTTTGTCTCTGGAGTCAAACTGTGTCACTGGTTGTCAGGACTGCGACATTTTGTACCATTCACTTTTATACTGGCAGACGAAGTGTGTTACCAGTTAAACTGTGTCACCCTACTTTATGATGAATTCAAACTATGTGACAAGCAATCCAGATCGGATTCTATGATATTAAAAGCTATGATTGGGGGGGGGGGACTGTGGCCCGAGACCGATTGTGTTTGACTTATTATGACATTCAGATTGTCACACTAATCATAAGGAAATTAAGTTGCGACATCCATTTTTTTTTTACAAAGACTGTCATAACTATTACGGAATTATGCCAGTTATAAGAAGCAGACTTTCAACAGTTATTAAAACTGAATCCGAATCATTTTTCGTCATAACAAGTCTTGGCCGAAGTTGATTAGTAACTGACAATCACCAATAAGAGACATAGCCAAACAGCCAGTGATGGGCAAGAAGCTTGTCGGCCTCAGGAAGGTTCTAAAAACCATAGTAGTAAGCAGCGAGGACTTAATTTGCTGCTAGTGAAGCTTGAGGTGACAATCTGCGTAGTCCAAGCCAAACATTCACTGATGAGCTCTGATCACTGTTCATTGCAGTTTGAAACATGCGAATCAGTGTAGAGCCCAAACCTGATCATTGTAGTGTCATTATTAGCGTTGATCATTGTGTTATGAGTGCCGATCATGGCAGTGTCATGGGCACTATTCATGGCAGTGTCATGATTGTCGATCCTTGCATTGTCAGGAGAATTCATCCTTGTTATTGTCATGAGAGATGATTGTTGTCGTGTTATGAGCGCTGAACATTATGGTTTCGTGATCGCTGTTCATTTGTACTGTCACGGGTTCCGAACACTGGAGCACTGATCATTGGGCACTGGCTATCAGCTCTGTCCTACCCCACATTTTCTTCCAGATGTGGTTATGGTGAATTTTGCACGACCTCGCCTGCAGGGAGGTAAACGCGTGCTGCCCCCTTGCTCTTTTTTCACTCTTTGTTGCGCTACTAAGCACCTCTTAGTGTCCCTCCCCTTCTCCAGTCCCCGGCACCTTACTACGCCACCCAGCATGCTCCACTGAGCACAGGCATCGAAGGCACGTGCCGGCCTCGTGCAGACGACCAAGCGTGTGAGACACGAGGAGATGCTCCGTTCCCTACCCCTTTCCCTTGAGGGTTCCTCCAAGTGGCGCCCCGTTCGCCAACTTTTCTTTAAGTTTATCTTTGCCTCACTATTAAGATATTGTCCCTGTTCACCGATTAATTCGATCAAAAACCACCCAGACGTGAACGCACTCCACCCGTCGGTCGGGTGTCCGTGCCGTGCGCCAGCGCGATTTAGGCGTTGCGCATGCGTGCCTTTTAATAGTCTCTGCGCATGTGCGTGGTGCCGGGCCGCTATCTCTCTCTCTCTCTCTCATTCATTCCCAGGGGATCGTCAGAGAAAAATGACCACCGCTGAAGACTGGTACAGGTTGCCGTGAAGCAGCAGCCTGTCTACAACTAGTGCTGCCAGTGAGGAAAGCTCGCTGGAGTCTCGACGCTAATGGCCCCCGCCGCCTGAGATTGAAGTTTCAGATGAGCTTATCGTTTTTACAATGGAGCAGTGAGCTTTACATCAAGACAGTGAACCTCGTGGTGGGGAGCCTGAGTAGGCTGTCTTTAGGAAATTGCCACATCCGGAAGTTGTTTGATGTCCCTGATATTAAGAAACAGACGGTCTTCAGATCGCCTTGGCTTGCTCATAGTTTTCTACCCCCCTACCCCCTTTGTTTAACGAGAAAGTTATGCCTGACCTTTACTGGTGGCTGCAATTGCTTTGGATTATTTTTTCCCTAATGTTTCAAGTATTGTTTTTGCACTGAAATCCTCAGCTCATGAAGGCACTAAAAGTATATTTTGCTTCAGGTCTGCGGAATCACGATAATGTATAGAAGAAAAAAATATGTTACCGTCTTTAAAATAGTTTGAATATTTAATTGTTGAAAGCTGTTTTTTTTTGCACAAGGTGCATTTTTTGCATCTGTCCCTTAGTTCCTACCCTTATATACACATAAGCTCTCTCTCTCTCTCTTACACACACACACACACACACACACACACACACACACACACACACACACACACACACACACACACAGGAGCTCGAGCTTAGTCGGCCGCTCAGCAAACAAATAAACTAAACATATTGTCCACAGCCTGCACAATTCAGTTTTGTCCACATTCTTTTTTTTCGTTTTGGGGGGTGGGGGGTGCCCTTTAAGCCCTACCAGTCAGAAACGTAAACCTTCAGAGAAAAGGTAAAGCTGTACCTGACCCCTGCTGCAAAGCGATCCTAACCTCTCTCCCTCCCTTCCCATCTTCCCTACCCTACGGCCATCGCCCCCACACACAAGCCCCCTCATGTCATTTCCTGGCTGACTTGGAGATTGAACGGCCAGGATAAAGGAAGGAACTATCTCTCTATTTTCCTAACACTACTGCTGTTGGGAACCATCGCCACATTCGTTACTTAAACGACCGCTGAGCCTCCAGGGATCCCCACGCAGTGATTATCTCTTCCTGGACTTTCGCGCAGAAGAGCGACACGGGAGGTAGCAGTGGGTCTCTAGACGCGGACCCCCGTGCTCTCGCCTGGATGAGGACGAATGTGTTTTACAAGACAATGGGGCGGAAATCACCGCCGCAGGAATTCCTGCCATAGACAAATGTCCCTGCAGGAAGGTCTTAATAGTTTCTTGATGCGTGCCATTACTCTTTTACAGCGCGTTGTTTTGCACTTAACGCAATTGTCTTCTTGCTGCTTCATACGGGTTATCTTGAAATTGTGATTTGAGAAAAACGATCACTTTTGCCGGCTGACTTACCGCTGGTGCGTCTAAAACGAGACTTCTTGGGTCAGTTGGCCACGAGAGGCCAGCAAAATTGCGCGTTTTATTTCGTTCTTGTCTTCCTCTTGGAATTGTTGTGACGTTAAAAATTATCTTGGGGGACGCAAAGTCTTCGTTGCGAGATAACTGTCTGCCAAAGAGAGAGAGAGAAGAAAAAATTAGGGAAAGAAGTAAAATATGAATAGGGAAGAGACGAGATGCGTATTACCGAATCACTTTGAAAATTTTCCTTGTCTTTAAAATAAGTTTAGGGACATAAAATTTTCTTGAAAATATATCGAACCGGAAAAGAAAGCCTAGCAATTTACTTACCATATCTCTGAAGTCTGTGGTGAGAACGATGTAGCATATTTCATCTCGGGAACTGAGTTTGCAATTTGTTTGTTTGTTTTTTTCTTTTATTAAGTGCTCTTCTGTGTCTCAGTACATTTTCTCCTTTCGACTAGCTTACAATTTTGCATTATATTGATGGAGACTTTTTCCTCCACAAAGTATACACAATACTTCCTCTGTCCATGCAAGTACTGTATGGAAGTTGTTCTCATTCTTTATTGCCAAGGAATGCTTTTATTGACAAATGGACAAAAATAGCTCACCATTAATCATTAACAGACTCGAAAGAAGTGATGTTGAATTGTTTCTGCTTATTCTGGATGATTCCACAATCAGTAAGAGCGTTGGATATTTCATTGACTGCGAGGCAGCGAATATGAACTCATCCACTAAGAAGCACAAACTGTTTATCTTTTATTCTTACAGCATCTGGCTACGTGGGCATATAACGCGTTTACGCTTAGAAATATCAAGAAATTGACATTAACAGCAGTCATGACAAAGATAGAGTTAAAAACCAGCGTCGAACATTCGTTTTGCCCTTTTGGTCAAACGCAGTCGCAAAAAAATGAATACTTACTCCTCATAGATTCTTGAAAGCTATGGTAGTGCAACAATGTAAATTTTCCGTCAGATCTGTGGGGCAATAACCGTCGAGATAACCGTTAATGACACGTATTGTCGAGTATCTGACTGGCACGTTTTCACATGACAGACATGGCCAAGTGTAGTCACATAGTCGACAACATAGGCCCTTATTGAAGGAGTTCATATGTTGGACACCAGGGGAGTATTACATTCGTATCGCCTTTTCAATTATTCCTAGTAATGTTGCAGATCCCCTCCCCTCCCCCTCTCCCTCCCCCTCATATCCAAAGGCACGGTTTTAGAGGTCGAAAGGAGCTAGAGACAAAAAAAAAAACAATATACAACATGATGTTACTGTATCCTACGGGATAAAATCTCACTTATTTCGCAAACAGTTATAAAGTCGAACGGAATCGAACATTCCTATTTGATTGATGTTTGATAAAGAGCTGGCTCAACGGAGTGAGTGAATATGAGAGAAGGAGCTAAACACAGAAAGAGAGAGGGAGAGAGCGGGAGAGAAGATGTGTGTGTGTGTGTGTGTGTGTAATGTGTGTGTGCTTCTGTGTGTGTGTGTGTGTGTGTGTGTGTGTGTGTGTGTGTGTCCTGTTAAGATAAAAAATAAGTTCAAATCATTATTGCGTCCATCTCCTGTCCTAAAGCATTATTAGCTATGAGTCCTACAGTCTTGACTTCTACTGCTAATAGTATTAATATCTTCCGTCGATTTGTTGATTAATTAAATATTTGCACGTGAGATAGAAGGTAATGTATTCACTTTCCTGACCTCCGAACCTGAAGTCGCCCCCACTAGCCAGTACGATGCCTGTGTGACGCATACCCACCCATCCACCCAGCCACCCACCCAGAGTAAACTTGCGCGACTTCAGGTTAGGGTCAGTTACTCTAACCACTGGGCTATCCGCTCCTTTATACACTTCAGACTGATTCTTAAGAAGAAAATGCACCATACACGCCTGCACACACTTACTCATATCTTGCCTTGATTCTGCGCATGACGGAGATCGTGCGTCACTAGGGGGGCTCAACCACCTTCGTCAGGTGTGAGGTATCGTTGTAAGTTTATATTACAGGAGCTCATCAAGCCAGCGATCACGACTTGTTGATGCGTGAATAATGTTGTTAATATCCCATTTGTAATAACTTCCTGGAAAACAACAGCCGCCGCGAAGTAAACAGGCCGCGGGCCGTAATTGTGCACGGCGAGTGATTGGTTGGCAGCAGCACGTGATAAATGGAGGGCATGCGCGCAGAGTTTGTAAACTTGCGGGACGTTGTTAAGGATGTTCAACAAACTGGCGGTTATTAAAGGCAGGGACCAGCCTCAGCGCGGCGAGCACGCGGGACTGTGCAGGTGATTTGCAGATAAAGTGGCTGCGAACAAAGACTGGCGTTATGTAGACAAGCTTTCTTTGCGGCAGACTACACGTTCAACCTGCTTCAACCTGCAGCAGACGCCAGTGCTGATGATAAGCACGTGAAGACTGACGTGAAGACGACGTAGAGACAGTAGTTATTATTTTAAGTAATATTAATAATAATAACATCAGAGTTGTTTTGTTCAGCTTGTTGTTATCACACCCCCCCTCCCCCGCGGCCAAGATTGTTCATGCCGCCTTTTCTTAATCAGTTGCGCGAAAAATATGCGCAGAAAACCACACGGTTCGATTTTTCTGGTTTAGACATTGCTGGCATGGCTGAGGCACAAATGTGGTCGTTCTCTCGAAATTTCATTCAGACATGGATGAATTTAGTTCCAAGGGTTCTGCAAAGCGTGATCACGAGCACAGATATCAGTATTTCGCCGAGAAATATATTTAACGGTAAATAGACATTCAGGAGCAGAGTACAATTTTGATTAGTTTTTTTGTCTGAATGTGCTGCTTGCTAAATCATTTTCCTAAGTATAATTGCAAGAAATAATTATATCCTTACATAAGAGATGCTTTCTTCATATTTCTGAGGTAGATTTGGGTGAGATAAAATGAAGTTACAGTAGTGGAAGTCAAAACTTGGATTGTTTACATTTTGCGGTAAATTTGCGTCTATACAAGTTGTTGTATATCTGTACTGCTGTTTCTGATGAGTTATTTTATCGTTTGTCTCTGCTTCTATAATGCTTTTCCTGTTTATTTATGCATGTTTATTTTGCTTCTTTTTTTATACAGTTGTACAGAATCCCTACAACGTTGGTTTTCAAGCAAATTTCGATGCTACACGTCGTATATAAAAACTGGAATTCCCTACTCGCTTGAAGTTAGTGACGGTAGAAATTTTCTTCTCACTTAAATAGCTAAAGCATAATGAAACACGTTCTTGGGGTCTGTAAAATATATTTATAATTAGAAAGACAAAATCTTTCTTTTTCCTGTTGCACGATTTTCTGTTTGTGGTTGTGCAGGGAAAGTACATTAATAATAATAATAATAATCACGAATATTTAGTACACACTTACCTTCCTCTGATTGAGAAGTTCATGGTGTTGACAAAGTGTCTACACACATGCTACACACACGGGCATGAAATATAATACACCCAAACGAAATTTTACATCAAAGCTTCTTCACTTGTTCATCCTTTGAAAATCCATGAAAGGATAATGTTAGAGTTAGACCGTTGTAGCTCTGCAGCTAGTTGCACAACATGTTTCCACACCTTAAAACTGTTTGATAGAAGGAAATCTAGAAAATGCTTATTCTTCAAAAATCACTCATATGCCATGTACACGCGCTGCACAAAAAATGTGCTAACAGAAACGAAAATCTGGTTTAAAAAGCGTTTGCTTATTTTTTCAAAGTTCTGAAAATGTGTTGTGCCTTTCTAAAAAGAGTAAAAGCCTAAACGTGTTTAAAATTAGAAATGTGTCATGCAACTCGATCCTGAACTGTACACTAAGATACACAGCAACGTCGATTATCATTTTGTTTGTTTATTTATTTATTTATTTTGTAAGAGCTGACGTACGCTGCACGTATTAACATCCGACAGGAAGTGGTCTACCATCGGTTTGGGGTGTAGGTCACATGCATGCATAATTCTCTGCCATTAAAGGTTTTGAAGTCCGTAAGTTTTTGACAGATCAGCTTACATCCCCCTTGAATGCTACAAGTAGGGGTCGTGCTTTGTACAGAATCATTGGTTTTATGTTCGTTGTTTGCGATTTGGACCAGCTTTCTAAGGCACTTGTCCTGAACTTCTTGGATTCTCTTTTCTGTATCGGTCAGCAAGTCTCCACGTTTCACACCTGTTAATCAGGACTGGTGCTAAGAGGGACTTGTACTTCTTAGTAAACGTAATGTTATGGCTACGTCAGGCCCTGTCCATGTACAAAGCACTTAAGTTCAACCAAAGTCTATATTGCTACCATTAGACACAATTTACACAATGTTTTGTAACAAATGCACCATGCATTTATATTTCTTTCCAATTTATGTGGTTTTTTTTATGAAATGCACATCCTGGCTGGCTATGTACAGCTGAAATACAAAACAATTGTTTAACAATTCAAGAAAGGCAATAATAATAATAATAATAATAATAATAATAATAATAATAATAATATCAGGATTTGTATAGCGCATTCCCTCCTGACGAAGGCGAGCCACGTGCTCTTCACAAGAGACCAGGGAAGAGGTCATGTGATGCAGGCGTCACAATCAAGTACACACAAGCACACCTTACATCAACGAACATGCACCGGCTAGCAATACAAGAACAATAAGTAACGCAGATATAGGAGTGTGGATGAGAAAGGACAACAGAGTGGACGAGTTATAGTAGGTGTTTCCGAAAGAGATTTGTCCAAATCGTAAGGCATCTAAGCATGGATGATTTTCCCGTCAATGTCAAAAATAGCGATTATTCCGTTAAATTGCAGTATCTTCACGCTCACTTGTACTCAAGATTCTGTTAATAACTCAATTGTTTTCTGATTGCGCACTTTAGCACGGGACATAATTATGATGCAAAGGTCAGGTCACGGATTTTTTATCAGGTACATCCGTGGTGAGGTTATCCACCGTCAACATAGAGAAGGTAAGGGAAAGCAACACGTAAAAGTCCAGCTTTAATGCATTTAACATTTCTCTCCCTTGTTTCCTACGCGTCTACATTTTGGGAAACATCTTGCCCTACTGTCCTCAAAGAAGCCCACGAACGTCACGATGATCACAACGATCACAAGAAGAAGAAGAAGAAGAATGTACCCTTTACTATCCGGACATTATCCTTTGCCTGCCTTTTAAGATAGCTTTGTTTAAAGCGACTGCATATGCACTGTTGCACACTTGTAAACTTGAATTACAAACATCGGTATCATTAAGTTTACTTGTAAAAACTACGCACTGTACAAACTTCGTTTTCTTCTGCAAAAATGTCATTTTATTGTAACAAAGAAGAAAATGAGATTAGTCTGAACATTTATCTCCGTTGTCTTCGGTATAAATAAATGGCAGAAGCTTTCATGCCCTTCTTTCTAGATGGTTCAAGAACAATAACTGCGATGCTAACTGAGGTTATCGGTAGCAGTTCGCTCCCATTGACCGTGACACCACTCCGTAGTGCATTCTTCACGAATTTGTCTCCAAATTATTTTTGATACTAGTCATTTTTGTTGCATTAGTCCTGTAACTCTCTTCACATACACAAGCTAGCGCACAAAAGGAGAAAGTATAATCTTGTGTTATAGTCAGCGTCTTATGATTTTGTTTCTTTGCTCTACAACGCGCTGTTCCTGCCCTACCATCTATTTATCCTCCCTATACATCGCATGCACATCACGCGCCAACCAGGAGGTTGGGGAAATGAGGTAAGTATTGTTTAAACTGTTACTAAAGTTTAGTTCCCAGGGAAGTACAGTTGGGCAGCTGTCAGCATTAGTCAACCCAGCTGTGGGAGCACTGTCGCCAGACTAATCAGAACCAAGGCCTGTGAAATCTCGCTGGCTAAAGCAAGCAATCCCAACGATGACAACTCCATCATGTTACAACTTTCGAAATACCTAAGAGCCACTGTCAGCGCACACCATGGCTCGTCCCCCCACCATTCCAATCTCCGTCCAGCGAGGGGCCCAAACGTATGCTCAGTGCATTACCTCCCTCCCCTCCCCTCCCCCTCTAGGTGCGGGAGGTGAGCGTGAAGACTGCACTGTTGGCTGTGGTCGTGTTCCCAGGGTCTGGGCTACGTCACGGCGGGGGACAAGCCAAGTAAGTTGCAGGAAGCAGACACGCTCTCTTGTCAACCCTAGAAATATGACTTCTGACTCCGTCGGATCCATGCAGCGATGGCTGCCACGTTCATCATGCACTAATGATACACGTGCATTTCAACTGTCGCGGAGGTTTCCGGATCGTTAGAATGCAATGGGCCTTTTTGCGCTGCATGGGAACATCCTGTGGTAACAACTTACGGCCACTTGAATAGCTGACTTGCTGGCTTGTTAGACGGAAGAACCTGTAGTTGACTGGTTAGTGAACCGTTGAACAACTAAGCAAATGGTTGACTAAAGGGATGGGTGGATAGCTCCATATCCATTTAAGGATATTCTGTTTTCAATCTGATTCTTCTCTACCCAGTATTTCTCTCTCTCTCTCTCACACACAAACACACACACACACACACACACACACACACACACACACACACACACACACACACACACACACAGTAAAACGAGAGAGAGAGAGATGTGGAAATAACAGACTAGACTACATTCACTTCACATCTGATTTGACACATGAAATAACATTTTTCATGGGCTCCAAAAGTCAGTTTTTAGGTTTTTCTACTTCTCAGACTGTTAATGATATCCGCTGCAGATGTATAATTGCAATTTGAGAGTGTTTTCTAGTGACCGAAGCATCAGTAAGCCTTTAAGAGCATTGTCTGGTATTCCACTAAAAGCACATTAAACAGAATTGCAATGATTGCTTCATACCATTCGCATTTTTTTCTCGCTTTCATTTGAAAATAAATATTCAAAAATACTTTCTATAGCGACTAAAAAAAATTTCGCTCCACTAACGCAAAAAATTATCAATTCAAACTGGTGTTGATTTTTACGCTTGACAAGCATTTTTAACTTTGCAAATAATGTAGTTTAATCTTTCCTTCTAATTAGTAAGGGAGCCTGTTGTGAGCCCCTATTAAAAATCGATAGATAGATAGATAGATAGATAGATAGATAGATAGATAGATAGATAGATAGATAGATAGATAGATAGATAGATAGATAGAACGGCCTATCTAAGAAAGCCAAAAAGCCCAAAGGGTGAAGGCCGCCAACCCAACAGTGTCGGGGAATAATGAGGGTGGGTGGTGCAGTGGGAGATGTCGAGCTTATATCCTGTCTGACAGTGGAGATAGACTCGGTCCCGGGAGTCCGCCCAGACACTGTCGCTTGTAGAAAGAACACAGCGACTGGTGAGCACGTGTGATTGCATGTCTGAAGATGCGTGCGTGTGTATAAAAAAAAATTGTAATCAGGTGCAGACAAAGCAAAAAGAAAAAAAAGAAAAAGAAAACCTTAATACCACCTATTAGGACTTTGACTGCTGTCATAGCCTCCAGATTACTGCTGGCGTGAAACTTCGTATCCCTTCCTTCATAACTTTTCAATTCTCTTTTGTATCTGTCCCGGATGTAAGCCATTCAGTAGCATCAGTAACGGCAAGAACTACTGCTCAAAACAGTTGAAAGACTACCGCCACCTTTTGGATCAGTTCATTAGAATGTGTCTTTCTGACTAATGCAAAATATTACCACACAACGTTCGTGGTGCGCTTGACGGACATGTATTAGCTCAGAAATCAAATATTTCTTTCGTAAAAGTTACAGGAGTCGGCCTAAAATGAACAAGAAATCTGTGCAAAGTAATCGCTTCCGTAGATCGCAGAAGTCAACAAAACAAAAGATTCTATGGAAGTTGAAGCCACTTCTAGTCTGAACATAAATTAGCCAGCGTTGAGGGACCGTTTTGTACTGATGGTCGTCTTCGACACTTAATTTTTCATCCGTCTCCAAAACAGAAACTGACCTAGGTTGGAGGATTGGGAGGTAGCATTTGAAGTGGACTGCTTATTAGCACTCTCCTACATAGTCATTCTCGCTGCGCCAGACCTATACAACGATGCAGACAGTGTTTACTAGAAAGGACAACCTGGAGATGTCCATGATCGACTTCACACAGGAACTGCTTCTTGTGGGTTTTTACAGCAAAGACAGCCACCACCAGCACACTAATGAAGCAGTGAGAGCAGACGGCAGCGTCATCTTCAGTGATTAAATGATTCGGACCAAGCTGAGAGTGAAGCTGTATTTCATGGTGACCCCCAAATCCGATCTTTTCTGACACCAGTTCTCTTACAAGTCACCTCCGGACAAGACAGCAGTGGGCCACTGCTTTTTTCCGACGAGTTCCGCTTTCACATCGACATAATCTGAGTAGGGAGTCAACAGGAAAAACACTAACAGGATGCCACTGTGATTAAGAAGGATCGCTTTGGTGGCGGCCTGGTGTAGGGTGGAATGGAAATGACCCACAGAACATCCATGCACCAAGTGCAAAGCAGCCATACTGGGTTACAGGATAATATGCTGCAAACTCTCCCTGATGGCACTGCAGGTCATGGGACCAGATGTCGTCCTACAGAATGACAACGTCAGACCACGCAGAGTTCGAATTATTAATTAAAAGTCTAATGTAAATATCGTTTTCTAATCATAAAGTAAAACTTGGATACTATTTCCCCACACTTGCTTGAATACCTCCTCGTCCACTCTCGAGACAGAACATTGCCATATAAAGAACGAGGTAGCAACAGATTGTCACAGTTGAACATGGAAGGCTTTAGCCAATGAAGGAGGTGAGACCAAGTGTTAATAATCAGGCGTATCTGTGTACAAACATGCCCTCATGAACTTCACCTCTTTCTGTAAATGGGGATGTTTGCAGGCGTGAATCTCAACAACGGAAAGAGGGACGGGCATTAACCCACATTTTGGAAAATAGTATCTTTCGCTGTTCTTTACCTATTTATTAAAACAAATTGTACCGTACTAGTTCTTTCAGCAACAGCAACAGCAACAGCGACAATCGCAGTTACTTGCAAATATGCTCATCAGAGAAGCTGTAGGACGAGATTGGGCTGGCGACTTCGAGATGATCACACTTTCCCAACCAGCTCGACCAGCTAATTTTAATTCCTTTTCCTCGTCTTCATTGGCAGGTGATCTCCCAAATGACTCCGAGGACACTTGTTCAGTCCACGATACAGTGATGCTTCGAGTGCATTTAGGTCAACATATTCATATCTGGGGGGAAAATTAACAGATTACTGAGACGGGAGACACAAAAGCTATTGAATTTTAAATTGTCTATCCAGCAACGTTTCTGATTTTATACGATTTATGTTCATCAAGGCATCCGTTGTATCCTACCGTCTAAATGACTTTTCGTGATGAATTGTGATGTTATTCTGTAACTGATGAATCAACTAAATGTTGCTTCTTTTTATTGACTATTTGTAGCTTGATATAAAGCCACAAACAATCTTGTAACTGCTTTGAGAAACATTTGTAATAAAGAATGAGTCTGGTATTTTTACGATGCCTCTTTTCGCATATGTTCAGCAGACTAACCTGCATGCAAGTATTCTCAGTAATCTGTTAATTTCCACCCAGATATGAATTTGTTGATGACATTTTTAATTGGTGCTCATACCTGGGTAGTCATGCATGAGGTCTAGCGTGTCTATTCTCGAGAACGATTTTCGAGACTTCCTAGTGAGAGAGCTCATAAAAGCCCTTCAACTCAATTGGCCGCTTTTATCCTCACAGTAACGGTTCTGATTTTTCTGAGTTGGGCGGGAGACAGTGATTGACAAGGCATCTTGCATAGGAACTATAGTCTGGAAGATGGCTCTATCTTGCGTCGAAAAGCCTCGTTCTGGGTCGCCTAAAGTCAACAGTCAGCAGTATTCGTTGGTCAGTCCCGGTGGCACTGATGCATTATGGGAAAGGAAGTTGGACTGTTCTTGTCTCTTTCGGTCTTTCAAGAAAAATCAGCCACGCTTTATTTTTCCTGAGTTCTTAATAGCCACAAAGATCTCTGATCAGAGAGAAAACTGATACTGATCTAAAAGAGAAATCGCTAGAGTTCAGCATCCCACACTGAAGGTGGCTCTGACCCGACCTACGAAATGGGTGAGTAATATGTTAGCTAGATGCCAGAAACAGTTTGAAAATGTATAAAAATTTAACATAAAATATGACTCGCGGAAGACCAAATACGTAGCAGAAATTTTGTTTCGATACTTAAGAGGGTCGAAGTTTCACGTGAAAGTTTTACTGAGTGGGGAATTCCCCAAAATGGTTTTTAAAAAAAAATTAGTTCGTTAGCATTATTCACAAGAAATGAAAAAAAACCATCGTCTGATCAATAACTGACTGTATTTATTATTACAGTAATCTTCGCTGTAAATATGTCTAAGAGCCACGCTAAAAATCATTTCTGCAATCTTGAGAGAATCTTTACATGTTTACAGCTCACGTATGTGTTCCGTATCTTCATCCTTGCCAGGACAGGAAACAGTCCAACACACCGGAAGGAGCTCTGCAAGGTGTCACGCCACCGTTGCCTATGACAACCGACCGTCTTCACTTGGCCTGCTCTGTAACTTCATCCTCCTTACGCAAATCAAATTGGCCGTTAAGGGTGTTACGTGTTGAGAAGCAGGTAGAATTCAGGAAACCTTCTTTCTGCTTCCCTTAGCAGCTCGTCAAGAGTTAGTCGTGAGAAATCTCACGTCAGCGATGACGTACAACGTAACGTGATACACACGTATCTTCACAACGTATCACGTTTAAAGGGACTGGCATATTTTTAGCTTCTTTTTTTTTAAACGAAATATTTTTCGCCTTGGAAAGTGTTCTTTTCAAAAGCGAAATCGAGATGGTGGAGTCATACGGCTGTTCTGTAAACTATCCCATAATGTGCTAGGGATAAATTACGATGGAAATCAGAGTCTCTCTCTCTCTCTCTCTCTCTCGCTCATTCTTTATTTTCTGACTCTCGGCTTAGGTAACTGATTTACTAATTTTCTTATTCACAAATTCAGAAAAAAGAATATTGATATGACGTGTTATTGTAAAGGATCTGATATTGCTTACATTTCAGAATCGTGCAAACACATCCAGCGTACACATTCAAAAACATTTTGCTAAACTAGAAGCCACGATTAGATTTCATGCAGTCGTGATGAGCCTTTTTGAACATATGGTGGCAGACATCCTACAGCTCCTTTCTTACACCAGCCAAATAGTAGGTACCTTCCCTGAACACCCAAGCAAGTTCCTAATAATGGAGCCCACAAAAGGAAGCGGGGGTAGTAAAGGACCAGTCATAAGTCAGACCGGACCTTTTCAGAAGCCCTTTCTTTCGGTTAACCTTTCGAAAAGTTCGGTTTGAATACGTAGACTTCTCGAACTGATCGTGTTCTCAAGAGGCCACAAACACGTAAACAATATCTCACTTCCGGTCCAGACAGTTCCTTCTCTCCCATGTCGTTCTCCACGTCATGCTCGCTAGCGCCGACCCGTGATTAGAGTTTCCTCCCTTCCTCAGTAATCTTTCGCGTGTTCTTGGCGCTGCTTTCTCTCTTCCCCTGCAGGCCGCTCGATTTTATTGCAATTTATTTCCATTTGCGATAATCTGTTTAACGACTCGTGTAGATATCACGACCACTTTAGGAGGAGGAATTCTGAAGTCTGGCTTGAATCATGACCGCCCCTGTGCAGGTGCGGGGACTTTCTTACGCCATCAATATACCAAAAGGAGAGTCTCCCGGTAGATTTTTCTTGTTATCTGTCGGAGGGGGAAATTTGGAGGAATGAAGAGCAAGCCAGCGAAGACAAGATGAACTTCTGATCGTTACTGAGTGGCGGGTACAAACTACAGCTGACAGGCTGGAATCGTGCAGATGGTAGAATTATTCCACCCAGCTTGAAGGGGGGAAGGTATTGAAGTGTAGTTTTCCTACATTGTAATCTAATCATATACTTTATTGTTCTTATTCTTAGCAAAATTCCCTAGCTTTACATGTAATTTTATCATAGATTTACAGTAATAGACACGAAAAGAAAATATTGTTCATCAGGTTTTTTTTTTCAAATTCTTCATACGTTCATCGCTGGAGCGCGCGCGTACACACACACTCACCCACCCACCCACCCTACACACACACACACATACACACAGATGCAGACACAAAAGTGATTGTACAAGTAATTGGGGGAAAAAGTTTTGCTAACAACCATTATCAGTGCAGGTTTAAATGTGGTGGTCCGATGTTTGGCAAGACTTATCAAGAATACCAGCATCTAAGAAATCCTGTACTGGCATGTGTTTGCCAACAAGAAATGTAAGTTCTAAGTTGCTGGCAAGTTAGCAGCACTTAACGCGGTCTATAGTTTGTTGCAAAAATATGCATTGCGCCTTACCACACGTTTTTTTTCAAGGAAAACAATTTTTTAAACTTAATTTTTTCACGACTGACTTCACTGACGGCCGCAACCATTACGGAAACGTGAGCGAACATGAGAGCGAATGAACAATTTTCCAGATCGAGGTGGAGGGCATGACCTCTTTACAAACCAAGTAATAATGGCTACAGTCAAAAGAATTTTTTTCAAATTTTTTAGAAAATAGTGAGTCAACATCACTCATTTGAAAATAACTTTGCATTCATTCGGCTTAACCGTCGAGGTCTCCTGTGACCTTTTCCCATTCTTTGCCTGCACTCCAATGCTAGAGACGCCCAGACTGTCCTCCCTTTCTCTCATTCCTTACCACGTGCCGCGAGCTAGGAATTGCAGGAAAAGAAAGCTACACCCACTTCCACACCTGATGAGCCATCGCAGGCGTTTAAGATCAAAGGGAGGTAATATCTTTGCGCCTTGCTCCTCGCCGAGTACGTTCGCTGTCTTGCGCAAAGCCGCGTGTTAGGTGGTCTCCCCCTCTTTTTACAGAGGCCAAGACAGCGGTGCGTGATAAAGATGCTATCTGGCTCGTTAGGAAACGCCTGGGCGAGCTGGGCGAGCTGTACAAATTAAAATATCTCCTGCCCTGGTGCGCCTGCAGTGGTCCACTGCTTTGAAGACGGGCCACGCAATATGGCCACACGCTCTAAACGCGGACGCGCATGAAGCTACAGCGTGGAGGATAACTGTAAATCACTAAGAATGTGATAAGTGAGATCAGCTCACGATAAAGGACCCTGCTTCTGTGCACACTGCGAAAATAAAAGTCTCTCCTCCACTTCCTCCTCTCCTGCTTCTCTCCTCTTCCTTTCAGCTCTTTCCTTTATCAGCCACAGACTACGTCCTTCAGAGCCATTGCCATCAATTGAAATCCCATGAGTTCATTTTCAGTAAAAGCTTATCACTTAACGACTTAACGGATACTTTCTCTATTTTCTAATTCAGTTAATGGGTGCTGGTATTTTTTTAAGATGCACTGAGCAAGACAGTAGCAGAGAAATGCGCCATTTAAATAATCTGGTGGTTGTGGTGTTGTAGGTGGTCGTCATTGATATCATCATCACCATCATCAACCAGTAGCATCATTTTCATCGTCGTCATCGTCTTTATGCTGCATGTATAGTATGGTGTGTCACTGGCACGTCTTTGGTCCGTGGTGCGTCTCGGTACACTCTATAGCATGAAGTGTCAGTGTGTCTCTGGTTTTACATCCCACAGCTAACAGCTATGCATCACGAGCTGCTGCTTCACCAGAAATGGCGTGCACTGAGCTTCAGAATATGAACGCGGCGCTGCCTTCGCTGGGTCATGTGTATGTTTTCAACGCGGAGTATTGTTTAGGTAAACAACTTGTATCCCACAAAGATGTCCACCATGCAATGGTCCAACTATTCTACAACCTCGTTACGCAATAATCGAGTTCGTCTTGATATGCCTTTATTGCTTAGGGACATTTTTCTCTGTCTCTCTCTTCGTCGTTTTTTTTCTTTCTGTCTTCTCATGGATACTAACTTTAGGGACATTTTTTTTCTCTCTCTCTCTCTTCATCATTTTTTTTTCTTTCTGTCTTCTCATGGATACTAACATCTCCTTTCCAATCCTCAACGCTTGAGCTGCAGACAGAAAAGCGCGATGTTTGGTCATCAACACTGGGATCCACAGCTCTTCCCGAAGGATTCACCTTATAAGGAGGCTGTCGTGCGGATTTTCATTTGCCTGGCGTGCTAGACAAATCGTGCGCCTGCCTGCTCCCCTCGTTCCGAAATCAGAGAAATCGTTTCCTCCCAACATTGTTTTACAAAATATTTACGAGTGGCGCGCAGCAAGGGATTTGTCGCCCCTTCCACGCGCTGTCGGAAACCAGGCGGCGCAGGCGCAAAGCTCCACGGGCGACATCGACTCTTAATTAACGTACATAACTCTAGCTTGATGGTTCAAATTGGCGTGTTGTTATGACAGTTATTCCCACCTGACTGCCTGTTCCTGTGCTACGGGCTGTCATCGTAAGAGGAACAAGAAGGAGCGTGAACTCCAGCTGTCTGTGTGAACCTGACATTTTGTCCCTTTAATATAAAATTTTGGCGAAAAGACGATTTTTAAAGCATTTGAACTACATCTCTAAAGTAGAATTTATACACAATTTTGTTTACATTGTCGTTCCTGTGTTTAGAAACTTCTAGTTTCATTATAGTGCGAAGAGAAATACTAATCTTGCACATGCTAGAAAAATAAGCTGGAGGTTCAGCTTCTTTAACTGAGAGAAAATAGTCGTTTTAAACGCATCTCCAATGCTTTTTGTCAGCTCTCATTTTAAGGAATGTGCTTTTAAAGTTTGTGTATTTGACATTCCTCTACTCCGATCCTTTATCTGGGGTGTGTACTGCTGTTTTACAGGCAGTTTGCAGACCCAAAATATCTGATAGAAGTTTTCCGTACTGCACTACCTCGTTGTTTAAATTCTGGTGGTTTGATGGACATCTTCAAGCTTAACTCTTCTTCCTCGCCTTAACTGCCAGATATTCCTGCTAAATAATGATGATGTGTTGATGCTACATGTTTCATTTGAATGTATCTTTTATTCTGTCTTGCATTTACGAGGGTTTATTTTGCATATTTGTCTGCTGATATATTTCGACATGCGTCTGATTGTATAAAATGTAGATATTTTGACTATACTCGTGTTTTGTTTTGTCGTTTTCAATACGATGTTATTGAATGAAACATATTTTCAAAGACATAACTTGTACGACGTATACATAATTATATATTGTAAGTATAGTATAGTAATTGGGATACTTATGTATGTATGCATTAATTAGGATCGTGGTAAGGTCACTTCTTCAGCTAAAATTGTTTTAAATTTATGCATACATTTTAATTAGGCAGCTACCACGACATTGTAATTGTATATTTTGGGTAGAAACTGAGTCGAATACGCGCCCACTTAGATAATCATGAGTTTTCAGAATAAAGAAGACCTGCCCCTGCAGTGATTTAGAATTGTGTGCTTCTGACTACATTATATAAAGTCGAACTTTGAATTAAAAAAATGGCGAAGGTATGCTTACCATTCTGTCGATTGAAGTTAGTTTGAAGGTCTGAATATGTTTGTGCTTTCATGAGTTCCTTCCGTTTATTCTTGTAAAGACCCAAGTTTTAAAATCTCTACATGGTAAGAATTGCTGCTCGTGTACATTATGAGCTTTTCTTCTTAAAGGCACGAAGCACACATTCGCTAGGGCATACTCACTGCTAGAATATAGTAGTACATAGTTACTTCAGCGATCCTTTAATATTTGACTACTTTCCGAGGAGCTGATTAGAATGTCGATATTTGAAGGCCTTTAAACTCAGAAGTTCGTCTGAATTATGTACTTATATTTTGGGGAATATTATTTCAAAATGAACTAAACTTGACCATAAAGAAAAACAATTTGTACTCGGGCTAGCCTTTAAATGTACCTTCTTTAAATCTCTGCGGTGCAGCAATTGTCAACCTCTTAGCCTTCGGCATTGATATTGTAAAATATGCAGATTATTTTCTGTGTTCTTCAGTGGTTTGGAAAGTTCTCAACAACCTCTGCCACGTAGTGACGCTGTTCTGACAAAGATGGCGGCAATCGGTTTCCAGTCCCGGAAACGTGGGATTCTCGTGGCCTTGAAACATGAGGAAGAAATACTTTGCCATCATCTCATCTCCAGCCTTCGGATTGATTTAGTGTACAAGTACACGCTGTGCCATGCGTTTATGTCTGTTAGCTGCGGCGGAAAGTGACAGACACGCTGAAGAGTAAGATAGACAGATGCATGGTCAAAGAAGCAAAGAAGAAGTAATTACAGAAATAAATATGCAGGGGATATTTTGACTACCAATTTAGCGCATAAAGTCAGTTTTTCCAGCAGTCGACTGAACCTAGTGAATCACAGGCTCTCTTGTGTAGGCACTACGAGGCAGCTCTTAGTCACAAAACGATTACTAACTGCCATGGCGTCCTGGCACCTGCACAAAAGCACAGCCTCGTATTCGAACCATTACTCGATCAGAAAATCTTGTCACCAGCCCAGAAACCAATCAAACAAGCAATTACTCAAGACCCTGACCGCTAAACTGTCTGAAGCGACGCCATTGTCTGGGCTTGTCCTGCAAGACGAGACTGCCCCCTGCACTTTAAAAGTGTGTTCAGGAGTGGGGTAAAGGAGGTAGGGAAGTGGACTTTGCTGCCACCCCTCGAGGGTCTGCGAGTCATTTGCATTCCTCGCTATTAGATAATGACTTGTCTCTGTAGAGCGGCCGCCATTCGCTTTTTGCCTGCAGCGTGTTGGGAGGCTATGCTGAGACTTCACGATGAAATGCTGTGTTGTCTGTTTTTCTCAAGAAATGGTGTTTGTAAGAGGATACAGATATGCATATATTTTAGAGAGAAAATAATAAAGAGAAAGAGACAACATATCCATGCCAACTTTTTTTTATTGTGAGCGTATTACAATTGGAGTTGTGACATAAAATATAATAAAGTGAATATAATGCATTAGAAACTGTCAAGAATAAAACTTTTTAGAGGGAGTGGAGACATTGTTTTTTTGAAATGTCTATGTGTTAGGAGGAAAAGTGAGTTGAAGAGACAGAAATATAAGGAATTAAATGTAATGCTCAACATCCTGTGTTCTATTTGCCGTAGGAGCAGGGACCTGTAACAGAGTTCTCCGCCATTGTTTACTTTCTCTGATGAATCAGATACGTCCTGCTGGTAACCTTCAGCTCTGATCACTTACTAGCTAGCAGACTCCAATGCCTGCGGAGTGTGTGCTGATTGATAAGGCTATTCCCATATACGTATTTGTTCATTCAATTATTTGTAATCGTCTTGATTTGAAGACTATTAAAGTTTGTAAGCATTAAGTTTTTCAAGAAAACCACAGATAAGTGTAGCTGATGTATTAGGAAGCAAAAGCTGAGGAGACGCAGACAAAGTGGACAAGTGAATGAAAGACGATAGGCGATAGATGAACAGGTCACTGTGACGAAGACAGGCAAATTAACAATGTCATGTAAGGAAGTTATCCAACTTTATTTCTTAGCCGTTTGTTAATCATGGGGATAAGGAAAGGAATACAGTTTTGAAAATCATTTAGTATTCATAATTGCATTGTTTCCTTTGAAAAGGAAATGCTTTTTATTAAGCGGTCTCGACTTTTAGAAGTAAAGAAAAAAAAACGTTTGTAAGGCTTTCCTTCGAAGTCTCATAACTTATGCTTGGAGCCTTGAGTCTGCCACAGCAAATGGGAGGGAAGCCAAGTCAGGACGATTTCTCTCCCCTGTCTGCTGCATGCTCGGGCATCGGTGCTGGTGCTTCCTGGCGGCTCTCGTTGCATGCAAATTGTGCCAGACCAGATTGGAGACCAAAGTCGTCATTGCTAAATTCAACGAAACCGTTGAACTTGTAACTTAATGGGACATCGAGGAAGGGGAAGTGGGGAGGCACAGAAAGAAAGAGAAACACGCTTTAATATTGGAACAAAAATAGCATCTTGACTTCCCCACTGCACCAACTTTGATTTTTCTTTGAAGCTGAGAAGACTGGGTCTAGGAGTAAAAAAAAAAATACATTCAAATCTTTGTAAATATATAGTCATGGTGGATTTTACAGTTATGAGAAGGCTCAACATAGCGGCGTAATTTAGCTAAGCTTGGTCTGATTGCTTGAGTTACAAGTTTTCTGATTATTTTTCCCCTATTCGTCCTATTCCTTCTCCTCTTTTTCTACTTTTTCTCCATTCTCCTTCTATTATTCTTCTTTTGTATCATTTTGTCGGTTCCTTAGCTCCTTATAAAACGTTTCTGCGCAATCTAAAATATTTACGTGTTTGAAACTCGTTACTACTAAAGCAGGTTTCAACCCTTTCCCCCTTATTTTGTTTCATGATTCACTGACACGCATTGTATCTTCTCAGATTACAGCGCCCTGATGGAAGGCATCCTATAAAAACACCTCACGTCCATACTCAGAGGTGATGGCACGATTACCCAACAGAACTTGCAGCTTTCATCGCCAACGCGTCCAAGCAGAAACCGCAAAAAAAAAAGCAAAAATAAAAATAACACGACCCTTGACCTCAAATGAAAGCCGCTGATTTTGTGGCGTTTCTACAGAGGTCTTCGTAATCACCAATCTGTATGCATCACAAATAATTGCTCAGCCGCACCCCTCCCTCTCCGGAACAAACCCCCCCAACCCATCTCCTTCCACCCGGCTTGCAGCTGCAGAGGGCCATCATTTCGCCATGGCTGTTTGGGGGGAGGGGGAGGGAGGGGAAAGCTCAAACGGATTCAGACATGTTCCTACGCTCTGCAAGTCTGGTGTCAGAAGGCCAGATGTTAAGAATAACAGAGTGTCGCTGGTGATCTTGTGCAGTTCGAAATGAGTGTTATTAATCAATAAGGAGAGCCGTAAATATTTCACGCAAACGCTGCAGTCTGACTTGATATGAGAAGTGAGACCGCGAGCGCTATACACTTCTAGACCAGGTCTTCGTCGTGGGTTACGGTGCAAATATATACCTGGAGGCAGTTTTTTATTTTATTTTATTTTATTTTAATTTTTGTTATTTTATTTGTTACCTCTTCTTGAATAAATTTGGTTGATGTTGTGGCTTTTTAACAGGAAACTTTGCTTTTTGTCATTCAGGGAGTCGTGCTCATCCGCCATGTATACTACAATAATAATAATATATTTATAAAGCGCACATTCTGGCTACAGCAATTCATCGCGCACACATAAACGGGTGGGTAAGCATATCTACATTCATATAGAGAGAGAGACAACACCATAAAAAGAAAAAAAGTAAGTTTTAATAGACGTTTTGAGGGAAGAAAGAGCAAGTTTCCGCTGAATACAGAATGGCGGCTCATTCCAGGAAAGAGGATCAGAGACAGAAAAGGGACGCGCACCAATATATGATGTCTGGTGGGATGGATTCAAAAAGATCAGAAGAAGAGCGGAGAGAAGGAGATGGTGTGCAGATATGGAGAGAGTAAACTGAAACTCGATGATCATCTGGGATGTGAGATTCCAGTAAACAGCAAAAGAGTTAAAAGTGCGATTTCTCTGCGTCGTGTAAACTTTCAAGAAGCTCGTTGCCAGCGCAGCCTGAAACAGTGTGCAGACACGAAACCCTTCTAATCTGATCATCTATCGCCATGCACACGACACATGCACTTTAAGTCAGGCGGGCAGACCATAGCAACCAAATGGACGTGCTTGGCCACGTGCACGAATGCCCGGCCGCCTCCCTCTGTCAGGTCGAGTACGACACGATGTGCTCGCTGGTCGTGCAATGGCGCACACGTGCATGAATCACCCCCATCGCAGCAAGCAGCGACAGTCATTCTAGCAATTATTTCCAGTTGCGACGGTAACGGACTTCAAAGAACTAGCTAAGGGTGGTATTAAAATGTTGTCTAGCCACAAAGTATGTGTTAAAACATCTGAACGTTGGTTTCTCGAGACTACACAAAAATCGCTGTTTTTTGTGGGTTTTTTTCTCCTAAAATGAAAAGGTGGTGTAAACGTTAAAGGAGTACTGGTGGTGTAAATCTCTTTTTAATGATTGGGTAAAACTCAGCGCAAGATCCCTGTACCATTGTGACGTCAGTGTTGTTGACTTCTATCTACGAATGGTGATGGTTGTAGTTCTGTATCTCCAGAACGGACGAGGAGTGTTCACCAACATATGGGGAAATATTATCTTGAACTGACCCAATCATTAGGAGAAAATGTTGCACCCCCTAGTCTTTTAAAACGTATCTCAGCACCAGGTGTCGTTAAAACAGTATAAACTCCCACCTTTTGCTGATCCCTGGTGTAAAGATTCTTCTACCTTCCGCCCCACTTTATCTTCCTCTCAAGCAGTGACATCTTTTGTGTGTGTTGTCTCTGTCCACACTGAGCTTCATGTTTGTTTCGTACTTTGTCCTATCAGCTGAGTGTCCACCATCCTGCAATAAGCTGGATGCAGTCGTGCATTTACGTTTTTCTGGCTGTGATTTGCGCAAACGTGTTTAACGAAGCATCTCAGGCATCGGTTCTGACTTCTGGCTGGCTTGCTGGCTGGTTGTTATCTTGCTAGAGAAACACGGCAGAGTCAAGCGTCACCGGTGTACATGACGAGCAAGCGAGCTTATAAAACACACATGCGCACGCGTTCACACACACACACACACACACACACATATATATATATATAATACACGCTCCCACGCAAAAATACGCCATCGTGGAATAAGAAAAAGATCTTCGTTTCTACGTCCACAATAGATTTTGCACTAACCCTGTACATTATGTTGTGCCCATATAAAAGCTTTTCAACTTGAAATCAATAAATACTGAATAAAGAGTCCGTTCTGATGTTGGCTTTATCAGATAGCCGGTCTTCTAAAGCTCACAAGTACATTAGGCTTTTCCCAGTCTTCCTGTTGTCGAGACGCCCTACTAGTGGCGACGCCTTATCGCCATGGGATCCGAGGAGATGTTCGCAAAGTCACCGGTGGAATCACTTTGCAGAGAGAAACATATACCGATTAACAGTTTACAGACAACCATGTCTTCCATACTTTCTTACAGGTGGCCAAAAGCAACAGTTTGTCAGAGCTGCTTCTTCAATTCTACTTCTTCTGATACTTCTACGTCTTTTTCCACTTTTACTACTCGTTCTTCTTCTCCTCTTATAATTTGTCCAAATTTAGGAAGGGCGTGTTAGAGTTTCAACATGTTGCAGGCTTCCCTTTTTCTATACAGTTGATCAGAAAGTTAAAATATGGAGACTGAACAGACAGCTGGGTGGGGAACAGTCGTATTGTACAGTGGTGTTTTTCATAACCTCCAAATTTATTCAGCTTAGCGGAAGTACAACCACTACTCACAACTTCTAAAATGATATTACAAATCGTTTTGTTTGTGGGGTATAATACTCTGAAGTCTGTAGAAAGGGGCATAGATCTCTTGGAGATCCTTTTCTTTTTCTCTCTGCCTATCCCAGAGTGTTATTGATAAAGGTAATCAGATGGCGAAAATAACTTTATACGCCATGTTTACACCTGTCTACGCGTTTAATATCTCAGGCAGCGCATAAACAAATTATATTATGAAGAATCTTCACCCAACCGCCCTCTCAAGTAGGGTTTTCTTTTCAAAAGCCACCCACACAGACCGCAGTGCTTCGTCAAGATGTGCCAGGAGCAGAACCTGCCCTTGTCTTCGCTCAGCTCAAGACGTCGTTGCTAGTGGCAACGGTCGTCATGGTGTCAGCGCCACAGTGACAACGGCCTTCCCTCTCAGTTAAATCTTCTTGGTCTCCCCCACCCCTTTCTTCTCCCTTGCTCTCTCTCTCTCTCTGTGCAAGACATGGCGAGTACTCCTGGCTTAAACGGGGGAGGAATTAAATCACAGACATCCTGCGCCCGCTCATCAGATCGTCAGGCCGGGGCCAGCCGTCCAGCACTGGTCTCGCTCCCGCTCTGAAATTGTCGTGCTTCGATGGGAATTGAATCCGGGAAGAGGCCCACAATTCCAGTATTTTGATTACGAGCCGCATGCGCCCGCGCGCTTTATGCGTGGTTCGATAGCATGTCGAAGAAACGCTGGAAATTAGCCTCTAAATTCTCCCATTACTTGCGATCAAAGCAATCTATCGCTGGCAAGCCGGAGGCGTTTAATAAAGCACTAGCTGCCGTTACCACTAGCGCTGCACGAGCGAACGGGTGGAGAGAGAGAGAGAGCTGCTGGGTGCCAGGGAAGAGCACTGCCACCCACGAACAGTTCTCGGTTGTGCGATTGGCTCGGCTCTCCACAGTTGTGCAGTGCGCGATGTAGGTAACACATAGTCGTATATAACAAATAGTCTATATATATATATATATAATAAGTGCTTTTATACACTTTTGTCTGGAATCTATACTGAAAAGTAATTATAGATATAACTTAATTTATAATGTTACTTTTTTATTGTTTCTGTCCCTAGTGTTTATGTTACTATTTCCAACGAAATAATTTTCCATTTATATATATATATAACTATTTAAATATTGTACAGTTTAAACTTTTACATTAAGATATGGATATGATTTTATATATGTAGCTACCATATTGTATAAGCGCCAAACTAATGAATGATGATTATTACCACAATACTATGACATAATATTGTCTTGCACGTGCATGTTAGAGATTTGTACCGCACGTAAAATGCACTACAAGACACTACAGTTTGAGGTCTCAGACAGAAACCAGCGCCAGGAGGATGCAAGCGGCATCGCCATCGTTTAGTCGAGGAAGATGGCTGAGCTTCCCCGGAACAGGTGAAGACGCCCACTACCAAGAGGATTTTGCTGTTGTTTTGGGTGGTCGCGGTTGGTGGTGCTGGACGTGGTCGTCGTTGTTATGATGTATTCTCTAACTACATTTCCGAAACGACGCTACATTTCTGTCACGTGCAAAACGATGATGTTTCCACACATGTTACCGTTTTGCGCCTTGACATGCTTTTTAGGCCAGAGAGCAGCCGCGGCACAAACTTACTTCTTCCCGTCTTCAAGCCCTCTCTGCACACTTCTGACGTCAACAACCTATCTCCGCCACCACCACCACCAACCGCCAGCCCATCCACACTCTTCGGCGGGGACGTTCGTCGCGTGGCCGGGAGGATCGAGGCCTCGGACTTTGGTGGCCTGAACTTGCCATCTGCTGTGATGCTGGCCACCGCGGAAGAACACTTCGCACGACGGCTCGGTGCATTCGTTTGTGGCCCAGCCTCGATCTGCGGCCCGAAATTGATCATAGCTGTATAATTGATATGAGAACTCCCGCCACCACCGGCGGATGGGCCACGCCTGCCGCGGAGTAGTTTGAGGGGTGGATGGGCGGATATTCGGGGGTGGGTGGGGGGAGAAGGAGAGAAGTAGTGATTGACTGACTTCTACGTGTCTGTGGCTTTGCCGGCTTTGTCGTCGATGAGCCCTGAGCTTAGCCCTCTCATTGGGCTTATTTTTGTCCACCGGCTTATTTACCGCCGCAGATGTCGCGTGCTGGAAATAAGATCGTGTAGTGGAATAACTGCTCCTCTTCCGCATTCTGGTGGGGTTTTTTTTAATTTCAAACGAGGAAATAGTTAATCTCACTCGCTGGCTAAACTTTAATAAAAAATGTGTGTGAAACCAAAAACTACACTTGAAATCATTCCTTTGAAATGGGCAGTATAGTGCGGTCTGTAATTTCAGATTCTGTCTCCTCTTACACGACAATCTCTTTCTTTCTCTCTATATATCTCTTTCTAAAACACACACACACACACACACACACACACACACACACACACACACACACACACACACACACAGAGGGACGGACGGACGGACTAAAGAGGGAGGTTAAGTAGATGTCAAAGAAATCGATGTTATTGCAGAGACAGATAACGATATCAAGGTAATGGTAGAGACAGACGAAGGTATACAGATATATAAGTGAAATACATACATACATACATACATACATACATACATACATACATACATACATACATACATACATACATACATACATACATACATACATACATACATACATCTAACGCCACGTTTAGCATCATAAGCATTCTGTACCCTCTCCGAGGCCCTTCCAAACCCACCAGAAGTCCCCGTCTATATCAGACACGTGATGTAATTCTCAACAATAAGCTCCACTACATCTTCATTAAGGCTGTAAAATTAAAAATAGAAGGGGGTTACAAGCGTCCCCCATCGGGATGCACGATATCTCTGCATGCATATCGTCCTCTGGTATTGTCCAGCACCGGACGGTTCGTGCGAACCCCCATGAAATCGAAGCAGAAGCCAGTGGTGGCTCTGAACACAAGGCCGAGCACTGAGCCCAGCTTCCAGCGGCGGCGTCGAGGGGTCGCTGCCAGTCTGGGGAACAGGAAACTGTCTCCGTGGGTCTTCTTCCAGTCCTCAAGGACTGTCTGCGCTTGTCTTTGCCAATGCAGCCCCCGCCTGGCGCTAGTGGCAGGCGGCTATTCTGCGGCTATCTCGCGACGCCAGCAGTGTCTAAAGACCCCGGTCTTAAACGCTTCGGGCCCTCCCGAAAAGCTCGTCTTCTTTTTGTTACGCGACTTCCAACGATAACGTTTAGATCGCGCTTTACTTCTGTCAACACTGACTCTCGTGCATCTTGTTTACCAAGACACAAACCTCGCCCAACTTCTAGCATATGGCTATGTATATAATATTAAAAAATACTACTAACATGGTCAGCAAATATTTCTAAGAGTGAAAGTTATAGCTGAAATATTAAAATTACCGTGTCAACCTTTCCGAACATGCTTTTCGTCTCACACTGAATTTAGCCTTATTTTTGGGGTAATAAGCAGTCTTCATCGTTTCCAGTAGAAATTTGAGACACATGGCAGGAAGTTAGTTAAATAATAACCATTCCCTTTTATTTGTGTTTTTTTTGTTTTGTTTTGTTATGTTTCAGCTGCTTGATTCAGTTTTGTCTTAATTTTATTTTGGGTTCATCAAGGTTTCGTTTTGGTCTCGCTTTTTTTGGTTTTATTTTGGTTTGTTTTGCGCGTGGTGTAAGAGGAAACAGTTCCCAAGGTCCTGATGGTGTCATCACACATTGCTCATGGACATCGCTCCTCTCACGTATACTCTTAGCTGTAGCCCTGTAGACGAAGCTCCCGGCGGAGCTCTCACGGCGGAACTCTCATAACACTTTCCGCTCAGATTCACAAAACACACCTCCCAATATTGCCTCCGTTCAGCTAAATCTTTCAGCCCGTCCACGTCTTGCACTGGCCGAGAGGCCGGGAACCAGTGCCGCAAACAAATTCTTCAGTAAATGCTTCTCTCTGGCGGATGTAAAGGGAACAGACGATTACGAGGTGTCGCCGCCATCCAGTCTCCGCGTGGTTTTCTCGCGAGCTCTCCTTGCGACCAATTTGAATAGCATTGATCCGCGAGATATGCAGAGAGTGCTTAGGTCACTTCACATCTAGCTTCCATTTCACTGCCAAGCCGCAGTCGTAATAGTCCTTATGTTAGATTCCGTGTTGTGGTGAGCGTGCAGGTCTAGGTTATGTGCTTCGTACAAGCATGTGTGTGTGTGTGTGTGTGTGTGTGTGTGTGTGTGTGTGTGTGTGTGTCACTCTGGTCACGTGTGTCATACAAGCGTGTGTAAGTCTTTGTTTTTGTGGTAATGATATTGGTAGTGGAAGTTACAATATAAATGTGTGCGCGCGCATGTACAGCTCTATCCGCTCCAACGCTTGCATTCCAAGTCACATCCAGGTCCTGCACTGTGTCTGCCATGCCTTTGACATTCTGAAACACTTCGGCACAAGCAGCTAAAACAATTTTAAAAGAATGTGCTCTACAGACGATATGCAAATACGCGGTGTTTTACCCAAACTCGTGGCGCAGGCTATTTAAGGCACAAGACGCCAGGCAAGAAATTTATTGTGTTACTCTCCTCCTCTACATCGCCATAAAAGCTGTTAAGAAATTACATCACCACTGCTGTATTAGTTATGTCTTGGACTGTCTAGACTAGAAACAGCACTCTAGGAATCGCATCGAAATAAGTTTAAAAAAATTACCTTTTCAAATTCTCCAGCTCTACGCCCTACATGAGTGAACAGAGATGAACTCCCTTTGCATCATTCACTTGGTCTTGACATCAAGAAGTCGTTAACTCATGCAAAATATTTCGATGTTCGAAAACGTTTTCTTTTTTTAAAAAAAAAGTGGTTAGAAGAGTGACATGGCATGCACAAGCCAATAAACCAATATCACGACCTCATATTAAATTAATTACATAATTACTTATTATTAAAGTTATTACTTATAATAAAATTAAGAGCAACAGGAGGACAAATTACATAACATTACATTATGTATGTATTATAAATGATGTATAATATATGTGACATGTATGTAGCTAGTGCTAATAGGCATCTTTTGTCAGCTAGCACGAGGCTATCTGAAAAGAACAGTACATACCCCATCTAATTTTTTTAAAGCAAGTTGGAGCTCTTACAGGTCCATTTTTCCAGATTTTATGACATTCACTGCACTAAATGTTATATTTTCTGGTAAAATAGACTGCTTAATTACAGAAAACAATGCTTAATAAGTTTATAGTTTACCAGTGAGTTATTTTAATTTGACATACTTATACTTATCAAATATGAAACTTTGATTTGTTCTCTTCAGTTTCTGACTGTTTTTATACACCTCTGAGCAGACGCTATCTTTGTTTTTCAAAATAACTCGAGACAAATTGTCTATAATTCTAATTTTTATTTACATTTCAGTCTAAACACGTTGTTGTACACATTGTCGCGGGGGACAGGTGACACGGTGCATTGTTTTTGAGCAAACATTTCGAATCACAAAGTTTTGGTCGCGGAGGTCAGGCTTGGCACGTGCAACGCGAGATCCCTCTAAAAAGCAAGCTTAATGCTATTTATGTCAAAATGTATATAAATGTACCAAAAGGGTTACTGGTCATATATATTCCGACGACCTGACAAGTTTGCAGTTCTTTTAAAGCCACGAACCCACACAGGTAAAATATTGTAAGTGTCACAGAAGGGTGTAGTGAATACAACCATGTTTTGCACTTGTTGAAATCAACGTATTTTAAATCACTTTTGAATAATGTAATTTCTTTTTTTCTCTTAAACAGATTGTTTCTTAAAAAACAAGAAAACAAGTTCATGTAACTTTGTACAGTTACTATAGGTACAACTTCATCATATCGAGGTTTAATGGTATTTAATTGTATTAAATGTATTGATGATGAGAAGAAGGTGAGCTGGAGCAACAGACTTAATTATTCAACCAGCCCCCATACACAGACCGACGGGCCCAAGAGTCCGTGTGTGCATCGTGTTGCGACGACGACGTCAACCACAAGAGGCGACGCCTACGTCGAGCAGCGTCTACAGCAAGAGGCTGCGCCTACACTGAACAGTTGAGATCTGAGGATCTAATCAATGCCAGCCTTAACAGACATTAGGATTTTAAGTGTTTTCAGAGGACGTCGATACCAGATTGTTAAAAAAAAAGGGTCGTTGGGGAGTAAGAGGGCTAGCTTTTGGTGAGGGCAGCATTCCCTTTTTCTCTCACTGCTTTGCCTTACACCAACCCTCTGTGGAGTCAGGTACCCACTCCCGACAGCTGGGTCGACTGAGGGAAGTTTTCTGTGGCAGAAAGGTATCGAACCGGCACCCTACCGCGTTTGAACACTAGTGCTCTAACCAAGCTTCCCGACTGAGGCTGTCAATAATTCGCCAAACGAGTGAGTCGTTCTGTACTCTCAGCAAGATCTTATAATGAGGTGTGTTTCCCCTAAGCCATGCGTCGGAGCTAAAGGGATCGCTGAACAAGAAGTGAACTGTTGGATATATTTCAGTGTGTGTGTGTGTGTGTGTGTGTGTGTGTGTGTGTGTGTGTTCCATTTAATAGGCACGAAGAAGTGATTAATTTGAAATTAAACCTTTGTTTTTAATTCAATGATTCGTGAACAGTGCACATGAAACTTATTGGATGTTGCTGTTGTTTAGGGTTACTTTCTGTTATTGATGATTAAAGTACGTCAGACCTGAACACACACACACACACACACACACACACACACACACACACACAGAGAGATATCAAAAACTAGGAACATTTCCTCAGATCACTGAAAACGCTCTTTGAAGTTTAACCTTCGTCCTCGTTTGCAAAATCAATGATGCGAGCCACGAAGAACAAAGACCTCAGCACGGTTTTAGAGCATAAGTAATGCCTCGGGTCTTGTTGGTGCACAATCGAATGTTCTGGTCTCTGGCACGGCCCATCAGCGGCCGCAACCCACTCCACATGAACTATGTCATGGTTAACCCTTCCTCCGCCCGGAACCAATCATGATAGAAAGTTAGACTGGCATCGCGAAAGTTGGTTTAAAAATATCACTGAGAGGATCCATCTCAACACTGCTAGGGATAGAGGACTGGCCACGGCTATTGCACCTCTCGTTTCCTCCGAACTCCCCATAAGTCCACATAAAGTCTGGGACCAAACCAAAGCTAAAGTAAGCTAAACGGTTCAAAAAGGCATCGGGGGAGTTAGACAAGACAAAAGTTCGATCCGTGGTTTGTGAGGAAGTAGGGGGCATCGTCAGTTTACCCAGCCCAGAGTAATGTGAATGAAAAGGAATCAGAATAGAGGACATTTACATGCAATGTACCCAAGCCTCGTCAAAATTATTAAAAGGACAGAAATCAGTCTTTCATCTTGTTCACTATAAGTCATGCCGATGTAATGTGCTTTCTCGAATGTTTATTTAATGTCGTGTGGTTACTGAAGGTCTTAAGTGTAAATTTTCTTACCTCATTCAAGAATCTCTCTCTCCCTTTCTCTCTATGTGTTCTTCTGGGTTTTTCTCTGTCTGTCTGTCTGTCTGTCTGTCTGTCTGTCTGTCTGTCTGTCTGTCTGTCTGTCTGTCTGTCTGTCTGTCTGTCTGTCTGTCTGTCTGTCTGTCATTTTGACGAAGCTGCAGCATCAAATAAACTGTCTAGCCTGTAAGAAAACCCGTATTAGAAGATGAAGTCTAAACTACTAAAATATTGACGCTTATAAAAATATGCAAATTACACAGGAGAGCAAGCAAAGCTATGACAAAAACAATTAGGAAACAACTGGCACCATGCATAGTTTAATGCCATTTAATATAAATATAATGAACATAAAGTACATAACTCTGTGCGTGTGTGAGAAAGAGAGAGCGTACGCGCATATATATCTGGACGCACACAGACACACATAAAGAGCTATGTACTCTTACATTCAATTATATTCACATAATATATATCTATATATATATATAGAAACACGTACAGTCTATCTTTTATATCAGCTGGTTTTGCATCCGAGGATTCGATCAACCACGAGCCGGAAATATTCACACACAAACAAGTCCAGAAAGTTCTAAACCTTGATTTTGCCGTGCCCCGAGCACTGTGGGACATCCACCCCGATGTCTAGAGGAACCCTCCCATTTTGCACATTCTCAGTCTCTCCCACGTGTTGCTGACGTGCACTGTGTAGATAGACTACAATAGGCGCGTCTGTACTGAACATGTATGGACTTTTTTCTTGCAATTGTTTGTTAAACAATGCATTATAACAACTATATATATACATATATTAACATTGTATTAGGTAAGAAATAATCTAGAAATCATTAAAAATATACAGAAGAATATGCGTAAGAAGCTATGTGCAAACACTTCGACGGCATTTTATGAAAGATGTTAGAGTATCCACGGATTCTGGTACCCATAGGGTGTCATGGAACCAACCCCCCCCCCCCCCGTGGATACTGAGGGCTCACTGTACATGTTTAACTGTATATTAACATAAACTTTTGTATCGTGAATGTATGTAGGATGAATAATAATATGAAATGCATACGAGATAAATCATAATTTTAAAGTGACAACCATTTTTTCCAGTTATATGAAAATGCTCAGTTGTCTATGGATGTAATCTGCATGTTGCTCAGTATGTGTAAAGCTATGGTATGTTGAGTGTGAGAGGCTCACTTTACACAGTGACTGACGCACAACATTTGTTTTAATGATTTAATGAAGCTCAGTGCAGGCTGGATGCTATTTTCCCACAGCTGGATGGAGGCTGCCTTTCCATTCTCTAAATGCACGCTTACAAACATCTCCAGAAAGAAGAAAGAAGTTAAAATCATGGGGTCACAGTTGTACACAGATACACCTGATTAACATATAATCCCAGCTCTCCCAACGTCTCTGTTGCTGACCTCGGGTGGAAAGGTAGCATCTTGCAGTGAGCTCTGCCCAATCATTAAAATTATTGCTCTCAGCTAGTCTTTTAGAGTGGTGTAGAGACAAGTCTCTCTCCCTCTCTCTCACACACACACACACACACAGACCTGGCGGGAGGGGAGGGAACGGGTGTGTCTGTTCTACCCGGGCCCGCGGCTGTGAAGGGGGCCCGGCTTTGGTCAGTAGATTTCTGCCCTTCTTTTCTTTTTCTTTCAAAGAAAGGTCTGAGGACAGAACACCCAAGCATTACACAGGCAGAGGTTGAGTTTCAAGTCTGTGGTATACAATTTCGTGGCCTCGGGTAGGCGGGGCTCGGGTGGGTCATATTCTTGCTGGAGTCGGAAGGTCGCTGGACGCCTAGGATTTATCGCGCGTGAACCGTCTAGAAGAACGGTTGTGCATTGAGATTGCTGGGTTTAGGTGCCACTAAAGGGGGAGGGGGTGGGATGGACTGCAAGCAAATCGGACCCTATTTCGTCAATTATTCAGCGCATGCGCAGTACGCACTCGTCGGTGGTCAAAGCGGAAGGCGGGTACAGCCATTAGTGTTTACTACAGATCGAGATGGGTAAGCACGATCACTGTTGTGTTATTAACTGCCACAATCGTAGATCAAAATACAGAGAGAGAGGAGAAACGTTAATATTTTCTAGTATCCCGATGGGTAAAGGCCTAAAAGCTCAAAAAAAGAAGAAAACTGTGGCTGCAAGCGATCCGAAGAGAGAACTTTGTGCCGAAAGCGCACTCTAAAGTATGCGGTCGACACTTCGTGTCGGGATTTCAGATAAATGACCCATCTTCAATCGACTACGTCCCAACATTACATCTTGGGTATGAAAAATCACTGACCTGTTTGCCTAGTACAGTAGAAAAAATGCAAAAAAACAAAAACAAACTTTGGATATTACAATACATAGTTTTAAAAATAAAGTACACTGCTTTCTTCTTTTACCCCAAATGTACTGTATACTGCTCATTAAGTCCAATAACCACGAATACAGAACTAATTTGGATAATTCAGCTGTTGAAATAATGTAAACCTGTTCAATGTGTTTGCGGACACACCCTTTGATCAGAAATGAAGGCTCAAGAGAATGGATTCTTAGTATATTAGCTGTGGAAACAAACTAATAAATAGAATTTACTCATCCTGCAACGCATTCGCAGTAAGCTTCCTTCGTCGATCCGTCGGCAGACAGTTCTACATAAACCATACAAAAAATCTGCTTCATGGAAGCAAGAACTCTGCATTTAATCAGGAAAGTTTCCTGGCTGCTGGAAGCAACGAACACTTGCTGTACATGGCCATCGCGTACAAACTTGATGGCTTTTTGATTTTGCTGTTTTTCTGCTCCCTGTGTAAAATAGTGGTTACATCGCCAACAACCGGTAGCAGAATAAGTGATTTTTTCCACTCGGAACTTCTTTTTGCTTCAAAACGTTCTTTAGCCATGGCTGATGCTTATAGTGAAACTACTCAAAAGACCGCTACGCGTGTACCCGGCTTCCGACTAGCTGTCCGCAGTCTGAAAGCTACTAAATTCTGATTGGATGTTACCGTACGTCACCGACCCTGATGAAATACCCTCGAAGAGGCAGGTATGTTACTGAGGTGTGGTCACTCTGTGACCCGAGAGGATGGGGGGCCCGCCTCTAAGTGAGAGATGTCAAGGCTGCTGTTTTTTCGTAGTTACTTAGCGACACTGAAACTTTCTTTTACCCTTTCTCCATCACCAAACAAACAACTACATTATTCTACACAGTAGATCCTTGATACCATATTATCCTGTAATACTACTGCAACCAGCAAAATAGAACACATTATTGCAAATAGTCAGGTTTATCACGGTGGTGTCACGGGAAGATTGGACCTGGAGGAGGAGGAGGAAAAGGAGGTGAGCATGAGAAAGATATTTTAAGTTTTCAAATTGCCAACTGGGACAAATAAAGTTGATCATTGTCATTGTCGCGGTGTCCACGCGGTGGGTGGATGGGCGGGTAGGAGGTAGGGAGGAATATAAATGTCACCGGGAAGGGGAGGATTCCGACAACCGTAACTAAAGAAGGTGACACGTTAGGAGGGACGATCGGACAACCTCAGGCGATGTACCAACCTCGTCGTGCAATAACACATCCATTACCTTTCCCTCTAGTCTCTGACCTTTCGCTCTTCGCCCAAGCAGCACCGGGTAAGGAGATAATCTCTACCCACCATCTGTCCCCCACAGCCACCTCGAAATCTTTCTTATCGTACGCTAGTTGTATTCAAGGAAGCTGTTACATATGTTGCTGTATATTGAGTTTTGTGGTGGCTGCGACACTTGTTCATCGAGTAATAACATGCTTATATTTCAATGTCGTTTTTAGGGAGCTTTGTGTAACCTACCATTGTTTCACGATTTCAAAAAAGAAGGGAGGAGGAGGAAAGTTTATATATGTGCTATGACACAAATGTTAGCTTAGTTTGTCTATGTTTTTATTAAACTGCTCCTTTTCTCGACACACAATCCAGGTACAGGCAGATCATGTTGGCCCAGTTTTGGTTTAGAGGCCAGTGACTGTGATGTCAGCAACTGCCACCCGTGGGCCGGAATGCATTGTTGCTGCCCACCTAAGGGGTAGAAGGTGATAGTTTCAGGAAGATTCAATGGGATGGGATTTCATGGGAAATAAATGGTCGGGGTTTGGAGCACTTGGAGGTGGAGACCGACATCTTTATGGGATGTATAGGCGTCAGCAGTCAAGTCGCCGTGTGTTTGACCAGGACACTTAATTTTCCCCTCCCTTTTGCTCGGTGTCCTTGAACCAAAGAAAGCTTGGACAGTTGGACCTTAGAGATAGCTATATACACTAAGTTAACATCTTTTCACACCGCACTCTCCTGCCTGTCACACTCTGTCTTCTAGACTCGAAACGCCGAGATGAGCTGGACTTTCTTTGCTTGGTAAGTACAGTATTTTTTATTTATATTTCTATGATTTTCTGTTTATTTGTAAATAGCATTTGACAGAGCAGGAACATCAGCGTCGATGAGAGTGACTAGCAAGCGTCTCCAATTGACTGACAATAATGAAGTTTGTGAGAAAAGCTCATAAATATAGTCTTACAAAGTCCTTAGTCAGCAGGTAAACTGACAATATTGGTATTGCATTACTTTATTTCTATGTATTGTTATAATTCAGATAAAATATGTTAAACATTTCTATTATTATGTCGTTGTCGCAAAACTCTCGACCTTTTGATCTACTTTAATATTAAAATTAATAACAGTTACTTGCTAATTAGTCTTTAAAACATTTGCTTTGTCTTAAACTAATGGATAGTGACTGATGGGGGTTGACGTTGACCGATTTTGCTTCGTAAAAAGTTCGATGTATTCAAAATTCCTGCCTTAAAGAGTTTGAAGGTGTTCACTTCAGTACAAATATGTGTTTCTTATGTAAGTTGATAAAAAAAAATAACTGATGTGCTTCTGCCGTTGACGTAGCATCCCTCACTCTGGGGAGGTTTTCTATGGAGCGGGGTACAACAAGTTTGATCCTTTAACATCATGTTTCTTCATTTACTAACCACTCACGTGTAAACAACTCTTTGTTCAAGGAGTGATGTAGATTCTAGTGCACTTGTTCTAATGTTTACAGTCTATATTATGTTACTCAATGAAATGTAGATATTGACAATCGAACTGTGAGCATAATATTATATACTGGGAAATGATTTTGCATTTTGCACAATTATAAGAGCCCCGGGGAGTAGTCTGTCCCGGGGCCCGTGTTGGCTTCACACACACACACACACACACACACACACACACACACACACACACGCACGCACGCACGCACACATGCATGCATGCATGCACGCACCACAAGTACAAAAAGACACACTTCTTCTCTATTTCTTTCATCTTCTCTTCTTTCATCTTCTTTTCTGTTCTACCATCTGATTAAACCTTTCAGCTTTTTCCCTATATACATCATTTCCATTTGCATTAACAGCTATTTTCGAAAGTATCCATATCAATGTTAACACTGTGTTGTGTTACTTTTACATTCAGGTTCGGTTTAAAACTGTGGCCTACTCATAAACTCACACTAATAACCTGTCAAGGAATCCTCAAGGAGACTAACAGGAAAAAAATGAAAGAAAACATTGTGAAGAGCACCAGACCAAGCTGCTGATTGCAGTATTGCACGAGACTGTGTTTAGTGCTGAACACTAGTGTTTTGGTCACAGCGTGCACACAGCAGTTCTGACACTCAGCACGTGCTGTACGTAGCTGTCTGGATACACTTGTCCTCGTGAAGGTTTTTAGATACACATTGGGTTCCACATCGCTCTTGAAATCTGTTCAACTCGATAGCTTCCATGAGCGTGGCTGCTCTTGGCCTGTGCTATCACACGGCTTTATTTGTGTCGCCCTCCGGGCAAATTGTGTCAGGAATATTCCAAGATGTTTGTCTCGTCCTGTGAAAACATGGCGTCGATCGCTAATGTAGCTCGAGAGCACTGATTGACCTACGAAATAAAAATTTTAATGGTGGTGAGTTTGCGCGCGTGAGAGACAGAGCACGCTGAAACATCTGGTTTCACTACGGACAGGTATCACAGAGCAGAAAATGCCTCTGAATGTGTGTATGTATGTGTGTAAGTTTGTATAAGTATGTTTACATGGATGTGTGGATGAAGATATGTTTGTATCTTTTGCGAGCATTTTGTTTCCATGCTATGCAAGGGTGGGTCATTTAGCAAACAAAGATTTCATGTTTCACTTAAGAAAAGTTTGTTTCTGAAGACGACGTGAATGATTAAAAAAAAAAAAAGGGAAACAGGTCTGCGTTAAGGCAAGGTGCAACTCCGTCCGTTCGTCTGTTTTATTCTTTATCACTCTTCTCACTTGTGTGTCCGCTGTTTCAATCAGATGTCCTCAAAGTTATTTCGGAGTTGTGGCGAAGTCTCCCGCACCACCCGTTATAGCTTCACCACAGACTGCAATGTGGAAAACAAACGCTAGTCTCGTCAAAACAGGTCCGTCTGATATGGCTACTAAACACTCCTCCCCTCCACCTCGACACACCCACACACACACCACCACCACCACCACCACCCTCCGTCTTAGTGAGTGTTCTCGACTGACCGTGTTCTTGCATAAATTGTGTGCCAAGCGACCCCCCAAACACAGACTCTGCGCCGTCACCTTTAACCGTTGTTAAAACACACTGTTGGTCCCAGTGGGATACATCATGTGTCGTCTAAAGTAAATACAGAAACAAGATACTAAGTACTGCCAAGCAAACTAACCTACTTCTGCGACAGTATATGTGCGGGCGTGAAATATAAAACAGAACATTTCCAGAAAATTAAATATTTAGAATACATACTCAATACCCACTTCCTTCTATTGTTAACATTATTTGCCATCTTGCTTAACAGCATCACTTGCCGACAAAAATCTACATACAGGAGCCTCTTCATTACACGTGTCGTATGCCTCCCCCGTCTGTTGCAAGCTTGAAGACCGTGCAACAATCAACAACACATTTGCCAGCAAGATGGTGAGCAGTGCGGCGCCAGTCAACGTTTATGTATGGGAGGTACATGACAGTAATTTGATTGAATGTCTTAGACGCCCTCCCGGCCACAGGCAGTGCGCGACAATACAGCAATAAAGATGGTGAGATGTCGGCTTCTTCCAAACCACATCCTCCTCCCTCCTCTCTCCTCTAGCGCTGAGGAGAGAGGAGGGAGCGTGGCGATCATGAATATTCATCAAAGAATTCACACTAACAATGACATCACTAACTGAACTGCTGACCTGTTGAGTGTCAGCATCACCTTTGTTAATAAGACAGTTAACGGCGGTGCTACAAACCGTTCAAGCTGGAATGAGATATGAGGAGGAATCATCGCAGGATTAGCACATGAAGTTTGATGCCACTAAAACTCCAGAAAAAAAGTGCAGATACTTCTTCAGCAACATGAACATATCTTTCTATCTCCACTAACAGTCTGTCTGCCAGAATAATAAGTGTAACTGGACGGCTGGATACAGTATGACGGAACGAGCAATAATCTTCAAATTCCATCCAAATATGGTTTATCTTCATCTTCTTTTATTTCATCTATAATTTTTTCCTATTTCTCCTTCAATGTTATCACTATTATTACCCTATATCTAGCTTTCTTTGTCTCTCTCTCTCTCTCCAGATGTTCGGACAAGATAGGCTATTAGACTTTTCTTCTGCACACGTCGTTGGTGCCTGCCTCTAGTGCTTTTAGATATATCTGAAAGTTCAAAGAATGTCTTGCACTTGCACTGCAATCAGACCTCCCCCGACCGAGCGCATCTCCAAACGAAAAAATGATATTTAAAAAAAAAGTCGATGGTATGTGCTATTAATACATTAATTACTATCTTTGTGACCCTCGCCTCTAGTAGCTCCCTCTCCGCTTCTTTCCAATTCCCACCTCCCGATCAAAGTTTAGATGGTAGATCCCCCGAGATAAGCCCTCCCTTGCCCTTATTAAATTTTGAAAGGGCTAGCAAGCATTAGACGTTGATGAGAACAAACATTACAGTGTCAAACAAATGTTCAAATCGGCGCAGGCCGCCGCCAATTTCCATAGCCCGTTGTCAGACGGGACCGAAGCGGGTCCTCCCCCGAGGGATTACACTCCGTGCTATTCAAGCGGGTAGGGAGCGAGAAAGCTTACTGGGATCTTCTGTGCCGTGTCTCGGTGATGACAGCAATATAGCTGGCCCTAATGATTTGATAAGCTCTCTCCACCACGACCTGGCTGTTTCAAATATTTGCTCATTTGGCCTTCTGATTCCGGTCTTCGACGCAAGCGTTTAAAGCTGCATGAAAATGGTTGGTGGTGGGGATTGGGGGGGGGTAGGTTTGAGGGGTGAGGGATGTGGACGGTGGATGAGAAGAAGTACACCTGCGTCGACGAAATGAGGTGGTGGTTGGAGACGATTGCAATAAAATGCCTCCTGGACACAGTGGCCACAGGATACGCCTATGTTTACACTGCGCCTTGTCATCTGCAGATGTGAAGCGTGTTTCGCGTTTAAAATATTCCCAAGCAGATTCTATCCCTTCTCTCTCTCTCTTTCCTACTCGCTTGCCCGCGCTCCCCTCTCTCAAGCTCCATTTCATTTTCTATCCACATTTGATGAAGTTCTATTTCTTAAGAAGGTTCATCACAATTATTCCACTGGTCTCCATGATCTCCAATCTCTTCTCAACACCCAACCCAGCCTCTGGGCTCTCTCTCTCGTGCTCCCTCGCTCGCTCGCTCGCTCGATCTGCGTTACATGACCACGTCTTTCCTAACGGCGAGCGGACGCCCGCACGCATGCACAGCACAAGCGCAGGCAGTTTGCAGTAGGGCTGGTCTTGATGGGCTACACAGCGTGCTTGAATGCTCCCGCTAATAGATTTATGCTGTGTGTACTATACCTCTTTTATTTCGATCATTATTCGCCCGATCACTGAATTGATTCTCCGCATCGGGACAATAATTCATGGCAAATTGAAGGGTAATTTGCGGGACAGGTGAAAGAAAACAAAAGGGTTTGCTGAGTGGCGGACGGTTAGAGAAAGAGAGAGAGAGTGAATCTCAGAAAGAGAAGGGGGGGGGGATAGTGGCCAGCCACTGATTGGCTGTACGTGGGCATTTAAGGAAGGCGGTTGGCAGATTAGGATCGGGATTAAATGAAGTTTAAGTCAAAGGCTGACAACAACACGGCAGCGCTGGTTGCGAGCGCAACCCCACCCATCAAGCCCCCTTGCGCATTGGGGGGGAAGGCGAGCGGCGCTAGGGAGGAAATCGGGGGGGGGGGGGCAATTTAGCCTGGCCCACTTGAGCGCGGAGGGCGGGAACCTGGCACCGAGTCCCACGTGCTCCGCGAGAGCCTGCAGGACTTAAGGAGCGTAAGCCAAACACCTTGAGCGCCAAGCGAGAACCCTCGCCAGCGCGCGCCAAAGAGAAATAAACGAGGTAAAACCGCGACCAAGGAAAGAGAGAGAGAAATAGTACGCCCCAGAGAGAGAGAGAGAGCTGCCATGAGGTAGAACACAGAAAAGTGAAGCTAAAAGACCATTGACTTGAGGGAAGCGATCTGATACGTCGAGGATTCGGGGGAAACCACCCGCCCGCCCGCCACCCCGGCCCCACCCTTTCCACTCCCCACCCTTACCCGCGCGTGCGCGCCAGCCACTCAAGCGTCGGCGGCCGAGAATTTTAGCGCTTTGCGCCAAGTTTCCCTTCAGCCATTCGATCCTGCAAAGTGGCGTCGTTTGTGGCTCGACAAAGCATCCCTCCGAAAGATTGTCGGCGATGACTGCAGTCAGAGCCTCGTAAACTGGCGATAACGCGGCTGTGGTGGTGGTGGTGGTGGCGGCGGCGGTGGTGGTGTTGTGTGGGGGAGGTCAACGAGGAGAGCGCCGCAGCAGACTCGTTTACTACGCTCGGACAAAAAGTCTCGTTAGCCGGGGCTGGCCGCTAAACTGTGCTTGTCTGTCCGTCTGTCTTGTTGGCCTGCCTGCCGCTGCTTTGTTTGGCCTGGACACCGGCAGTGTCTGGACTTCTCTTTCGTCACATCCCCCCCCACCCCAACCATTGCATTTTTCTACGACGAACGTTTTCCTCTTCGATTTCCGAAACCTTCCACCACGACGGAGTGGTTGTGTCTCCTGGAGAGTAAGTCGGCACAGAGAGGAACCTCTGAGGTGGACAACGTTGACAGTCGATGTAATGTTAACACGAAAGTGTAAGTGGACTCGATAGCGACATGAAGGTGTAAGTGGAAATTACTCAAAAACCGTTGAAAGTCGACTTATTGACACGAAGTTGTGCCCAGTCACACTACAGGATGTTTCACGTCCACTTCATTGACCTACTGATCCAGTCTTGCTTCATCTGGACCATCGTTTGTCTCTGTTACTGACTCGCTTTCACTGACCACGAAGACATTTACCCTGTCTCCTTTATCAGTTCTAGAAGAGACAAAAAAAAAAGTAACCGTTATTTACGCAGATTGCACGTTCTTCACACATTCGTCATAAGTCGTGGGAATTTTCTTTTTTCCTCTTTCGCAAAGCGAGAAGATAGAGGGAAATGGCTATATTAAAGCCCGGCAGCAATTAATTAAGTGACGAGATACTTGCTGGGACGGCAAGCACATTTCCATCGACTGGCCTGAAAGAGGAGAAGTTTGTGTCAAAAGCAAAAAGGCTCGCTATTTCATCAGCTGTTTACAAAAGGGCTGCACGTGCTGGTTTCCGAGCGTCAGCCATCAGCCCCCATCTTTTTAAAAGAGGACAGGGGGGGCTTTTTTATGTGTAATTTCCCTCCACTTTCCAATCTCGGCAAATCTCAACTTTGATAAGGAAGGGAGGGGGAGAAGAAGGGAAGGCAAGCACTCCCTCCCCGACTTATCGATTTTCGCTTTGAAAACGAGGAGAGAGAGAGAGAGAAGCCGTTTAACGGCGGGAGAGGGGAGAAAAAAAATGTATGCCAGAGATGACTGCGGCAAGTGTTGAAGATCGGGTTCTGATTTTTCGAGATAGTTATTGCCGGCTGGGATTTTTTTTTCTTGGGTGAGCGAATTCCCAATGTGATGATCACTCTTTATTTAAACTCTTGTAACATCTCGCTTACCCTGCTGCATCTACTCTCCCGTTTTACGGGTGTTCGAATGGTGCTGACCAGATTTGCAGGAGAAGAGAAAAACAATTAATAGATGAGGAAGAAAAAACAATACTTTTGTCTATATCTGGATGAAGGTGCCCTCGGACTACAACCTTCACAAGTAAATACTTCTTGCTAACCTACGGTTTTAAAAATACATTGACGACCGATTGAAGCAGGGAACAACTTTTTTCTGGGGTTGTACCGAAAGAAGGCGCCTCTGTTTTCTGTCACAGAATACGTTGTCAGGGAAGCGCTGGTTAGGTAAGAGGCAGCCCTGCCCACCAGCCTGTCACGTCGGGAGTCTCCCCCTCCCCACCATCGTCAAGGACAGCGCGCCACGACGTCGCCCACGACGGACCACCATCGATCGCCCTCGCAACGACCGCAGTCTTTGTCACCGGTGAAGAACCACGTCGTGGAAAACAAAGACGCGAATGTTGCACACCCAGATTGGAATATCAGGCTCCCGCTGCCAGCCGATGGGTGCTTTATTTTAAAAAAAATTTCATTGCTGCTCTCGTTAACAGAGGCATCTGGCATCTAGCGCATTAGTGGGCGGCGCGTGAAATTTCTCCAGCGCCGTCGTCAAATCGCTTTTTTTTCTGGAAGTTCAATTTGTCTGTTCCTCCACATTACCTCTGACCCACGAGGTGACCAAGGGTGTCTCGATTCTCATAAGAAAACGGAAACAAAAGAAGAAAAGCATTGACGTAACTTGATTAACAGCGAGTTGTGTCAGCACGCGGAGTTGTGCATCGTCTCCTGCTCATGTTACTGTGTGCTGCTACAGTCGTGGCCCTTTCTCATCTTCCCTATCGTTGGTGGGGAACTGACTGAACAGCCCGAAAAGGTCTTCAGCCAGGCGGACAGCCCTCTTCCTTCTAAATCCTGTGTGATGGTGATGCGGGACGGGGCATCGTCCAGCATCTTGTGCCACATGGATAGGGGCACATCCAGCCAGACCGGCACCAGCATCGGGCACCCGGTGGGCATCGCTGGAGGGGTGAGCGTTGGCATGATGGTGTCGCGACAGGTGCAACACCTGGCCGGCTTCCCGCTGGTGGTCAACGGGGGGAGTTTAAACCCCACTGTCACTTACACTACCCCCCGAACGTGGCACCCGCACATCTACGAGCGGCCACCCCGACAACCCACATCGTTCCTGATCGCGGACATCCTGGGCATTAAAGACTCTCTGCACCGCCAGGAAAAATGTACACAACCATTGTCGCCTGAACATAGGAGCTCCCAGCATCATCAACACCAACACCAACACCAGCGCCATCACCACCACCATCATCATCAGCAACAGCAGCAGGTCAAGTCTCGCCTGACCTCCGTCGACGACGCGGAACGCCGGGAGACGTCGACACGAGAAAACAGTGCAAAGAACCACAGCAACAACAACAACAGCAGCAGCAGCAACAGCAGCAGCAGTAGTGCTCGGTCAAACAGTGGGTCACCACATTCTCCGAATTCAGGTAAGGGTTGAGAGGTCAAAATATGTACTAATTATTTGTAGATGTCGTAGAGAGTGATTATCTTTGACACATTCAGTTTTCTTTTTCCCTCTCTCTCTCTCTCACACACACACACACACGCACCCACGCACGTGCACGTGTTCAAACCCACACATTTAAAGACATTAAACAAATAAAGAAGGCTGCGTAGGCGGACAATGATAACTCGGCAAGACTGATGTGTGATGAGATCTCTTGGGCGACGGGACTTGACAAGACAGCTATTGTTCTGTTGCCCTCATGGCGGCCTGAATGGCTACACAGACCTGATTCAGAGCTGAAGTGACTCAGCCTTCACCAGTCAGCGGCGTGAGAGCATTGTAATCACCGGGTTTTAAGTGTAATTAGGCCGTCCCTATGCAGCTCCCAGACCCTGATCCCTGACGGAGTATGCGCACATGGACAACTACCCACTTATGTTTTTAGATTGCAACCCCTGTCCTCACTACCATCGATGATTTTCTTTCTTTCTTTTATTATGCCTTTTTATTTTAAATCCGTAATCGTATTATTGGATTCTTCAAATCTCCAGAAAATGAACTTCAACATAGACTTCACTTATTTTTAAAATCGAATATTTAGGGGAACTTTTTTTTTGAGAAGTAATGCATTAAGCTTATAATTTTCATGAAAGTTTTCAGACTTTTGGAAAATGGGAGATGGCTGTTTGGAAGGAAGGATAAATATTTCAGAGGAAAAACAAACAAAAAAAGTGAAGAAGAAGAAGAAGAAGAAGCTTATGCATCCTAGCAAGAGAGGCGAGAAGAGTAAATATTTCGAATAGGAAATAATCGCGAGAAAATAATCTCCAACACTTATTTTTGACTAACCGTTTGTGTAAACGTTACCCTACTGGATTTTTTTTTTTTTTTTAGTTTGTTTTCCCCCGCTTTTAGTCGTGGATTCTTGGTTCCTACGGTGAATTATTGCTTCTTATATTTTGGGATTTGTTTAACTCCGCCACCATTGCCTGCACTAGCCTTATTAATCTTAGTTGTCTGTAGGTTCCATCATCAGGAAGCGTAGATGTCATGACCAGTCAAAAGACACTAATTGGAGTGTGCGGTGAACAAGATTGAAAGCAAGTGACACTCTAGTTTAATTTGTAAAAATCCCGTAAACGTGAAAAGTAAAAATACGAGAAACATGACAAGAAAGGAAGCAGCTTGACGCACTTCAAGATGAAGATATGCATGGGAACAAACACAAACACAAACAAAACAAAAATATCGAAAAAGTTCAAGTAACTAAGAAAACCCACAAACAAGACATTTCCTTTGGCGGTTTAAAATATCAGAATCTGATATTTTTTTATTTAAATAGAATGAATTATTCTGTAAAACATCAACAGCAAGGTAAGAGGCCGCTAGGTTAGCCGATGGTCAATAGTTTATTTGTTTGCTGAGTGACTATAGTTGTTGTCTTTTGACTCGAATAAAGTCCTCGCTTGACGATCAGGCCTTCTGTGAACAAACCAAAGAACCCGAGCGACAATATTATATCTTTCTCATCCACTTTGGAAACTGATGCATAAGCAAGAGGAATAATTTACTATCCAACCGTGATTTAGTCTGGATCAGAGTGTACTTAATTACACTCGAGGCAAACCATTTAAACAATTTGTTTTGGGGGGTGGTTTGTTTTTGTTTGTTTGTTTGCAGAAATAGTTTTTTAAACCATACCCAGCTGAAATATTTAATCTTCCATTCAAATGATTAGTTTTAAATGATTAGTTAAATGATTAGTTTTAAATGGTTTTGTCTTCCTAAATATAAATCATCAACATAAATTTAAAAAAAAAACAAACACGGAAGCTATTTAGGAGGTGAGATGAGTTATATATGCAACGAACTCGCAGATGTGTGTGTGTGTGTGTGAGTGTGTGTGTTATTTGTAAATGGTTTTGACTAGACTGTTTTTATTATGTAACATGTAACACAAGACAAAAGTGTTATCAGAGAGGAACAATACTGTGCAGTACAGAAAAGTCTGTAGCCATACCAAAACATTAGTCACTTGCTGGTATTAGTCATATGTTAAGTAAACTATTAGCGGTAGTAAAGGAAGAGACAAGAAGTGGTGGCAAGAGGACGAGAAGAGGAAGGTGAACCAGTAATAATCGAAACACTAAAGGTAGAAGTGGTGGTTAAGAAAGGATGAAGATTAGAAACAGATACAGGTAAGCAGCACCATTAACAGTTGAGTAATAACAGTCCACACTCATTTTTGCATCGTGGTGTTTTTAAACATCATTTTTTTTAAAGCCATCATCGAAGTGGCCTCCGCTGCCGCTGATGGTGTTATTTCGCAAAACGAACGACGATTCTTCCTGTTTGTCTGACCAGGCCATACGTCAGGATGCACAGCACCTCCGCCACCATTTCTTCTGTGCTGTCACCTCGAGATTTACGGTTGCTCCCAGGCTATGCGAGCCCCTTGTTTTATTCATGCTCTCGATCATTACCTGCGCCATGCTTCGCCTGTGTTTTTAGCCATTGAGCAGGTAAACGTTTTAACGTTGGATGGATTGTATTGATCCCCCCCCAACCCCTGGCGACCCCTCCATTAGAGGGCGACCTTACAGTTCTGGGGAGGTCTCACCAGTCTCAGGTGGCCGGAATGATTTTTTTGAACAGCGAAGCTCAGCGTGTTGCTCGCAATAGGAAGCGGAGGTCAGGAGGGCATCGTGTGCTACAGCCTCGTAGTATTGACTGCTTTCACTCTCGACCATGAAACAATTTTATAATTGCCGACTGCCGGCAAAAGTATGTTCATGCTAATGAGCATATCGTTTTTTCTCATCTCGTTCTGTGTGCTGTGTGTGTGTGTGTGTGTGTGTGTGTGTGTGTGTGTGTGTGTGTGTGTGTGTGTGTGTGTGGAGTTTTTGTGGTTTGCAATCCGTGCTGCTGTCTTTGTTTCAAACGCGGTCAGTTTATTGCCAATCGTGGAAATTCTCTATATAAGCGCATTGTTATTATTTTAATTTATTACATATAAACAAATATAAACACTAATCTTTCCGCGTCATCCAGCCGATCTACTGATTTTATGTTAGTTTGTGAATGTTGCTGAGCCATTTCTTTAGACATTTTTTTTTTCGCAAAGCTCGTCAGCTTTGTGATTATGTGTGATGCCTGGAGGAAAACAATTCTTATGATAATAAACCCGTTACCTAAAGTACACATCTCGTGCATTACGCTATGTGAACTGCCAGTTCTCGCACAGACTCCGTGGCTTGCACGAGATGTTGAGAGCAGTCAGGAGGAAGTGAGCCATGCGTTACACGGGCAAGCTGCTTCGCATGATTGACCCGGCGCCCTCCTTCTGGGTCCATCGTGCTCTTGTTTCTCGGGCAACCGTTGCGCTTGTCCTGCTAGCCACTCATTATCTGAGTCGCCTTGAAGTTCTGCTGAGGTATGGGGATGGAGGCTGGGTGGAGTCGGAGGGTGGAGAATTCGCATGGTTATGTTAGTTAGGTGTTACATCTTTGTTATAAACTCAACATTTTTGTCGTTGCGATCGCGGGTTCTATTCTCAAACTTTGATCCAAGTTGTGAGAAAAGGCTGATGCATCAAATAAAATTTGCAAATAAAATGTTAAGACAGCTAAACAGTTTTAATGAAACTGATCAAATAAGCTCAACCACGACTTGCTGATAAATCATTCAAAGTAAGAAACTCGATCTAGACAGCTTTTTATATCTATTTATTATATGTAGACTTAGGTAGTAAAGTTTATACTTCGATAAAAAAAATACAGTTACTAAATCTTAAACAATAATCCAAAGTCGTTACAAAAGGTTTCAGGAGTTGAAATAATAGACCTGTGAACCTTATTGCAATAATATGTTTAATATAAATATAAGCTGAAGAAATGAAAGCTATAAATTTAAATCAACACACAAAAATTAAAATGCACTTTAGAAAACAATAAACTGCGCCCACAAATGCGAAAGATATTTTAAGAGATAAAAATAAAAGAGGTAGGGATTTTTTTTTTTAATCTGAGCACATAAAGTGTTCACAGATATTCCTGTGAAATCAAAACTCGCTAAATGCTGACGTCAATAGCCGAGCTCTCCGAGGTTCGCCTCTGCTAATAATTTATTTCCATCTGTCCTTTGCCCAAGTCTCTAAACGCCCGGGAGAATGAGAGGCAATTATTAAGACCGAAACATTGGGCATCAGTCATGAAGCTGTTAGAGGGGTGGCGGTGGTTGGGGGTGAGGGTGAGGGTCATGACGGGGGGAAGAAGCATGTGGCTTGGCAGCTCTGCAGGCATTTGTAGGGGGGGGGAAGGGGTAGGCGTGCAAGACAATCGATGTGGCGCTCGATCACATGGGCGAGAAGTGTTGGGGGGGGGAAGGGGAGGAGGTTGTTGGTGAAGCAGAGGTCGCGTGTGCTGATCGTTGCACGAACCTCACTAAGCAGGTGTTAAAGACTCGGTGCAATCATGTGCTATGCAAGTGACCAGAGGCGGGGGTGTTGGATGGAACTCATTATTCCATTCGTTAGTTTGTACCGTCGGCCGGTCGGATGGACGGTCGATTGTTCGTTCATCGTTTGTTGTTTTGTTTTTTTTAAAGAAAAAAAAAATAAAGTTCGTTTGTTTATTTCAGTTGATGGATAAAGTTTGACAATCACATAAATCGTTTAATCGTTCTGTTGAAAACAATAACAACAACAACAACTCGGTTGGTGTGTCATTTATTTACTCAGTCGTGTTGAAGGGCATGTGTTATGTTGCCTCTGTGTTTACCTCTCCCCCCACAATCATTCCGCTCTCTTCACAAATTCAAAGTAAAAGAGTAAACACTCAAGTAGCAGAAGGTACACAGAAGGGAACAGAGTGTTTTGCAACAGACTAACAAACAGCATTCGCAGTTTTTGACTGATGAACATTTTTATAATCAAGAGCTGAATAAGTGTGCAGGTGATTGTCATCGAGAGATTGTTGTGAAATTGGTCCGTAACTCATAGTCACACTTCTTTCTTTCTTCCTTTCTCTTTCTTTCTTGCTTGCTTTTCCTCTCCTTCATGAGCCTCTTAAAATTTCTCTCAGTAATTTTTTTTTTTCTTTCTGTCCCTCGTTAGGTTTGCTCTGGTCTCCTATTTCTTTTTATGTTTCTGTCTCATCTTCTCTTTCACCTCTGTTAGCTTCAAGCCCCACCGACGCAATCGATTTTGGCAGATTTTAATTTTTTCCATTAAAAGACAAAGGCAAATCAGGACGTGACCAAATTAGGTCGAGCTTAATCTGCATGCGTGATCGCCCTAAATAAAAGTTCTGTTTGAAAAGTCTGCACAAGCATCGTGCTTTCTAACATCTCTGGACTTTCCTGTGCGAACTCAGTTTTCAGGGGACTGTGTCAGTCCTCTTCTGCAACGAATCACGAAAAGTCAGAGTATCTTCTTACAACTAGAGAAAATAAAATAAGACACGGGGCCTATCATCGCAACTAAAAACCTATTTAGTGACACAACGATATATTACCACAACTAAAAAAAGTGTGTAGTAAGACACCGATTTACTATCACATCAAAAATTCTTTTCTATAATGATTGGTGCTGATTCCACGCTTCTGTAGATACTCTTTCAGAGCCGCAACATTACGATTTTCAAAACTTTTGTTGCTAAATTCGATCAGTGCCCTATAAATGCCATGTTGTTTTGCCCACGCTAGGAAAACGCAACTCCGACAAGGACAAGAACGATAAGCCGCGGAAAACGGTCCATTAAAAGTGTTTAATGAGACAACGATGAACTATCACATTAAAAGAAATTATGTAGTAAGACAGCGATAAACTCTCACAAATAAAAATGTATAAAGGGAGACAACTATGTACTATCACAATTGAATAGAAAGTATTTAGTGACACAACAATTTACTATCACATGTAAAGAAATTATTTAGTAAGACAACGATATACTATCACGATTAAAGAGAGTGTTTAGTGAGACAACAATATACTCAAGAAATTAAAAAAAATTAAAGTTAAACGACAAGATTCTCCCGCAACAAAATCAGATTTAAAATGCCTCAGTAACTACAGAAAGTATTGGTAGACGAAGACCGGCAAACTTAAAAAAAAAAAAAGACTAGTGGGTACTCCCGCAACTTAAGAAAGTAAAGTGAAACAGAGATAATTCTACAGCTAAAAAGGATAAACTAAGAAGTACTCCTACAGTTAAAAAAAGTAATCTCAAGCTAAAAGATAGTGATGTCCTTCACTAATAAAAATAATTCAAACAAGGAGGTACTCCTACTACTAAAGAATGTAAACTCAAACTAAGAGGAATTAATGTTGTTCACTAATTAAAAAAATCAAACTAAAAGGTACTCCTACAACTAAAAAATGTAAACTCAAACTAATTGGTAATAATTTCTTTTACAAAAAAAGAAACTCGAACTAAATAGAACTCCTAGAACAAAAAAGTCTTGTCGGACTTGATGCACAGTACCAACTTACAATTCTGTACTCATGTACTACAGAAAAATAGATCCTGAGGTAGGCCCGTATCCTATTAAAGTATGTTATTAAGAAAGAAATTACAGTCAGAAAGGCAGGCCTCCAACTGTAAAAATTCAAATTACACTGTTAACACTCCAGCAACTACAGAAAGCAAACCCCCGAGGTAAGCTCGCAGCTAAAAATAAGCTTAAGTCAGACTACTAGGTATTCCTGCAATTAAGAAAAGATAGTCCGTCTACAAAGTACTCCGCTCGACCGAACATATTTATTCGCCTGCCGCTGCGATCGATCAGAGAGACGTTAAAAGTAAGACTTCTCTGACTTGAACGGCGCATTAGATGAACTGGGCACACGTGCAATCACCGATGATTTGCGGTAGCCGGTGGGATGTTGGGGTGTGTGGGGGGGAGTGTTGGGGAGGTACGCTTCCCTCCTCACTTCTGGTGCCACTGCGTAGATAACTGCTTGCAAGATTTACGTTGCATGGCAGTTTTTTTTTCCTGTAATGGTTTTAAATTGAACTGAGCACCTGCTCTGGATTGTCTTGTAAGGCATGTGAAATTGGATGACCTCACAAGCTATCGATTGATGAAAAATTTTGTGTTCTCATTCCAACCTCCCTTTCCCTGTCGAACAGTGTGTTCAATATATGTGCCATTCAGAAGAGAGATTCGCTGGATTTTATTTCGCTGCATCTAATAATAATAAAAAATCATCCATTCTATAGTGCAATATTCCAACAACTGCCCTATACATACAACATAATCCATAAGACAATCACAGTCGATAAAGCAAAACGAGGAACAACGAGAAGACCGCGCGCCGTCAGATGGAACGGCAAAAACACATTTAGGAACATTTTCTGTAAACAAAGAATAGTGAGATGAGAAGATCGTGATCCGGTGACATAATATCAAACGGTAGAAGGTGATCATCACTGGGACTGATCATGATTAGCGACTCAAGATGGCTGCTGTGTCAAAAGAAATGACCGAAACCAGCAAAAGAAGACAGGGGAAACCCGGTAAATTGATCCAATTAGTTTGTATCTTTGTTTAGTGAGGAACAACAAATCGAATTCATCTGCAGAAGAAAATAAAGTGCAAAACGTAGCCAAGGTAAATGCAAACATAAAGATCCATTAGGGATATCCAGATCGAAACAAATCCCCAGCTCCGAAACAAAATAAGGTCCTCTCCTCAGCCTCTTAATAGACGAGACCAGAAAAAAGATGGCGCCGTTTCCCTAGAAAAGTTCCCTGTCTTTCTTCTGCTGCTACAGCAAGTTAGCATCACTGACACTTTTGCCCTCGTCTGGGAACAATAAATGTGAAGTTAGATCAGGATTTTTTTTCCCGTGTGAACTAGCCACATCAACAATCAAGCTAACGAGCAAGCCATTCATTCAACTATTCACTCATTCTTTGATTGGTACCAGCTGACTAACGGTTATGTTGGTCCGGCGGTACTGATCGTCATGGTGGGGGCAAACAACTGGAGAAACGCAGCGGTTGAGAAGACTTGCCTGTCTTTAGTGGGTGGGGGGGGGCGAGGGGAACAGGTCCTGCATGGAACAGCCGGTCCACTCACTCCTTTACCTAATTCTTCCTTCGTCCATCTTGGCGTCGATTCCTCTCTTAAGAATCCTGAAAGACGGTTGCACATAGATTGTTAATTGTTTTTCTCCACCCTATATGAGAAGCTCAGCTGGAAGGTTGTACGTCTTTAAAAGCTGTCACCTCGGGCCATTTCCTCCTCTATGGTCCGGCATTTGTCCTCGATCCAGTTTTCTGCAGCTCCCTTCATTCCCTTCCTGGTGTCTTAATTCATTGTTTTGTTCTTTGGAACTGCTTCGATTTCTGACCTTTCAGTCCAACAATGCTCCAGCGGTATTGTTCTAGTTTATAGGTGAGCTGTTATACCTTGCCACACTGGTGTAATGTGCGGATGTTCCTTCTCTCAGCTATGGTTGGGCTTCAACCATGCCTTTGCTGTCCCCTCCCTGGAGCTTGCTGATGGGGCGTTGTTGCCCTAGGCCACAACCAGTCTCGCATGGTTTTTCTTCTGGCTCAGTTATCCATAGTTTTTTCTCTCGGCTTATACACTTGTTGGTGTCCATCTCTCGAAATGGAACTACAGCCAATAACTTCATCCGAAGGGTCGCCCTGGTCGCGAACACGTGGGCATTGGTCCCTGGCCGGTACTTTCATTTTGGTAAGCCTTCGTCCGCTGATACCGTAGAGGTTTACTCCTTTGGGTTTTATCTTCCCCAAGATTGTCCACAAGGCGTCTGGGACCATTTGCCCTTGCCTAGGGTGGAGGTAGCGTGGGAAAGAGTGGCGTTCCCCGAACGATCGTAAGCTCGGCCGAGGGGTAATGGCCAGCGGCATGTTAGAGCAAGGGTCAATGTTGCAGCTGCAGCAGAGGTCTCTGCCGCTTCGTTCTACCACAGGGAAGATCTACACACTACGCGAAAGTCACTAAAGTACAAACAAATAAAAAGCAGTTTCCAATATGCAAGCCGATTATCCCGACCAGGATGCTGGCCAGGGTTTGATTTGGGTTGAAATGGTCTGAATTCCTTGGACTTGATGTAACCAGCGATTTATGAGGCGACGATCAACAAAGTATTTTCGATGGAGTCGCGCGCTTGATGTAAAGGGTCATGAAGTGGAAACATTTGCCCTACCATACGCAATGTTAAAGCCAGTGCTCCATATGATTTGGTCTGGCCATCTGCCACAGGCACCAGTGACAGACACCGTTCTTGACTGCAGGGAAGGCTTTAAGAGCGCTTGTTGCAGTGCGTTTTCATTTCTATAGCCATCAAAGCTTCCCGGTAACTGAGCGAAAACAAAGTAAGTGTGGAAACAAACACTCGGATGCTTACATAATTATTTCTGGGACATCAAGAGAAGGCGGGAATAATAGTGTGCAAAGAAACAGTTTATATAATTATTTATGGACCGTGTTGGGAGATGGAGGGGGGGCGAATAAGGGGAAGAACAACTTTCAGACTGGAGCAGCTTATTAAGATTCCTGTTTTTTTTTTAATTCCAGTGTTGTTACAGCAAAAGAGTTTGTCAGTGAAAACTGGACACTTCAGTTCTCATCTTAGAGGACTGCATACTTCCATAACTGCTAATGTTTCAGGGGGGGGGGGGTATTTCATTCACTGCAAATGGTTTAGAGGTATTTCCTAAAGGGCATCCACGCCTATCCTCAAAGTGAAGGCCCTGAAACACAGAATGCTTAAAAAGTGTCTTGACAGAATCACACCTGAAGCAGCGCTAATAAAATAGGCGACCGGTGTGTGTGTGTGTTGCTAGAGAACACTGATCTGAGCCCGTCTTTTCTCTGCATCCCTTTAACCCATCACTCTCCAGCACGTTCAGACATAAATGGCCGGGAAGGTCCGCTGCTGGTTTGGATACTCTAGCTAGCGGCCCCTCTTTGGGATTGATCATCGCCTCGCCGCCCCTCTCGGTCGCGGGCAAGAAATTGTAGCCTCGCTCCCGCTGCGCGCGGCCACGAAGACACGTGAGAGCCAGCACCAATCGCGCCTCTCTGAGAGGAGAACAAGTCATCGTGACGATCGATGTCGCTTGATTGCATCGGAGAGCGCCTGTAGGGTGACACCTTGATGTATGGTCCAATCACAACGTGCGCCGGTGGCCATCCGTTAACCCGCTCGCGGTCCGAGGGTTGCCCCTTGCTATCCCACCCTCACCTCCTCTCTTGCTGTCCGAGCTGCCCCTAACATCTCGGACGCGGCATGGCGGCGGCAGATCTTAGGGCTCCGATAACGTTGTCGCGCAGACTGACGGATGCCCCTTCTGGGATCACGCGCTCACCCGTCAACGCGCACACACGCATACACACACAAGCTATCCAGCAGTTTTCACTTCTATCCAAACTTAAATGAGCACTGCACTTGACTGACGGGTTTTGGTTAAGGTTGGGGAGGGAGGGGGTAGGGTAAGTGGGGTAAGAGGACGGAACAAGCCCTCTGCCAACTGCTTCTGTCAACGACTATTCGCGCCCTTTGATCCCCTGACATCCGCAGCTGCCAGGAAAAGGCGAAGACGAGAGTTAGCGGCTCCACCCGTTCTAGGACTAATTGACCTTCGGTTGCGAGACCAAGTTACAAGAAGCTGTTACACTAACACCATGATGAGCGCCTGCAAGCAACGCGGGTACTAGGGCTGCTTGCGCAAGCGTTGGACGGGTGCGGGAGTTTATGTCAAGAAGGACTCTTGTCAATAGACGCACAACTAGGAATGTGACTTATGGTTATTTTTGTGGTTGATCCTTTGGAGTGAAAGAAAAAGCAGGAACATCGCTGACCTGACGACTGGTCGACACCAATACGGGGGATCCAGTACAGCACTGGTCACTAACGTATTCCCTGAAACATCATACGATCTTCGTCAAATTCACTCCTCGAGTTTCCGAAATGCATTTTCTTCAGAGATTACCCCGATAAGCCTTTCCCGAGATCTCATTGAAAATTCCATTGTCCCCCTATCGTTCTCGAAATACAATCCTGTAAACATTGCCATTTACAATAGAGGTACAAGAAGGCGCTTCCGTGAGCGAAATTCAGCCAATGGGAAAGCTGAACTTAAGATGTATGCACATTCGTTACGTCACAGTTTTGACCTCTTAATGTGAATTTGTTTAGGACTTTATGACAAGAACAGGGATTATTCTTTCGGGGCCGGGGAATAATAGTACGTGTACTGCGCTTAAGATAATGAACTGAAAAAAACGTGTACTTTTGCGAATTTTTCTGAGAGGATAAGTGAAACCTTCAGAAGGGTTGATCTTTCAGTTGACGATTTGTCTTGGACTTGGATTACTAATATTTAGGTTGTGACCGTCTCCAGAAGTTGAACCTGCAGTTTGACTTACCTTTCAGATATTCTTGCGTTGTTGCAGTGTCTGTATTGCGTCACAGAAGTATAGAAAATGGCGGATCCTCGTGTTAAAGATTAACTTACCTCACGTGATGAATCCCAAAGTGTTTTACAACACACAGCGGCTATGAGACAGTACATCCAAATTTACTTTATTCATTCTCTTATTTCATGCAATTTTACTTTACTCATTCTCTTATTTGAGTTTGTTCCTTTGCTCATCTTTCGTTCATTTGATCCTTCATGACATAAAACGCTTTTGCTACAACTGCATTGCAAGCAAACCTTATAACATGATATTATATATATATACCGTATTTTAGTTTAGTTTAAAATATTTGTACTTAGTACACGACTTTTGTTGTGAGCCGGGGGCTTAGAGTTAGATGTTGAACGCCACACGACATTGACGTATATTTTCCTCTCTACCCACCATTTTTTCGGGGGGCGGGGTGGGAAGAGGGGTTCCTTTCGACTGCGAAATACGACTGCGCTGTGCTGTCATTGCTGAAGGTAAACGGACGGAGGCAAAAGTCTTGGTATTGAAAGCTCCTGAGGGAGATTCTACAAGATGGTCGCGCCGTTGATAAATGGGCCGGTGGGGAGCGTTACCGAAAAAGCGATGCTTATTTAGCCGTCTGAAAGCTTGCTACGACTCGGATAATTAAGCGGTTTCATTGCAAGCAACGAGGCCCCCACGAGAGCGATTGCCCGCCGTGATTGCCGTTATCTCTGCGCGGTGCCACACGACAGCGACTGGCGATGAGGTCTGTAAATAGAACACCGAGTGGGTAACGCCAGCCACATAAATTCCTGCATCAACGCTAATCGACGACATGGCTATTTCTCGCGCGCACGTGATATGTGGCCAGTGTTGTTGTTGTTGTTGTTAATGTTGTTGCTGTTGCTGTTTCTTTTTAAGGTCTCATCTGGTTCGATAAAATGTAGTTCTGTTTGGTCGAAATCTTTTGTCGCCTTCTCGTTAAACACTAATGTCTTTACTCTGAGCCAGGGAAGTCTTTTTTAGAGGTAATCTGCGGAAGGTAGCAGCTCAGGGGGAAGGGGGGACAGGTTTCGGGGGAACGAGAGTGTTTAACCTTTTCAAAATCAGCGAATGTTATGAAACATAGACTGGCTGTGTACAAGAGCGTCAACGATTGCAAGCATAAACACGATCTATAAAAAAAAAGTGTTAACTTACTCTCTCTTGCTCATGATTTCTGCCTAGTGGCTGTTTATTCAACCGTTTATGTTCCCAGTCAGCAGTTACTCATACTTTAAGGGAGGAATGGGATGGGGGGACTGGCGTTTTACGCCGAACCAGAATCTGACAGGTGCCATATGCAGAGAAAGAACAGCGTGCCCGAGACGAGATCTGAACCCAGGGCAGCCAATCCTTACTATATTGGCCAGTCACAATCTGCTGCGCCACCAGACCGCCTGCTTCACTTCAAAGGAGGAAAGAATGGATTTAGGGGGGGGGGAGTAATCAGATAACTACTCAAAGGAAAGAGGATCATTTGAAATATTCGAAATTTAATCAGTCACCGTAGGTGATTTAAGCGACTAATTAAGTACGGGATTTTTTTTTTCAACTCGGCAAATGTCGGCTTTGTCTGCAGAGTCGGACAGCGCAGACAAGAAAAGAAAAAACGGGGACGAAAACGGAGAGCAGCCAGCTAAAAAGAAGAAAGCCAGAACTACTTTCACCGGCCGGCAAATTTTTGAGCTGGAGAAGCAGTTCGAGCAGAAGAAGTACCTGTCGTCCGCAGAACGTGCTGAGATGGCGGCGCTTTTGAACGTCACCGAAACACAGGTGAGTGTCTCCTCGGAGACTTGTGAGAGACAACTGACTTAGAATACTAATTATCAGTGATTTGAAATTAACGTTTTGGAGCAATGAAAAGCCCACACAAAGTGCTCCCTTCTCCAGTCAATCTCTGTTCTTTGGGTGCTTCATGATGGCAATGCGTCTTTTAACTCGGCGAGGAAAACAATTCCCAGAACAAAGGTCAATGGCTTAAAGATAAGGAGATAGAATTAGTCAAACTAAAAACTAGATTGTAAAATTAAAAGCTAGCAAAGATTGGAATATGGTGTCTGTTCTTGTTCTGAATCTGCTTAGAAAATAAAGAAATAAAATGACAGTTTTGTCCTTAAACTTTAGCAGCTAGTGAGGTGTTAGAATGTACACGTAAGCTGTTACCTGGGTTTTGTTTTTGCGTAGAATGTTACTTTTATTAAATATAAGGAGATAGAATCAACTACGAATAACATAATGTATTATGTTTCATGAGTACCGTAGAAAAAAGATGATGATGATGATGATGATGATGATGATGATGATGATGATGATGATGATGATGATGATGATGATGACGATGATGATGATGATGATGATGATGATGATGTATTGCCGTTGTTCTGACATCTTAATATCACAATCAAAATGGCGTTTCATTCACTAGTGTACTGTATTGTTTAACTGACTACTATGGAGACGTTTCCATTCTTAATACTGAACAACGGTAAGAAAGAAACTCTCTAGTTCTGAAGGTGGAGGGAGGTGCACACCTACCCGTGAGGTAGAAGACATCTGTTGCCCCAGGTCTGGTACAGAAAACCTGTACACAGCAGCGCACTGGCGAGCAGGGCAGCGTTACACAAGCAATACAAAATGATAAACAAACAAACACCGTAGAAATACGCAACCAAACAGTCAGACATTTAAACAGCCTCCAGTAAACAAGATGTTGAGAGACAGGCTCAGTGAGCAATAGCTACGAACAATCAAGCAGTGTTTAAAGGTTTAATAAGTGTGTGAGAACTCACAAAGCCAGCTTGAATGATGCGATAAGGCACAATGGAGCCCAAGGTGAGGAAGTTCCGGGAAATTGATTAAAGCCAGGTTGACAAATTTCACGCAGACTTGATTCGTCATTAACAAGTGCCATGAATACCCCCAACTGAGCTTCCCCCACACCCGCCATGCACTCCCCTTCCCCCACCCGATGCTTGAGGTCCAATAGAACTAGTCATTAACATAAGCGCTTTTGAAAGCGGGTCTTCGGCAGTGCCCCTCAGGAAAGCAAGGGGGAGGGTCAGCATGATCTCGCGAGCAGGGGCAGGGGCAGGTCACACTGTGACGTCACCAAAGCATTGAAAAGTCTGGCAGGAGAACCAGCTTTGTCTGGCAGATGGTTTCACTGCCAGCAGCACAACGAGTGGATAAATATCTCGATGAGAATCATCCTTCATTGGACTGGCAGAATGGTGCTGCGATTAGGTTTCGAAAAATAAACAAACGAAAATTAAAAAAAAAACAAGATAAAGAAGACAGAAATCACAGTCTTTCATTTAGTTCACCATAAATCATTTCGATGTAATATTCCTTCTCGGGTGTTTACTGAATGCCCTGTGGCTGCGGGATGTCTTACGAATACATTTTAGGATCTCTTTACAATTATTGCTCTTCTTCTCGTTCTCTCTCTTTCGTCACTCCTGTTTGTCTCCCTCTTCTCTCTCCATGTCTCTCATTCGTCTGTTTGTCTCTCTCTAGCATCTTCGGAGATTTTCTGAGAGATCTTGCTGCGAACACATCTGCCTTACCAGTTTTCTAAGTAAACATTTTCTCTTCCGTGCAGGTGAAAATCTGGTTTCAAAACCGCCGCACCAAATGGAAGAAGCAGGAAAACATTTCTAGCGCCGAGGTGGCCGAACACAAGCTGAACGCCGAGAAACATCTGTTAAAGTCGAGCAAGAACAAGAAACAAGGAGAGAAAACCGCAACAGTGGCAGCAAACACTCCAGCTGCGGCAGCGGCATCAACAGCAGCAGCAACTGTAGCGGGAAGCGAGCAGCTGTCGGAGGACAGCGGTAGTGGTGGTGTGTGCCCCGAGCCAGTTGACTTAGGGGTAGTGGTCATGGGTGCCGGGTGTGGAGGGCACCACACTAAGGGCAGACACTTCGGAGGCAGTAACAGTGGTCCTGGTTCAGGCCAGTCCGGAATCAACAGCAGCGGCAGTGGGCCATTTGGATGTGCTACAGCGACCTCCATCCCTCTACCCCTAGTCCCCTTGCGTGTCTCGCTCGGCTCTCCACTGGTCCACGGGGGTCCCATCCTGACAGACACGGCCACCAGCCCCGGCCCGCTCCTAGCAGACGACCTGGATGCTGACGACAGCAGTGACATTGACATCGCCAGCTTAGAGGAGGCCCCACAATGCCGTGATGCGGGTCTTGGCCACTGTGGGGCCGATTCGCCGGTCAACCTGGTGAAGCCCAGACCCCCTCCAGACTTCCGGTCTAAAACCCCCGCTGAGCTCAAGATGAAAATTGAGGACCTACGAGGTTGTGACGACAATGGCGTGATGTTGTCTAACGTCAGCGAGGGTTGTGCTAGGGCCGACGTGAACGACTCTAACCTGGAGGACAGCGGGGACAAGTCGTGCCCCACCGCGTGATACAAGTGTGACGTCAGTAGACCCGCTCGGGTGACTTTACGCTGACTTAACGCTGACTTTGGTTGACTGGGTATGAGTTGATCCTTTTCTTGTGAAAGTATCTTGTTTTTATATTTTTTTGTGTGTGTTTTTATTTCTAAGCTACGCAACGATAAACATTTCGGACTGTTCACTGCAGCCCCAGCACACACTGGTGTCTTGCCATACCGGTTCTAATTTTCTCTTGCGTGGACACCGCGTCACAGAGGAATTTAAGGCAACATTTTCCCCAACACGCATACCTATTCGCTAACTCACATGCACACTGGCACTACTGGTGCTGCAACAAGAAGAATCACGGTAACCACCTTGTTAATTTGGTCAGTATCTGGTCACTATGGTATATTCCGAAAGCAAGAGAGTCAGTATCTGGTCAGTATGGTATATTCCGAAAGCAAGAGAAAGAGATTGGAGAGAGTGAAGTTTGTTTTCTTACTCATTGTTATGTTGTGTTCTGACGGCTTGTCACAATCCTGCTCTGGTAAAGAAAAACTCAACATTGCAGACACTAAGCGTGGTGTGAACTGTAAGTCTGCTATTCAAGATCGTGACAGTTGTGACACATCATCACTCAAACATGACTTAATTATCATTATCAGACAAAGCGTGGCACTTACCTGATTGTCCACGGAGGTGAACGTGAAGTCGACCCAGTAACGACCACAGAAAGTGGGAACAGTAGGTTTGTAGACATGTGGGCAAGTATCAACGAACCTTTGTGGACTAGTCTCCGCCAACGTTTCTGCATGCTAGAAAACATTTTGACAATTCTTTAAGCATGCTCAAATAATCTCAGCGAAACTTTCACCGAACCTTTGACACGTGTGAAAAAGCGAAAGTAAACGTTGAAACATCAAGGAAAGCATTGAAAAAAAATCTTTCCAAGTACGTATTAACCCTTCATGAAGCGATCCTAATTTCGGGTTCATTGCCCTGACAAGCTGTCTTGTGGTGTTTCGAGATGCGTTTGTATTATATACGTGCAAGTTCAAATAACCGAGAAAGATGTACAGATACAATACTATCCGAAAACGAGTGTCCGTACGCACCCCAACTCCTGCGTCTACATCTGTGTGAGTGAGGAATATCTTTAGCTCACCGAATCCTTACATTTTACTTCCCGTAAGTTTGATATCCACAGCTACTTAAGCTTATGTCACAGTGTTTACTACTCGGAAAACTGCTTAAAAACCCGGTGATAGACAAAAAGAATAAGAAATGGCGTGCGGATGATATGGTGTTACTTCATCATGTAACGGTTTCGGGTTAAAAAAAAAAAAAAAAAAAAAAACTCTTGCCATATCGAGAACTGAGCAGAATACTGAAATTCACGGGATTGTTTGGAGTTCAGTCTTTTTTTATTTAACTAAATAGGCTCAAAAGCACTGGCTCAAAAATGAATTTTGAACACATTATTTAAATGTAAATATGCATCTTGCCTAGCGATCTCTCCCAGCAAGGTGGTCAACGGGCTCAACCCGTTGATTAACGGCCCATACCTCATTCTCTGAATTCACGGAAAGACATTTTACTAAAACGAGAATTTTTCAAACATTGTGTACATTTTGTTAATCGGACCCTCGCACACCAGTTCGAACACACACACATATGTATTAATGCTATTTGTTGCTTAGCCGGAAATTTCGTTCTCCTTGATCTGTAACGGATTCCAATAAATAAGAAGTGCATTTATCGGTATTGTTCTAAATGTCGTCGTTGTTAAGTAATTTTATCATCGCAGTCATTATTATTATTACTGCAACTTGGTCGGCATCTCTAGTCTCTAAATTATTTCCATTTCGATCACAGTCCTTATTACTTTTCTCAGAGCAATTCTGTTGCCGTTTAGATTACATAATTATACCAAGACCATCAAAATACCAAATTATTGTCAGTATAACAATTTCTTGAATTATTATTGGTCTCAGTGTTGCTTTTGTAATTTTTGTAAACTTTACCCACTTTACCATCACTATAACGGAGTGACAGGGGATACAAACCCCTGTTTGGAGCAAAAAGAAGTGGATTTCATCCCGTTGGCTGGAGTTGAATTAACCAAAGGTTATTAATTGAAGTGGTCTCTCAACAGTGTGACCGGACAATCATTTTATGTCAACCTGTGTTGTTTGTCTTGCCCACTCGCTGTATACCTGTATGTGTTTGTCCCCCGCCCGTCGCTGTTTGTTTGTCCGTCGCTGTCCGTCCAGTCTTGAGATTCTGTGCACAGCATCATTTTTTTTTTAACCACCGTTAAAGTACTTCCTCTTAATTCACAGGTAACTAATTAGTCAGTGTTGGCCGCTGGGGATCGTCATCGGCAGAGTAAATCGTATCAAAACTTTTTCATTCTGTTGTTGTTTCTTCTGAATGAATGCATGAATTAGTATGCCTGCGCGTGCACTCTTTCGTCCTCACCTATGTATGCAAACATCTCGATGACATTGCTGTACCTCATTTAGCAGTCGTTGACAGATCAGTTCCAGCTCTAGTCACCTGGAAGAACATCAGCCTCAAAGAATGCTTTACAATTTATACTCCTCGCTTCCCTCCCTCTTCCACTCAACATCTGACACAAAGATCCATTAAACAGGAAAGAAAGATTTTTCTCCAATATGGAGAAAAAAAAAGGTTTTCGTTCTCGGCTTAGCAAAATGCTAGAGGTATTTAAGTGCAAGCGCACTGCTGGGAACTGTTTAAAGTTCTGTTAAGAGAATGAAGCGTGTAGCAAGAAGAACCTGCGGGCAACACTTACCATTCATCATTAGTTGGCGACGGAGAGCCCCATCGACACACGGACACCGCCGAGCTTCGCGAACATCTGTTCTAATTGATTCCTGCTGACACATCTAAAGATGGCTGTGTATCGCAGTCTGGGACTTGCACAAGAAACCTTTCCAGGCTGGAACACAATGCACTTATGGTGTCGTGTGATTAGAAAACAAGCCATGAGAAGTCGTTGGACAAACGATGTGGTCCCTTCAGAGTTCTACTCCAGACCCCCCCCCCTCTCCCAACCTCATTGGTCAATAAGCCACCTGGGAAAAAATAATTCAAAACCAAATACATGAAATGACAAAATGTTTCTGTCACACCCCGTCCCTATTTCCCTTCAACCAAGACTAAATAGCGCAAACATGTCTATCAAAAGAATGACTTCGAGACACTCTATCACAAGCTTCTGTACAACAAACTGACTGCAATTTTAGTCAACGACTCTCATCCACTCCGACAGGAATTGGACGACAGACACATAGACAGAAGTGGTAGGTTTAGAGTTCTCCGAACGAGAACCTCACGCTATCTGCACTCTTTTATTCCGGCGGCAATCCACGTGTACAACCACATCATGGACAATACACGTCTGTGAGTGAAAGTCCTCAGGAACAGCTGGCCCCCGTTCTGGAGCGCCCGGTCTTTCTGGTTATTTTGCTTTTATGTATGATTATATTCAATGTCATACTTAAAGCATCATGTAATGTCTGATGTACTATGTAACAGTAACACTGTCAGACAAACAATTTGCTGAAAGTGATTAATAAAGATGTTTTGTGTTTGTATTTATAATGTATCATGACAGGAAACGTACAAAGTAGATAAGATAAAGACAGCTGATACCAACCCCAGCGGACAGACAGATCAAGGAAGAAATTACATCCTACACGATGAATAAACATGGTGATAAACAAGTCACAAAAACTCATTTATATAAAGGATAAAATTAATCTTCTTCCTTTTTCTCTTAGTTTTTTTTCTCTCTGCTTTTCTCTTTTTTTTCCTTTCAAAATCAAGGGTAAATGTTGAAAAGACAAAATGCGAATTATCTAACCGCCAGTTACAACAGCTCCAGAAAATCGCCTGGCTTGATTAATATCTGCAAACCTTGCATTCCTGAAATGAATAGTCATCAAAGAAAAGGGGTAATTTTCTCCTGCATTGGTCTGAGTAGCACCCCGCTCGGGGCCTGCTACGATTCGAGGCACGCAAAAATAAATCATCATGCACAACATCAAGAAGCATCCACACTACATCCTCCTCTCGTCTCAAATGTCGCCGCTGCTTTTCATTAATTAAATCTCAGTGATATCAATCTCAAGTGTCCTTTTCTTTTCTACCTTGTCCTGAAGTCCCCGTCCTCTCTCTCCATCCTTCGACCTTTTTTATATGTGTTTGCGCGTTCATGCTCTCGTAAGTGTGTGTGTGCGCCCGTTCGTGTCTAGCTAGCACTCATGCCTCTCTCCAGGATGTCTGTCCTGCCTGCATGACTGTAATCACAGCATATTAAACTTTCACAACACTTTCGCACAACACCGGTGAAGGGGAAATCACCCATCAGCATTTCCCCAGTGTCAAATCAGCTTCATTAGTCGAGGCGTGGCAAGTTTACGAGTTTCAAGCACGAAAAGGCAGTATAGCTTTCCTTCTTCTGCGGGGAGCCATCCATCCCCATGAGTGCGTAAACCACTCTGGCAGACCCCTGGTGACGTCCATCTTGGACTCAGCTGGTAGCACGCGCTGAGTCCAGCATCTCACGGTCTCGCTCGTGGAATTGCGTTTCGTCGAGAGCTTAACCAGCAGGCTGGCGTTTTGCCTTTGGTTCTCTCCGATCTCATGCATTAAACGTTTAGAACAGAACTTATAATGTGAGGGACGGACACCACCATGCTAAGATATGAGATGAGTGAGAGATCTGTTTTGTTTTCGCTCACTTTGTTTTCATTTGCGTTTTTATTTTTGTTCACTTTTTTGTTTTTTGTTTTGTTGTTGTTGTGTTTTGCTGCTTTTTGTTGTTTTTGTTTTGTTGTTGTGTTTTGCTGCTTTTTGTTTTTGTTTTGTTTTTCTTTGACCTCTCCGTTGTTTCGGTTTGTTGTTTAAACAAGTTGTCCCTTTACATCCTGAAAATCTGCGATCAAAAGGAACTGATCACCTTATTTTAATTCAAAAGGCTGAGGTTAACGAGAATGGCTGGCATCGACTGAGGACAAAGTCATGTTTCTCAAGTTTCTGATTTTTCAGTGGATGATTGTTTGCTGACAATGAATACTTTTGTCAATGGATCATTGTTTGCTTAGATTAAATACCTTTATTTTTGGAATGCCATTCTTCCCTTTATTTCCCAGTTTTCCCATGACTAAATTCTTTCTTCAAAAATGAAAATAAGAACACACTTGCTAACAAGTTAACAAAATATACAGCTGTTATTAGTTGGCATGTTAGCAGAACATACAGCTGCTTTTAGTTTGTTACAAAAATGCGTAGTGAATATTTAAATGAATTTTTTTTTAATCCCGCCAGCGGGACTCGAGCAATTTTCCAACGGGAGAAGATAAAGAGGGACCCATCAACTTCCAGTTGTAGAGGAGTGAGTATCAGATCCCTCACTGAATTTAGAGTCAGCTTGTGTGAGGACGGTGAGGTTTGTGAGCGCCCACCTCCTCTCTCTGGGTCAACTTCGGGTTCGGACCCCGTTACTCTAACAAATGTCGTGAGTTGTTGTTCACCAGTCAGGTGTATGTTCACCAAGCTCCCTGCTTTTCTCGTTATTTACTCTATGTAACATTTATCTGAAATTTTTATACCAACCCTCTAAGGAGTCAGGAACCCATTTCAAACAGCTTAGTCGACTGGGGGTAAGTTTGCTTGGCTAGACGAATATTGAACCGGTGGCCTTTCAGCTCGAACTCCAGCGCTCTAACTACTGGACTATCCGCTTCCCCGGTGTTTTATAGAGAAGCTTATAAAAGGAGAGAAATATACTGGCAGAAACAGAGCTAAGCAGGCAAGCAAACAGACCTCAAGTCGACAAACAGATGCACAGGCAGAGAAACGGAGCTGAGAACAAAGGGAGGAAAGTCACTGCTGTTAAATAGGTGGATTGAAATACTAGACTGGGGACAAGAACAAAGGCAGGAAGATCGTTGGTGTTGATAGGTTGACTGATGCACATTATTATAATCAAGAAAGGCAGGCGAAAGATGAGCAGGGGGGTGGGGGAGTCAGTGCACTAGTGAAAATAGTTGCAGATGCTTTGGTCACCTCCTCGCAAACTACTACCACTACCACTACAACTACCACTACCACTCCTCAATTTGTCTCTACAGAAACTCAGCCATGCAGGACCTGCTCACCACTGCTCAAGAGACTCACACGTCCGAATTTAAGGATTCTTGGCCATCTTCGTGAGTCAGGCCTGTGCCCTTCCGTTCGTGACAGGCCTGCCAGCTCCTTTATGATGTGGCCCCTCCACTAACCAGCAGCAGAAGACAAGCCCCAGCGGTCTTGTTCCTCCGACTACTCAGTAATTTGTCGCGTGCAGTACCCCGCCATCACCCCGCTCGACCGCGATTCATCCCAGATCAACCTCTTCCAGTTTATAAAAAAGTATATTTGTTTATGGAGGAAGGAAGCACCCCTTTTATCGCGCGTGCGCTCCTTCTAATTAGGCGAGTACGCACTCTGAATTAATTAACAGACAGGTGCGCGCCAGTCCTTGTGAACTGCATCACACTTTGCGTCGACAATCGATGTTTGTTTTGTTGCCCTCCCTCTCTCCACCAACCGTTCAGCTTCTTCCCTTCTCCCTCCCCCCCCCTCACCCGTGAAGAACGTACTGATATGACCGTCATCGACGACCACCTTGCCCTTCAATACCTATTTAATGTCTCTCATCCCTCCCTCGCTCCCTCCCTCGCTCCCTCCCTCAACTCTTGTCTGTCAAGCGACACGTTTGATAATAGTTACGACATATAAGTTCGAGCATTTTAGATGAAAGACGACCATCCTTCTATGAGCCACGGTTTAGTCCAGCACTTGATGGCTCAAGTGGACACTTAAAACGGTCAGAGGAGGTTCCAGAAACTACATTCACTCCTCCCTTTTATGAAAAAGGAAAAACATTCCGATGTTAGAAATTAAACGAACGAGGTAGGAAGATGACAAGCATAGGCATTCTTTCGGAGAGGGTTATTTAAAAAAAAAAATAGGCGATCTTGACATCAGCTACCCGAGGGCAGTTCCCATGCATCGCTTAATTAAAGGACGACCCGATCCGCAATTTTCTGCTCTCTGCTCCCCGAACCTCGTAATGGCGGACATCCCCTGTTGAGGACTCTCGATCAATGAGGAAGCGAAAGATTTTTTTCCCCTGGAGGGGTAGAAGGGGGGAATAAAAAAAGACGCATATAAAAGACTTGAAAGCGGGGTGGTGAAGGCTCGTATATCATCATTGCCGGGCATTATCTTTTGTGTGAGACGTGCTTAATGTGTTCAGAAGTTGAGTTCAGAAGCCAGGTTATAAGCAAAGAATTTTATATTCATACTTATTTTGTGTATTTCGTTAAATCACCCCGACATGTTCATTTTCTTTCTTTTTTTTTCTTTTCATTTGTTGTTTTGTCTTTCTCTTCTTCTGTCGCTTATTTTCCCGACTGTCTTTTTGTTAAAATTATTATTTTTGTACTCTAAATTATGGTTCATGGGTCATGCAAAGGCAGACTGCGTTTACTTTAGCGCAGATACTCCTACATAAAGTATCAGTTTTAATTTGTTTTTCTAAACGCTGTTTTCGAATTACGCCGAAGTCGTGGGTCACACCTCAAGAGACAAGAGAAGAAATACACCTTTGATCTTTGAAATAACTGTTTTTAATGGGGTCTCGATTTTTGGAGGCTGCAGAGTGTGAGGGTCAAAAGGAGGTGGACCGATGTTGAGATAAAGTAGCTGTGTCGTTGTAAACATGCAGAATTGTACCTACACACCTTTTTTACAACGACACATTTGAACATGCACTCAACCAAGGTGTGTATACACACATCTTAACATATACATGCGTGTGCACGTACACACGTGTATATATACACATATATACATTCACTTAACCAAGGCCTACAGACATACACTTTAACATGAACGCACGCACACGCAAATGCACGCTCAAAGCATGCTCACAAGCTCCGTCTCTTGTTAGAAAACAATGCCAAAGAGGCGGCACAGAAAGCTGCGACGACTTTTCCCATCCAACGTCGCGATCACGTAGTGATCTCAAGGGAGGCAATGCTTGAATGAAACGGGTTCCCGAAATTGACGGAGGAGATGGCGGAAGGAGTTTAGACTGACGGCTGACGGCAAGCAAGGCACGACCCGCAAGCACTGCAATTACTTAAATGTTTTATGTCCGCTCTTCCTCGCCTCCCTTCGTCCTCCTGCCAGCTCCGGATGGGCATCACTGTGTTTCAGGGCTCGATGGCACTGGCTCTAAGACATAGCTCCTTTTTTTCGGCGCTGCTGGTGGTGGTGGTGGTGGCGGCGGCGGCGGTAGTGGTGGAAGTTTGTTTAAAACGCGAGTATGTACCTGCTCGGCAAACAAGTTTTCTAAAACACAACATCCAAAATTAATGTTAATACGAAATCAGGAAGACTTTCTGGCGCGGCAGAGAGAACGATAGAGTGGCAGGAAGAAAGAAGAGGTAAAAGAAAAAAAAGGAGAGAAATGTACAGGGGAGACAATGTGTTTATTTCATTCGCTAACGCTGTTTCTTTTCTTCTCTCTCTCTCTCTCTTTCTCTCCCTTCCCTTCCTCATATTTACCAAAATATGCTGCGTGTGTAAAAAAAAAAAAAAGCCATTTTGAATATTTCATTTCTCCTTTCCGATCACTAAATTTCTGTTGAATTATCCCACATTCTCTCCCATTCTACTGCCACGTTGACGTAGTTTCCTTTCGTAAGTTGTTTCATTTATTGACGGACTAAAGAAGTTTAAACCTACCATTTTACCCGTACTCTTCCAATCAATCCTATGGGCATTGTTTACAGACCTATTTAGCTATTCTCGGGATATATTCTCTTCTGTCTCCTCATGACTCGCTCCCTCCCTGGAATCTAACGACAGTGCCCGTGATCTACCACCACATTAAAAGTTACAGACAGCTTTTGTACTGTAGTAAAAATTGTGGTCTAGTGACATCTTTATCCGCGAGAGGATGTAAAGCAGAGGCTTTCGTATCATCGTAGTCCGTTAATGACTGACAGAGTTTTGCCCTTTGTTAATTTACAATGGAGAAGAGCTGGGAAGGACACAATACACCAACGCTTACATAACCAACCTATGCGCTTGAATATTCGATCTCTAGATGTAGACGTTGCCGACATAACACCTGGAAGGGTGGATGTTAGATAAGTTCATCTAGAGCGTGGACATCGCTTGATCTGACTCTGCAGGAGTAAAATGTGGATATACGAACTCTAGGTGTGATATGGATCCTGGAGTTCAGGGGGCCAGTTGCACAACACATTTCTAATTTTAAACACTTTTAAGCCGGAAATCTATTTAGATAATTAGTTTAAAGTGCACACCCCAATTAAAAAATTTTTACAACTAAAACTGCTTTAAGTAAGAAAAAGTTGTTTAAGTCCGACTTTCCGTCCTGTCAGCACAATTTTGTGTATGTTCTTGTGCAATGCATTTAAATGGCAAAGAAGAGATTTTGCTTCTTTAGAACAGTTTTAAGGTTTAGAAACGTGTTGTGCAACTGGCCCCTGGTATCTAGTCTAACATTCTGAACCTAATACCCAGGTGCTACATCTCTTCATCGACTGCTATAGACGTCGCGTGACTTGATCATCAGAACTAGAACCTGGGCATCTGGTTTCGACTCTGTACGTCTCACTTAGATGACAAGGGTAACGTCTCCGCCACCCGACTGTAAGGGGAGTATAGTGACATTCCGCAGCCGCTCGCCCGCGCGCGCGCGCGTGTGTGTGTGCGACAAATCACGTGACGATGACGCGGTCTTTGAATCACGCTGGAGCATTAAAAGCGCCCTGGGGGTGTCCCCAAGTCTGGCTCCGGGTAGCGGCTTTTGATGAAGCGGATCACAGGGCCGGCCTGCGTGAGCTGACCCATCGATCCAACGCGCCCCCTGCGCTTCATTTTGCTCTGACTGCCCTCAGATTGGTGCGAGCGAGCGGCGCCAATTTTCAGCGGGGGAAAAAACTGATCGGGGCTTCTGCAGACAGCGAAATCGAAGCTCGCCGCTTCTTATCGGGCAATCAAGTGCCAGGAATAATAACTTAATGAATCTGGGCGCAAGTAATAATAAACGGGTTCTGAGGCAGCGGGGGGAAATTGTACTTGTCTGCGGAGTGTGTGCTGAGAAGGTGGCGTGGACCAGTCTTATGACCAGCATTAGCGTGACCTGCACTGCTAAAATGTCCCTGTCTTTAGGAAAACTAAGACTTGGGGGAAGTGACGACTTGAGAATAATGACAGCTGTCACCGCAATCTGTCATGGATAAACTCTTTAAAAAGAACTTGCTGCAGAGCGGGAAAAGATCTTATTTCACGCTGGAAGTATGGGTGGATGGTCTTTTAGCAAACTGTTTTCACCAACCTGAGTACGACATGCTGTGTTATATAAGTATTCGTATTTGTAAATAAAGTTTGTTCGCGGAAGCTTAGCTGCAGTTGACTGTATATAAATGTGATAGTAATATTCATGCAATGTATCTCGGAGTTACATTGCTAGATAATATAATCTATTGTTCGAGTTCAAAGTAAGACAGGAAACCCTTAATCTGCATAAAATTGACGAGAGACTATCCTAACGAACCTACTGAACCTGGGAGATCATACCCGTACAGGTCAATCAACAATGAAGAAAGATGACTTTAATGTCCCTGGCCAAGAAAGTGGAGGATTATTACATCCTGTCCCAGGGACTTCTAAAGAACAGCCTACAGGTCCAATTGACCGAGCCAGTCCCTCGGCAGTGCTGTGTAGTTTGCCACCGGAGAAGCTGTAAATGAGCGATCGCCTTTTGTGTCTTCGAGAAATATAACCAGCTCATCGTGGCTTCCTTTGTCCTGTGTTTCTATTGTATACCCGTCTTACTCTCAAGCTTGCATTCGGCAGTCTCCTTCATTTCTGCATTTGTCCGCAGTCTAAGAAAAACCATTTTACGGCTCGCATCAGCCAGGCGAAGCTTGGTGTGTATGTATTCAATAAAAACCTTCCTGGTTCAGGTCAAAGAGCTTTGATTATAATGAATTTGTCCAAATCGCTTACTTTAATCATCGTTGCATTCTCAAAACTGATTCCCCTTTTAGCATTTACGGGCGAGTATTGAGAACAACTCTGTTCTGGTGTCCAGTTCTCCACACACCATTGATTATAGCATTTTATTTGCATCTCGGCCTTTTAGATTCTTGAGTAGCGGAAATTTCTTTTTAAAAATAACATTAAACACTTGGTGAGGTTGGTTATGGCCAGACAGGCTAGTTTGAGTGTGTAAGAACTCTCATCACTCACATAATAGTCTACTACAAAGGTACAAATAAGATATATTAAGAAAACGATGCTCGGTACGAGTCATTCACATACACCTGCAATGTTGCAGACCAGCAGACAAGGCAAACTGACAATATAAAGTTCGGGATAAACTTTTTACGCAAATTATATAAAAGGATGTACCCCTGTTGTTTATTTTATTTTATTCGACTTTAAGGACGTCCGTCTGCCTCGTTTACCTCTAATCGACAAAACACAAGTACAACAGAGGTTTTATTTATTGTGCTTAGCTTGGAAATGTGGGATTATTGTCTGTTACAATGTTCTCATGCTTATTTGAAACATGATATCTGCGTGTCGTACAATATTTTCCCTTTTTCTGCATTTGTGCTTTCAATGTCCAAGCCGGGAGCACCCTTCTTTGCTAGATGGACACGGCCTATTCCTTTCACCAGGAGCATCTTTGGTCTCGGCTAGCCTGCGATTTCCGGCTTATTTTTCTGGCGGCCTACTTGCTGCCGTTTCTTTGTGAGTGGATTACTTTAGCCTCTGGCCGGCCGCCCGCATGCAGTCATCTGGCAGAAACAGGGAACATCGCCTTGGTCATTATTACTGCAAGTCGACTACTGCATAAAAGTTTCCATCCACCTGATGGCACACACGCGCCTTTTAGACCGACTTGGGATTAAAACAGTCACAACACTTCCAAAGTGTGTCATCCCGAAAAGAGATTTTGTTGTTGATGGCATGGTTTACGGTTCTGTGTGCGTTTGACCAGGGCCGCCGAGAGCCAGCACGGGCCCCGGGGCAGATGACTTGGCCGGGCCCCTTATAATTGTAATCGTAAATTATTTTCCCGGTATATAATAATATACTTACAATTTGTCAATATGTATATTTCATTCAGTAACGTAACATAAACTACAAAAATTAGGACAAGTGCACTAAGATTTTTATCACTACTTGAACATAGAGTTGTTTACAGGTTAGGGGTTAGTAAATGAGGAAAAATGATGTTAAAGGATCAAACCTGTAGTACCCCACTCCATAGAAAAAGAACCCCGGAGTGAGGAATGTTGCGTCAACCTTTCCTTAAAAGAAAAAGAGAAAGGAAAAGAAGGAAAAAAATCCACTGACCAAGGCCGGGCCCTCTTCACAACTGCGGGCCCGGGTACACCAGACCCCCCCCTGTCCCCTCCCCATCGTTAGGCCTGCGTTTGACCTATTCGTTTCTTGTTTGTTATAGTGATTTTCCCAGATATTTGATAAATAACTTGTAGAAAAACACATTGATAAGTTAGTACATATATTGGAACAATATATTTATGATTTACACTGATCTGTTAATGTAATTCCAATCCGATTTTTAGTTAAATTAATTAAATTTAGATTTAAATTGGAATCTGCTGGTCGAAAACAGGCATGGTTCAATGTTACTATTTGACAAAGCTAAAACATCAAAATCGTTTTTTATGAGCACCTGAAAAAATCTGCCTGACCCTAACCATAACCCTGCGAAGCCTTACTTTAGCCCAGACAACGGTTTCATAAGCCAAATGGCGAAGAGTGTCGGGTACTTGTCTGGAGCAATAGACCTGCGTTATTAGAAATACCATCATACAGAGCGGCCGGGAGTGCTTCCGATGACGGTCAAGCTGAAATGAGAGGGCCTCATCGAAACTATTAGCATCCAATGTCAAGTCGGTTAGCGGACAATCGGTGTCGTCTGCACCCGTCCTCTTGTCATTTGCGTCTTCCGCCCGGGTTACCTCCCTGTCTGTTGAGATTACTGTTCTTGAGCTGACTTGCCAATGCACCACAGTTGAGCGCTTCACAAAGAAATTGACCATAACTTTCCCCGAGAAAAAGAAAACTAACTGCCTGTGCGCTGATGCTTTGTTGTTACTATGGCAACTATATCCCCACCTCCAGAATTTCTTTTTCCTGTGTAAATTAAACGCAAGTACTTTTTTTTATTAAAGATTTGTTTTTAATTATTTTACATAATGTGTTAAGAGATGTGTATCTTTTAAATTTCTTTGGTGTAATTGCTTGTGTGTGCAGCCACATAGATAAGATGGGACACTTCGGGGTGAGATTGTGTGAATGTGCATCAAGTTTGTTTTTCATTTTGTTTTGTGTTATTTTGTCGGTTTCCCTTCTTCTTGCCTGGTTCTTTCCGTCTTTAAGGTTTCCGTTCATTAAAGTGCCCATGAATATGCAAATCACATCTTTGATCTTGTTGAGTTCCCAGCACTTTCGAGTGTGGAAGACAGGTACTCCGCTCAAGAGGTGGGGCCTTGGTCAAGAATATTTCATTCTATGTTGTGGCATTGACCATTACAATTGTCTGCTAGACTTCACTAAGATTTCTGTTTACTCATACTTCGACAGAGGACATAACTACTTTGCTCAGATTTCGACAGGAGACAGGCAGACTTTTTCTCGGGTTTCGGCAGGAGACAACTATATTAAACTCAGACTTCAGTAGTGGACAGAAAGACTTCGGCAGCGGTCAAGAGAAACTGGATTCTGAGCGTTGCGTACGTCCTTCCACCCCTAAACCCTTTGTTTTTCCATTAGCCGCTGCAGTGACAGCCGTTAAAAACAGGGGGCGTGTCTCTCATTGTTGTAATACAAAATCTGCCCTGTCCCGTGCCCCCAGACAAAATCATTACCTGTCCTGTACTCGCACTGCCTCAACCCAAATGCCCAGTTTGTATGGCCAAATCCGATCCTTTTGTGACTTATTTTCTTACTTCAAAAGCACACCCCGACCGAGGAAAGCTTGTAATATTTCTTTCACTGCAGTGCTTGGCGGCGTGCGACCTTAGATCGAAACCACTTCAAAGGCGGCGTAGTAATTTTCGAACGAACACAGCAAAGCAATCATTTTGTTCCTGTCTCCAGTACACTTCCCCTCCACTGAGCTCCACGCAAGTCGATTGAAAATAGGAAGGAATCATTTGATGACGGCGACATGGGAGATTCAGTTGTTCCCGGAGAAGCAGCCAAGCCTTTCCCGGTGCATTTCCTTCGCGGCGGGAGGCCGAGTGCATGCAGACACAAAGCGAGGCAAACAAAAGGGGGCATGAGGGAGGACGTTCTATGCGGGTAAAGATGACGACACCAATAAAGTGAAGGCTGGTCTTTTATTTTTTAATTTTAAAGTTTTTTTTATAGTTTAGCCGATGATACAATCGTTCAATCGTTTGGGAATGTTCGTTCATGCGGGAATGTTTTGCTTGGGTATCTGCGTGCAGGCTACAGTATTGTGTGTATGTACTCAGGCGGAGAGGAGTATGTTTAGTATTGATGTAGTTGGCGATGTACGTTTTGATCAAGAATCCTTTTAAACAACTACACTGAGGTCTCAAGAATGACACCGACCACGACAGTCATCATCATAGTCATAAGAAGACGAAAACAATAACTTGAAACAATTAAAGTGTGTGTGTTTTTTTTTAATCTGGGAACTGCATTGTGGTCAACTTCCTGTTGGCACCCTACCACTTTCTCTGTTAAGCATCTGACCTCTCTGTCAGTCACTGGAGCTTGCTGAGACGACGGTCAGGGGACGTCACACAATAAACCGTTCACCTTCCCCACCCCCACCTCCTCAAGAAAGGCGGAAGAGACGGAAGGACCGAGCCATTAGACGCTACAAAGGGTAAAGAGCAATGTGCACCTCTATCTGCTCGAGATATATCGCCTTCAGAAACGACTATCGTAAACCATCCGGCTGCCAGCTACCCCCTGCTATGCCCCTTCCCAATTTTCCGGTCTGGACCGCGTAAATCGTCGTCTATCGCGTCGGCAACTGACCAGCAGACAGGTTCCACGGAACACGTGTAGAGGAAACATCGAATTCAGTGAGTTTTAGTCGAGTGCCCAAAGTGTAATTACAACGCTAGCCTTCAGTTCTTGAAAAAGTCAGATTAGAGGGTGAATAGGTATTTTCGTGTTCTTGTTAGGTACTGCCACGTCCTGATTGAAGTTGCCATCGCCATGTACTAGATGTAGAGAAGGAAACACTAGTGACGTCAGTCATATAGAAATAATAACCTTTGGGTTAGTTTTAAAACCTTTAGGGTGATCGCCGTCGGGGCAAGGCGCTATTAGGACCTCAGATAATGTCTATTTTATGCCCCGATTTGTTTTTCTTGTTTTCTTGAAATTTCTAGCAACTATCTTTCATTGGTCTCTTTCCTGCATTGCCTGGGTTGTAACAGAATCTTTATATTGTGGGATTCTGTCTCCAGGAGTGATGATGTCTTGGCAGTGAGCAGTACCCACCCAGACTAGACGGTGTGCACAAAAGATGCACGATTAAAGCCTAGGATGCTTAAGATGAGCCAAAGATCACACACACACACACACTCTCTCTCTCTCCTCTTCCCTTGCCCGACCCAACGACCCTTACTGCCGCAGTGGACGATATTGTCGTAAATGTCGTGTCCTTACAGGAGTTTGCGCAACTAGCGTCATGATCCGTGACCCACAACTTTAATCGATTGCCAGCCCTTGAGGACACCTGATCGATGACTGGCAATGGGAGGACTCTTTGCGTCAGACGATTCGTGAGCTGGAAACTAAAAGGCAAATGACAATGTGACGCGAGCGAGGGACATGGTTGGAAGGGAAGGTTGCAAACACCCCTACATCATCAAGCAGTCATGGGGCAGAACCTCATGCTAGGAGCTTCTTACAACTTAAAAACCTTGAATCATGCATCGCAGAATTTTGGAAGACAATGGAAGGAGTCCCAGAAGCCAGCGATCGGGTAATGGTTTTGTATTCCATGAAAGCTAAACCTGTTCAGGCACATAGTTAAAGTTAGGGTCAGTGCAGTGTCTGGTAAGAGCAACTATGGCAGCAGAAAAGCGATTGGCAAATTTTGATATCCACAAAGGAAAGAGAAGATACAAATCTTCCAAGGCAAAGATGGTCATGGATGTTTAAAATAAACTAAACTGAAAGATAACGGCAACACGTTGGTAGTTAAACTGAATATCAGACAAATTCTCCAGATCCTAAATGGTAATATGTATGGTTTCACATTCTAATAGTCGCAGGGACAGTGAACCTAATGGTTTACCGTATCCTCGGCTGCTGCTGGATAAACGGGCAGCTATCCAGCCACAGGCCCACGGGTTTCGAACAAGCGAACTCCTGCTTCACAGTCGAGCGGACTAATCACCGATTTGACACAGCCTTGCCAACTCCGAGATCAGAGAGAGTTAGGTCCGTGACGTGTAGGCAGGTACGGGTACGTGTGACGTCACCCTCCACACATGCCCGCTGCGCCCAAGCGATCGGGTGAGCGGTTTTGATGAACAGTCGACGACAACCACTGGATCTGTTGCTGATGGCGATGATATCGACGAAGATAACTAACACTTCAATTAAAAAAAGTGTTTCATCCATATGACATGTCGAGACCATAAAACAGACGCAAAAGTAAAAACAATCATGCGAAATCGTCGTTTTATGTGCGACTTTTTAAGGTTGATTTTTTTAAATCTACAAATTAAAGCTTTTTATTTTCCATTTTTAATTCACGCACATGGCTACCAAAAACAAATAATAGATCCACGGAATATACATAGCATAAGAAAAGAACTATAAAAACTAAATAAGATATTAAACATAACATAAAATCACAACAATAATGAAAAGTATACAGCAGAAAACAATAAAAGGAAAAAATACATAGACTAATATGCAAACAGAAAAATGTACACAGAGAACGAAAACGATCAAATAACATATTTACCATAGTATAAAGAGACAAAATAAAATTGAACATAAAACAGTCAAACATGAAACATAAAACAGCGCAAAAATGCAAGCCTTTCGTTTTTGCTTGGTCTTACTCATTTAAACGTAAGCAAAAAAGTAGGAAATTTGAAAAATGTAAGCTTGGATTAAGATTAAAGTGGATAAATATGCTATTAAAACAGAAAAGAAGTGGTTAAAACGGGTAATAAATTCAAAAACTAAAATTATATGCAAACACAGCTCTGATTGGAGGATCATGCTGGTTTTTTTTTAAAAGATTTTTTAAGTTCTTTGATAAACTTTTATTTCACAGTTTGGTATTTTAAGATAAGACATAGTGATCTGTGAGGAGAGCGAGCACTAATTTGAACCTCTAATAATAATGAATGATAAGAATGATAACTATCGTAGTCACGACTTGCAGCAGCGTTAATGTGCGTGTAGATGTTCAACCGGCCATTGCTCAGCCGATGAGGGGGAGCGCAGGTTTCCATGGCCATACCCGTTGCCACTGAATCTAAAACTCTAGTATTGAAGTTGTTCTTTTCACTTTCTGGTTGTTGTTGTGTGAGTAAAAAGGGATAATGAAGGCGAACAGTAGTAGACAGAGGGAAAAAATGTCGAATTGAACCAGGTTCTTCTTCCAGAAACTAACAAGTAACATTATCATTTTATTGGTCTTGGCATTCATTGCCCTGCCAGATCCTTAGAGGGCAGATAAAGGTTCTAATCCCCCAGCATGACGGTAACAGCATGCGGTGAGGAAGGCGAGGACCTTGCAAAGTTGTAGGACCCCAACGGTATCGAAGGGGTCAAACTTCTCCCCATGAAGCACCTCGGGAGATTCCGGGAGGTCCAGGGCCTGCCGAAGTCCGAAATCAGCAAACATCCGAACTTACGGTCGATGCGGTGAAGGATTGGATGAGGGTCCCTACGTCTCGAGCAGGCCGTGGGTAGAAATGACAGCAGGGGATCAAGCCTCTTGGCAGCCTGCAGCACCTCATCGAGTGTCTCGTCACGGACGCACGCTGCTAAGTGTGGCGATGCATGACGCAACATCACATCGCCCTTCCAGTGACGTTTAACTCCTGCAGCAGGCTGATACACCAGCCAGGCTCTCGCTGCACTTTTCCTCGACCAGCGGGGGAAAAAAAAAACCAAACAAACCTGAGACTTCTTGTTTCGGAGATCAGAAAGTGATTGCGCACACATGACTTGATGCTAGTTTCAGCAGTTTCAAGCGATTCTTCTCCCATCATCGATTAGCAGCCTCCGATCCTAGGAGGCATTTAAAAAATAGGGTGGAGGAGAGGGGAGAAGAGCACGTTTTGGAAAGGGAAGACAGGGTGTTTTTGGGGAGGTAGTTGGCGGAGGTTGGGATGTTTTAGTTGTCCGACAAGTCATTGCAAGCGGCGCTAGCCGAAGACGTGGGACAGACGAAGGGAGCGTCATTGCGAGATTGCGCCTTGGAGCCGGGCTGCCTGTGCGCTTGCTGATGGAAAACGATTTGATGAAAGATTGTGGTTGGATGGGGGCGGAGGTGGGGCACTGAGATGCCGACCGACAGCGGGGGATCAGACTTTCAGCTTTTCGTGATTTTTTTTCCCTTGTTTTTATTATTCCTGTCCCTCGCCTTCCCCCTCCCCCGTTACTCGTCGAAGCCAGCCTCGTGCAAATTGCTGCAGACCTGCTCGTCGCCACCCATGGCGACAAAAAACGAACAAAGACAAGAAGGAAAAAGAAAGGCGGGGGTGGAAGATGAAGGGGGTGGTGGTTAGAAATGTTCTGGAGGAGGAGGCCAAGGCTGGATAACCATTTCCGTGGTCTAGGGCACGAGGACAGAGGACTCACGACAGATAGCTGCGGATCTTGAGGAACAATTTCAGCAACTTCCACCTCGATAAGACTGTGAGATGTGGAACAAGTCCCAGAATTTCCACACTGACGCGACTGTGACGTGTATAACAAGTTCTGGAACATTCAGCATCAATGTGACTGAGACACGTGGAGCAATTCCAAAAACTCCTAAATCGACGTTATTATGACAAGTAGAATAAATCCTGGAACTTTCCTTATCGAAGCGACTGTAACAAGTAGAACAAGTCCTGGAACTTCTACATCAACGTCATTAATAGTACACGTGGAACATCTCCCACAATGACCACATCGACAAACATAAAACAATTACCGTAGCTTCCATAACGGCTCCAACAGCAAACGGTAAATTAAAGTAGAAGTTTTATTGAAAGAAAAAAAATAGTAAAAATCAAACAACTGCTTTATCTCTAAAAGCAGTTTAACAAAGGTTTTTGTGTGCTTAGAGCTCACATACTAAACAAAGAAAACAATATTGAGTTTGTATTTTTATTTGTTTTTTTATATGTTCAAATTTTGTCATCTTTCATTTCTTGAAAAAATTTTTTTTCTTTTTGGTCCGTTCTCAGAGAAGGAGCTTACTTTCATCGAACTAATGGTCTTCTTTAATTTATTTCTTAATACAAATTTGATGGGTCTTTTGATAGTGTATGCCATTCAGAAATCAGAAGCCTCAAAGGAATGGGTTTTTTTTAAGGGCGTTCGCTTTTTGTTACAATGGAAGAATAATTGTCTCGGCATATAAACGTAAAACACACAATGCAATGAAAAATAAAACTCAGTCGTAAATGTAGCGTGGGACGAACCTTTCAAAGCTCGCCTATCAAGGAACGTTTCTCTACTCTGCCATAACTGTCCTCGAGCCTTAATTGCCACGTATTGGGGCTTATCCTCCCTGGATAGCGATTTCAATTAACCTTTTAGAAAGCAGCCCTCGCTGCTGAAGAGGTAAACGAGGAGCTGTGGCATTGTCCCTACAACCGGAACCAAGGAGGACCCCATTCTGGAAGCGGTCAGGACAGGACGCTTCTGGTGCACCGAGCGAGAAGCATGTGTCGGGACCATGATGGTGAATCAGCTCGAGGAGAACAAAAGTGCGCCCTGGCGACCTCCAGATTGCGGAGAGTAATGGCTTTTTAATGAAGGCGCACCGGACACATGCGTTCCATGGGCCCAAGTTTCTTCTTCTCTCATCGACTGTTTTCTGCGTCTGCTAATTAGCGATAGTGGGCGCCGATAGAACTAGGAAAGGGAGGGGAAGAAGAAGGTCCGTGAAGAGGTCTTAATTGGTCTCCTAGGAGCGGGCAACTCGTCGGGCGGGCAATTAAAAACGGGACCCGGATGAGCCCCGATAGCTCGGCACCAGCCGACGTGGTCTTTCTCTTCCCCCTATCCCCGCGATAAGAAAAGAAGAAGGAAAAAAAAACTTGGGAAAAGACCTCTCCACGACATAGGCCATCGCCATGTCGTTGAAAATGTCAGTTGTGGGCGACCCGCTTTGTTAGTGAAACAATCTGGCTGCTACGTTGTTCTCTGGGTCCGTATGCATGACAGTGCCATACGCACAACGTAGCTGGCTAACTGTGGGAAGGCATGTCAGTTGTAATGTTTAAGCTAGATGTTTTATTTATATTTCCTCTACCTTAACATTTCACATTTCGCTGAATAGGCAGACAACTTCTGTCTTAACATTTTTCTTGGTCACCTGTAACAAAATGAGGTAAACAACCAGATTTAATCTTTTTATAAGTGAAACAGGAGTTTCACACACACACACACACACACACACACACACACACACACACACACACACCCTCCATATACAAAAGATGTTTCTGCAAACTTACTTGACTAACATCTCACAAAGGTGGCAAACCAGTCTTAAAGTTTTAGAGCGCCTACCTCAGCGCCGTAATCATTGCCTAAAATTAACTACGAGACATACAGCAGTACTTACCTCAATGAAATTAAAATCGTGAGGTCACTTGTGAACACAGAAACGGCTAATTAACATATGGCCCCAGTCCTCCCATTGGGTGAGGCCTTCACAACTTAAAAACGTACAATCCTGACCTCTGTATCGGTTTCTTTTACTGCAAATATACAATAAATTTACACTTTGCATATCCTGCACAATGCATGTTGGTTGAGGTAATGTATATATCTATTCTTAAATGAGGGGGGTCTAAGATGAAAGAAAGTGGGGGGGGGGTTCTCACCTGTCATGAATGGGGGGGGGTCACGCTAGGACAGTTCTTCCCCTCCCTTCCTCAGTTCATCTGCGTTTCTGGGTCTATCTTTAAGAAGAGCGTGGGTTGCTGAGCGAGGAATAAGTTCGGAGGTGGCCAAACGTTCTGGGCCGCATCTTGTGCTAATAGTCTGGGTGGCGCAGCGTTTACGGCGGCCCAGCGCCCAGGCCAGACGGGGTGGCCGACTGTTAGCAGACTCGAATGACCGGCAGATAGCAGACAGATCAGCGTTAATTACCTGACTTTATCGAAGTGCGTGAGGCCTGTCATGGAGCGTGGAGGAGCGTTTATTGCACCTGAGCTTCGGAAGTCGCCCAGACACAACAACAGCCGCGCATGCGCACTCGCAAGTCGCGCGACCTTCCGCTCAAGAAACGGATTAATCGTGTGACCTTTTACCTTATACTACATGCACTGTACCCTCTTATTTAATGCACTAGGCTCCATTTCAACCTTTAACCAGATGCGTTACAGGTAGGGGCCATTTAAACGACCTCTACATTAATGTGACCCTTCACTAAATACGATATATACACTGTACAGTGGTATGCAGTGTGTGTGTGTGTGTGTGTGTGTGTGTGTGTGTGTGTGTGTGTGTGTGTGTGTGTGTGTGTGTGTGTGTGTGTTTAAAGACAGGAACACGCCACCTGTATGCCACTAATTTACATGCGTTTTGAAAGCTGATTATTCTGTTTCTTCACACCTACAAACTCTTCGGTAACTTTTCTCATCTCTGAATGTGAATTCTTTCACCTTTCAACGGATACCTCTTGGACAGTTTAGGAACTTATAGTCGGCAATTAACAGGTCGTCATCTATACTATGAATATAATAATAGACTTTTCGCCACACACACCATGAAACAATGGCCGTCCACTAAACATTTCAGTCACCATAAATGTTTACCATGTACGTCTGTGAAACAATGATGGACGTATACCAAGTATATACCAGCAGTGTGCTTACCAGATGGTGCTAAGTCTGTCCCCTAGAGTCCCCAGCCATGGAAGATCGCATAGCACAGTTTATAATAACCTTTCAGAAGACATGACAACTGTTTTGCACAGACATAACTAAATGCTTTTCATGCAAAGTCCCGAAATTCTACGCCTTTATCGTTTGATCTGCGGGATCTGGGGACCTAGTCGCAGTACCTGCCATGGAATCTTAGTTGAACAAGGTGTAGCATCTTTCCAAGATATGTTAAAGGTAACCTGAAAGAATGAGGAATTTTCATGTTGTAATTACAGTTGCACAACAGATTATGTAAGGTTCTTAGGTCATACTCTGCTCTGTTCTCAGAAGTAGAATACCACCACGGTTGACCGGTGTATTAAGTATTTTACGAAGGGACAGTTTGAAATAAATGAAGTAGGGATTAAAGAGAAAAACTGTAAAGAAAAAAAGATTATCTGATGCACTTTAAGACACAATATACATACATATTTACAGCAATAAAAAAGACATTTTTGCAAAATCTGACTTCCCCATTCCCTAACAAGACTGACGGTGCAGGCGGGTGAAACATTAAAAACGAAACAGCAAATCACGGATGTAAAGGAGACACAAATGGCACTTTCAGTCCGTTGAAATCCCTCTCCCCTTCCATCTACACATGCAGCCCTCCCCTCCAATAGATGGAGAGTCTGGCAGGGGAGGTCAGCCGATAGCGTCTCCGTGGGCAATGGCCTGTGCGCAAACCGATAGACGATAGCTCCCCCTGGTGCCGTGTAAGGAGCAGGGAATGGTGGGAGGGAACATAAATGGCGTTAAATCGTCAGCTACGTCTTTAGATTCCACCCACAAACTCTTGCAGCCCCCGTGGCCAGAATGTGACACGGTAACAGCGAAAGGGAACTGATGGATTTGGGATCTTACCGATGGCAGCTATAAAGAGGGCGAGGGTCTTGCCCTGGGTCCGAAGGCCTGCTCATTTCCAAGTCAGGTGCCCCTTCCTGGCGGAACATCGCCGGCTTCTCAAGGGATCTTCGAAGGGCACAGTGTAATCACCGTCGGCCTTCTGGGGGTCACATGCTTTGGAATTCGCGCGGAAATGACTTTGAAGCCGCATTAATCTCGATCAAGATTCCTTAAGCGAAACTATACTTTTGCAGAGTCCTACAGGGATAACCAAACATCTGTCTTGTTAACAGACCTGCGAGTAACGCTCACGACAGGGCGAGGAGAGGCTCGTCAAGGGAAGTAACTCAAAGTCACTAAACTTGCCACTACGTCGATAGACGAACTCTATCGTAGACTGTTGGATTCTAATGAATAATTTAAATAAAAAAAGGGGGTGAAGAGAATAAGGTCAAGAAAAGCGAGTTTAAGAGCATGAATCTCAATGTCGGTGAAATAGAATGTAAACTATCCGCAGATTGTTCAGTGATTTCGTAATTTTAACGGCAGGCTCTTCGCGGCAACGAATTTATTCTTGTAATTCGATCCCACGTGGAGCGTATTTTGATTAGTTTCAAGGAGAAATCATTTTATTTGCCGCAACTCATTTTCAGCTCGTTATGATGACGCTTCGCTTAATTTCATTGCATGTTGATGATTTCGCAATGTCCCTGAAGTGACTAAATACATTTACAGGCTCGGGCCACTCAGTTTAAGGGCCGAACAACAGGGAGCGCCTTCTACTTCATATGCGTGCTGAACTAGCATCCAATTTCATGAGCACAAAAAAACCTCAGCGGATGTCATACCGCCCCAACTATTTACAATACGCCCCAGTGATTAAAAAAGAAGAAAAAATCCTCACCCCCCTCAGAATTAAGCTTCGGGAAAGTGTTCTTGTCAAAATTTGATAGTAAAAACAAACCTTCAAAAAAGAAATATACATTTTGCTACTCGGCGCTCAAGGAAATATAAAAACGGAACAAACTCCTACTTCAACAACAACTAAATAATCCTGGAAAAGAACAAAATTGCGATTTTCTCTTGACAGAAAATTCTCAGCATATGAGAAGCCTAAGGTGGTGACAGCTCTTCAGGAGGTGGCCTGCAGCCACTTGTATTTCGCTCAAGAGCGGCCCTGTGGTGTTTTTACCCCGTGTTAAATTGGCGGAAATCAATCAGGGCGTGCAGGCTCTTAATCGAAGCCAATTTGTCGATAGAGCGCAGGCGGTGCGGAAAGCTTTCAATGGCTTGTGGCGCAAAATGGTGTGTGCTTGAGATGCCTGACACCCACAGTCGAGTGCCTTCCCTTTACCCCTCTATTCCTACCTTCCTCACATGTAGTCCAAGGCGATCGTACTTTCCCACTCATAAAAGCAGAGGGAGATAGAGAGAGAGAGTGGGGTAAGGAGAGGTGACATGAAGTATCAGAGAGCATGGAGGAACACAGAGAGGAAGGGAGGGAGGCGATGAAAGTATAGTAAGAAAAGAAAACCGGAAAAGGTAAACGAAATAGTTCGCAGTAAATAACCTCCCTTTGATTTTTGCCTGGTCTTGATTCCGCGCACATCTTTCGGATAAAATGCTCGATGCTTGAATTAATTCTTCGACCCCGTTTAAGAGAGCAGGCCTAATCGATAAAAACCGTTCGTGCGTGTCTCGATTGGAAAGAAAGCAAGGATCAGGAAACCAGGCAGTGCTTCGCGGAGGCCAGCGTGCGGGCTCTAATTATCTCCCTCTACAGCCGCTGCATGCAGAAGGTGTCGCTACCAGTTTTCTTCTTCTCTCGCTGCAGTCACCCTGGCCATTTCTTTTTTTTCCCCGGTGGCTTCGAGCTGTGTTCGAGTGAGAGCTAAGAGTGATTCTCTTTCTATCTCGGATAAACACATGCACATACACACGCATAACCAAGCGCGCGCACACACACACAGAGATAAATAGTCTCATAGACAAAGGAGTACAGACGCACAGAATGATGGTAAAAAAGAAAGACAGTAAGAGATGAAGAAAAAAATCGTGAAATCATGATGAATGCTGCTGTCTTGATTCTCCCTCTCGCTCTCTCTCTTTCTCACACACACACACACACACACACACACACACACACACACACACGCAGACAAACACACCCACAAAATCACTCTCAATGTGTGCTTGCATTAGTGTGTGTGTGTGTGTGTGTGTGTGTGTGTGTGTGTGTGTGTGTGTGTGTTCTAAGACATTTAGCCTCTCTGCAACCCGGGTCTTGTTTTGTCTAAACATTCAAAAAATATGCGCAGGGTTAAGTTGTAAAGGACTATAGATATTGATGATCTTGTAACAGATCGATAAAGATCCCCCACCCCGAATGTGGTCCAGCACAGGAAACGTAATCACGGGTTCTCATTGGCTATCTAACCAGCATCACACGCTATTCGAACAGTTTCAAACAAACCCGGATGTAACCCAGCGTTACATTCAGTGCACAGGTGAAACGCGGCTTTATTTCAAACGCTCTTCCAGTCTACTGGCCGCATCGATCTGTTGTCAAAAATTACCTGGACGCATTTTCAAGAGTCTCGCTTAGGATTATTAAACTTTAATGGAAGAGATGAGGGAAGATAAGGAGGTTGGAAATCGAGCAAGACAGAGAAGACGACGATTTGAACGACACGACTGATACACAATTTCTTTTTAAGTCAGTTCACGCATTTTGTAATCCTCAGCAGGAACGCTTAGATTTCTCCTCAAAATCAGAGTATGGTAAAGGTATCAATGATGCTTCGGTAGGTTTGTACTTCACAGTAACCAAAATTTGGCACGTTCTCTTTAATACCTAAACTGGTTTATTTTCGTTCATCGCCCATTCTGAAGAAACGAAAAAAGACGCACTGCTAACTTGCACAGCGCTTCGTGAAGACGAGAAGCAAGGCGGACTTCTGACACCCAAAAGGCGGAGGAAGATGTTTTCATTCACGCTACCCTCTTCATGAAGTACTCAACACCCGAACCTTCCCTGGCTGTTTTGCTAAGTTCTATATTTTGGCTGCGAGCCTCTGTCAGTATTGTAATGGCCTGTCCGGGTCATTTGCATTTGTTTTCCCTTGTTGCTTTGTTCTTTGTGGATTGGTCCTTTTTTTCTTTCTTTCTTTCTTTTTTGCAGTTTGGTGTCTGGTTTGTTCGATTTGGCTAGTGTTTATTTCTTGTTTATTTAATTACATTACTCTTTGACTTCATTTTCTTTGTATTGAAAGAATGAACGTTGTTTGGCATTTGAAGTGTTCTGGCGTGTAGTAGCATGAGGGTTTGGCCAAACTATAGTGTTTGACAGGTGAGAAAGAAAAGAAATGCATGAAACTTCTTCATTTTAAAACCAAAACGTCTTGGCCGGACCTTGTTTGTTGTCGTGAGCGATCGTCATGCCGTGGATGCCGCCACAAGTACGCAACAACAATTTGAGTTACCACAATAAGGCTTTAGTCACCTAGTTAAGAAACAAAGGTAAGTCTTAAGTACTACTTAACGTTTGTTTACGCCCATGAACCTTTTCCACCTCTTTATAACTACGGCTTTTGTGTGTAAAACATCTTGTGGAGTCTGGATACCACTTTCTAATTTCTAAGACGCTGGTCCCTGACTTCCTTATGCTCCTTAGGGCAAAGACAGTATCAAACGATGAAACCTCACGAAGTGACAAGTTCCTGGTGACGAACTTTGACTAACTGTGGTCCACCCTGTTCTCTGTTGCATCCCAGAAGTTTGGACCAAAGTACAAAGTCTCATAACATTCTCTTGGAAAGTTTGTTTTGCTGTGATATATTTGCCTGAAACCGTTTTTTATCCGAGTTCGTGACTTAAGGGCCTGCTGTAGGGCTGTCGCACCCTGCTCGCCCTAAGGTCCAAGGGAAAACACTCCAAATGAATTGGGCGTCGTCGCGACGAGGGCCCGGTCAAAGGCAGACGTTGAAAACAAACAAGGCCACGGCCCAGCCTCCTGTGAGGCTTCTTATCTTGCCGATGCCGTGGCAACATGAAATCAAACATTTTTCGGGACGGACCGAGGACCGAGGACTGTGAGGGTAGGCATTGCTGGAACAGTTATATTCGCTGTCGGGGGATAAACTGACCAGAAGATAGCGAAGGTCTCTAAAGGAGTGTCTCGTCTTTAGTCCAGACCCCCTTTTGTTTTAACAGATAATCTTGACTGGCAGTCTCGTTACTCTGCCTTGATGATCGCCAGGGAAGACAGGGTGTGCCCGCCATTAAGTCGATAGTACACCATTAAGTCTCAGACACTCAAAGCTCGCTCCTACAATGAAACGTTCACAGCCATGCACATGGGTAAGTTATATTTGTTTTATACAGGATATGACACATCGATCTTGTACACCATAAGTGAATAGAGTTTTTCAAATCTCGCTGATTATGAAGAATACAAGCTTGAGTAGGGTAAAAGAATGGGAGGGAACGTATTAAGTGCGGGAACATTTGTTCCTCATCCATTCTTGTGCATCACTGTTTCTATGATCGCAAACAATCACACGCACACATACAGAATTGTTGCACATAAAGAAATACATTAACGTCACTAAAATTCCCATTTATCAAGTCTGAGGACCAGTTTTCTTTGCCGAGAGTCCATGTTTTTCGGTGAAAAATTATGAATTGTGAAATGCTTGTGAATGTTCATACGTATAAGTGTGTATATGTGTGTGAGTGCGTGCGCGCACGCCTTCATGTGGCTAGATGCATGAGTATAATTATTCAGAGGTGCGTATACGTGTGTGTGTGTGTGTGTGTGTGTGTGTGTGTGTGTGTGTGTGTGTGTGTGTGTGTGTGTGTGCTCGCCCGCGTGCGTGCGTGTGGTTGATTTGGTGACGGGTTAGAGGCTGCTGGCCGTGTAAATAGGAGCGTGCTGACGCACATGCCAGCGCGTGCATGGAGGAGATAGCTTTTGACCACCGCTCTGTCTCGTCGTATGCACGACCTTGTGGAGTGGCGGGAGTTGGTGGGTGAGTGGGGATGGGTAGTGCAAGCGACCGCACGACGCGTTAAATAGGAGGATCAAAGCAACCCAGGCCCCGATCACGGGAGACCCCATCTTCCTCGCCAGCGTCCTGTCTCCTTCCGGTGCTCCATTAGCACACGAGTTCTCTCCCTTTGGTGACCATCCTGCGACTCCGCGCACCCCGCTATTTTTATCGGGTATTCTGTCGGGTACTTGCAGCTCCGGCAGATTATGTCAGTTAGCCGACACTTGTTTTATCTCACTCTGACGTCGTTGGTGGTGGTTGTTAATAATGGTGAACCATTTGATAGCCAGATGGCGAGTTAGTTAGAATGTGAGATTGTGTCAAACCAACGTCAAAACTTCATGCGAAGAACGATAATTTCTTACCTACAACGTCGTAAAAATATATGAGAGTGAAAGAGAGAGAAAGAAGAGAGAACAGAGTACGAAAGAGTAGCTATAGAGAAAAGAAGCAGAGCGAAGATAGAAAAAAAAGAGGAAGAGGGGAGAAAAGATGAGAGAGAAAGAACAGAGAAGCATAAGTGAGAGTGTAGGGGGAGAATTTAGTGTTTTACACCGAGCCAGTAACTAAACCTTTATCATGGCAAATCAGTCGGCTCTAATGTTAGTGAAAGAGAGAGAGAGAAAAAAGACAGAGAATTAAGAGAAAAGCGAGAAGGACGGACAGAAGATACAAAAATGGAGAAAGAAGTGTCAGAGAGAGAGAGAGAGAAGACGGAGGAAGCGCGGAGAAGATGGATTCTAGGCTTAAAATAGAAATTAAAAGAACGGGCAGATAGTGTCCCCTTGTCCTGCTCGCGTGCTCGGCGCAGACCTAGACCTTAAATGAAGTACTTTTTTGTGGGGTCTTTCATGCGAGCCATTATTCTAACTGTTGACGCTAAATGCGAAGCTATCAAGCGTGTTGGCATTGTCCTTAATAGCGAGCAGAGGAGCGAACCAGCCAATAGCCAGATAATTGCTTGATTGTCTGCCCTCACGCACGTAGGCTGATCGATAATGCTAAAGATCTGTAGCAATTAGGATCTCTTTTTATAACCTCTCTCCTGCACGCGCGACTATACCAGTGGGTGCGTGCCTCTGTGTGTGTGTGTGTGTGTGTGTGTGTGTGTGTGTGTGTGTGTGTGTGTGTGTGTGTGTGTGTGTGTTAAATCCCTCCAATCCTCGTTTGTCTGTTGATGGGAGACGGGGGAAGGTAGGGAGAAAGAAATTGGTGTGCGTGTTTTCTAAATCCGCGGACCAAGAAGGAAGCTTAGTTTATGCTCTGATCGGCCATGACACATGCTAGCCGTCTCCCTCTCCCACTATCTGTCCACTCCCTTCCCTCCTTCCTGCAGTCTATCTCATAGAAAACATCGTTGCACAAAGACTACTCTGCGCTTCCATCATACCGAATAAGCGGTCACTGCATGCGCCAAGGGCCGAGACTCTCGAGGTCGTCTACTGACTTGTCTCCCCCTTAATATGGATTTTAGCATCAGTGTTATTTTATATTGTCACTTATATTCTTGGCCATCTTAGATTTGCTTTTATTAATTCTGTCCTGACGACCTGGTTCTTCACACCAGCTTTGGCACTGGTTATCAGATGATGATGATGATGATGATGATGATGATGATGATGATGATGATGATGATGATGATGATGATGATGATGATGATGATGATGATGATGATGATGATGATGATGATGATGCTTGAGTTCTCCAGAAGTAAGGAAGTCAATCCCATCTTCATCATCAATAACACAAAAAAACGAAACAAAAGTCATGTATTGTCTCACCAATCACCATCACTCCTGCGGCAGCTTTGCCTTCTTCGGTGATTAAAGGTCGTGATCCTAGCCCCGACTTGGCCTTGTAGCTTCAGTACATAAAAAAAAATCCACGCTGAAGTAAAATCTCACTAGCCTGGCAAAACTTCGGCTTACAATTAGGGCTAAACCTCGCTAGCCTGGCAAATCTCAGCATCAAAGAACGGCGAAATCTTGTTACACTGAAAATTCGCATTTAGACCTACCAGTGAAGTTTCACAACACAGAGCAAACATCAATGTCAAATTAGACCAGAGGCCCGCTAAACATCGAGTCGCCGGCTTGGAAAGGTTTTAAGGTAAAGGGAGCGAACTTCCGGCTGAGCCTCATTAGCTCACTGCGTCCAGCGGTCAGCTACAGTTTTATGCTCGACCTGTGACCTGTGGTCATCGCCCGTTGTGGGCAGTGGTCAGCAGTATGCAGTACATTATCTTTACTAGAAACTGAACATTTACTGACTCCTTATCATACATTTTAGCAGCGATGGGGACAGTTTCTCTCTGACGAAATAATGAAGGTTCTCTGATGTCAATGCTTACCCCCCAAAAAAAGTATACGAGGGGAGAAATTCTTCAACGCTTTTTAAAAAATATTGGAGGAAAAAGTAAAAGGAAATCACTCCAAAAGTGTGCAAACTTTCTGATTGATTTCATTTAGACTTCAGAAAAACGAAAGAATATTGCGAAGAGAAAAACAAATTGGTACATTATGTTCCACGACAGAGGAGGAGAGGTTACACAATGTACTGCTGAGAACATGTCAATAGAAAAAGAAGTCCTTAATACATACATGCATGAACACACACACACACACATACACACACACACACACACACACGTGCGAACGCAATGTATATGCATAAAGTATACAACGTTTTTAAACTCTAAACGACAACATCGCAACCCATGCTAGGAATTGAACATAACTGAGTCTGATAGAGACATATTCTTTCCTCTGATTAAAAATGTCAGCTCTTCTATTTCTCTATGAAAGTGATCTATTGCTCAGTACCCAGAAACATTCATTGTAATAAATAGTCGAATAAGCAGCGTATCAAGGAAGCAAGCGAGCAAGTCAACACTAGGGAAATATTCCGTGCTTTGCCCCTGTTTTAAAACATATTCTGTTTTCTTCCCCCCCCTCCCCCTTCTCTTTTTAAGCTTCGTTTGCAACTAACAGCAAAGACGGAAAATTCGCCAAGCTTTGTTTTTAAAGGAGTAGGCATAGCCTCCAGGAAAAAAACTACTAATTGTTATTTCACGCAGAATCTTCCCCCGCCAAACGACGCCGCCATCTTGGTCCAGTCAAGCGTGGAGTGTGAGCACGTAGAGGGCCTCTGTTCAAACCCGCCATTAGCAGCTTCATTCTCTTTTAATGGCTCAAGACTTAAGCTGAATTGCTTGGGGGAAAAACTCTTTTAAAAAATTGGCTTTTAATGTTTCCTTTCTACCTCTCCTCGTTCTTCTGGTGCCGTTGTTCCCCAGGGAGAAAAAAAAGGAGCGATAGTGACAGAAAAAAAGGAAAGAGTGATAGTATGCTTTAAAAGTAGCTTAAGTTTGCAGAAAGCTTTTACTGCCACTTGTTTTTTTTTTCTCTTTTTTTTTCTCATATGCCTGCGGCTTTTCATTGACTTTTTTGTGGGTGGATGGGAGGAGGGATGTAGGATGCTCAAGGCGCATTTCAGAAAACAAAAATTCTGCAATGCTCTTTGCAAGGATTTCGTAACATCGTTACTGCCGGAACTATGGAGCAAGTATTTTTGAAATCTTCCTAAATGGGGGCTGAAATACTAATGTATTGAGACGGAAAACAAAAATTGTTTGCGAAGAAGTTTACAATAAAAGATAGTCGTTTAAGCTGTGACCTCTGCAAGTAATTCTTCTTCTATTGTTGTAGCTGCTTTAAACACACACACACACACACATCCCATCCCTTTTCTTTTTTTCTGTGTCGGGGCCCACTTCTGATTGAACAGGGTGGGCTGGGGTGGAATAACTGTCGCAGTCGGCAGCGAACTTGTGATTCCCCATAGCTCAGAGGTATGAGGAAGTGCGATAAGCGTCAGCTTTTATCCCGACAGCGTGCGTTCGATAATTAAAGGCACCCACGCATTCGCACGCTCGCACACGCGCATGGGCACATAACGTCGACATGATGAATGCCCTTTCCACTTCCGGTACAGCATCGCGTTCAGCGTGACGTCACACGGCCAGCGCTAGAAAAACAATCAATTTTGCTGGCACGTGCGCAAAAGATAGCTCTGTGAAACGAGCGTAGCCTGAAGCCCTCCAAGCATTGCTAACGGCTAACTGCACTAACGTCAGCAGCAACACCAGCAACAGCAGCAACCTCCAGCCGTCGATCCTCACACGTTTCCACACAGTCCTCCTCCCCCTGCTTGACCACAGTGCGGGTTGAAGGTGGACATGTTCTTCAAATAACACTTCTTTCTGCTCCACATTCTCAAGCCACCTCTTTACACGTGTTATGGTCGACAGCTTCGAGTGCTTTGGGCATGCTCCATAATTTCTTTTGTCGTGTAGTCCGCTTTACCACCTAAAGCGAGCGCCTACAGATTTTTTTTTTTTAATGTAAGCATGCAGTCGGGAACTTACATTTCTCACCCCTTTGAACATCTGTGAGTGAAGGGGTGAAACCCGGAAAAGGATAGGGGTAGCTGGGGTGGGATGTTGGGAGGGGCTTTAGGCAGCGGCAACGCTAGCCCTGACGTCGAAATGCTCCTTTGATTGTTCGGGCTCCTTAGTAGCCGAAGACGCTGCTCGGCGGGGACCGAAACGAGGCAAACATCGACGAGAAAAACAATCAGGCACGCGACGTGGGCCGGCGCTGGAGGTCTATCGCG